>JAWRVZ010000170.1:850000-1020000 GCA_037043235.1 Rhodeus uyekii
GATAAGATTTATGCGCTCAAAAATCATGGCATAGTTTGTTGACTATTTGCATCTATTTTTAGTTCTATTTTTATGCATTTATTCAAATTGCTTAAAAACAGCATAAATGCTTTCATTGTGAAATCAATTGAATTTATTCCATTAAAACATATGAACATATATGACTATATACATATTTACCTTTCAGTTAGCAAAATATATAAGATTTAAAAAATTTGAATTATTGATGATGAATAAATTAATCTCATTAGTTATTGGGTATTTTAAAAACCTTTAGTTTATTAGTACTATTACAGAAATCTCACCTGTTTCATTTATGTATGACTGACAAATATGGATCACATTAAGTTTATTGTGTTAAAACTGTGGGATTTTTTTTCTTTATTGTATATTTTACAGTAGAAAGGAAATCAAACTCTAAATATTAACCTTGTTATTAAGTATTAACCTTCATGTGAGCTGTTGCTTTACTAAGTGATCAGATACACTATTTTCACCTGCTGCACTATAAAACACTTGAAAAGGAGGAACTTGAGAAATAAAAGATTAAAAAACAACAGTTATTTCAATCAGTGTTTGTTGAAGATCTTGTGTTGTCAGTGCAAGAGTCCAGCACTCTGTAAAGTTTCCTCCAGCACATCCCAAACACTCTCAGTGAATTGAAGCTCTGGATGATTCTTTCTCTCACAGTTTCATCCTGATCAATCTTGTGATCCTGGAATATGAACGTGATGTTTCTTCATACATGGTTGTTTAAGAAATGAAAAGCTACACACTCCATCAGTTAGAGTTGAAGAACTGCTGTCACACATGTAACACGCTGGAAACATTATAATCACTGCAATGATCACAGACTCTTAAGCATTTGCCCATTTCAATCTAAACAGCGACTTTTTTTTGGCTGGGCAGAGATAAAAAGCAGAATGACAAAAACATTAAATGTATATCAGCAGAAAAAAAAAATTCTCCCACACTCACGTGAACATCCACTCCAGTGGCTGCAAACTCAGAATCAAACGTGAAGTGCCAAAAAAGTCTTTGGTGTGGAATTAAAGGAGGCCACGATGGAGTTGATCGCTGGAGCAAATCTTAACGGCTCACAGCGCTTTTATTCCACCCACCTCAGCGAAGAGACCTGCCACTGTCAATCATTCTCTTGTAGTCGGCGCTGGCACAAACACACCTCGCTCTCTGACGTGACCTCTGATAAACAGCGTGTCATAGCAGACTAATCCCGAGCTGTGCGTTAATGGCTGAGGACGTGAGGGGGTTGCAGTTCTACGGGGGTCCTGTCTAGTCGGTTATTCATTGTGGTACGATAAGAGGAAATAACTGGCTATCTGAAACCTTTTTTGGGTGGTCCAGGTGTTTAAGAAATTGCATTTGCATTCTGAATGTTTTTTTAAGGTTAAGGTTACATTGCTCATCCCATCTCTGTATTTTTATGTAGTTAGATAGAATCCTTTTTCTGTAAAAAAAATAAAAAATAAATACATTTTTTACCAAACTAGTGTGTTATGGAACACAAAAGAAGAATTGTAAATTCTAAAGATTCTATGTCTGTCTATCTATCTATCTATCTATCTGACTGACTACCTATCATAGGATTTTAAAAAATGCAATCATATTTCAATAGTCATATTTCATATTTCAATTAAACACCCATGTATCATATATATATATATATATATATATATATATATATAGCATCTATGTATATATACATACACACACACACACACACACATACACACACACACACGGGTGTAAACAGCACGATGATGAGGGAATAGGAAGAGAATAGTATTTTAATGACAAACTCAGGCTATTAGGGAGATAACAGCAACGCAACTAACATGGCTACATAACACACCAAAAATGAGGGAAAAGATACACATACACATACAGGAGCTAATCGAAGGAACGAGACACAGCTGACAAGACTAACCAGTTGACTGAAAACACAACAGATGAGAAGATGACAGAAAAAGAGCACATGGGGAACCTGGAACAACATAAGTGTGTGTGTGTGTGTGTATACAGCCAAATATGATTCTAGATATCAAGAACCTGAACCTTTATTTTCAGGTGAGAAAACACATGAAAATAAAAAAGATCTGCTTCTTGCTTATTGCATATTATTTAAATTGCGTGTTTTCGGGCAGGTCTCAGTATCCGTGGCAGTCAGGATGAAGACCCTCCCGACCCTCAACTCATGCGTCTGGATAACATGCTGCTGGCAGAGGGCGTGTCTGGACCAGAGAAAGGGGGCGGGGCAGCAGCGGTTGCTGCGGCAACAGCGGCGGTGGGAGTCGGAGCTGACAACTCCATCGAGCACTCGGACTACAGAGCCAAACTCACCCAGATCAGACAGATCTACCACACCGAGCTGGAGAAATACGAGCAGGTCTGCAACATCACGGCAGAATGCAACCTGCACTGCAATGCATATACAGGAATATACAGCTGAATCTGAAAAATGAGTCATCAGACATCCTAGTGCCTTCTGGAAAAGTAGTACTACACAGATAAACTACTATCATTCTATCTATTATCTCGTACATTTATCTATTATCAATGAAGACATTAACATGACCATACACATAATGAGCAGTGTTATTTTTTTTATATACTATTATAGTTTTTATTCATCGTTTTATTAGCTTTTAATATTTTCAGTAAATATTTTCATATTTTAGTTCAACTTATAGTCATGTTTTTCAGTATATTAATTTATATAATATTGATAATAATTTTTTTTAAGTTTTCAATGTATTGGTATAATTTATTTACAACAAGAACAAATGAGCAATACATTTGTTACAGCATTTATTCATCTTTGATAAAAATACAGCTGTTCAGTGTTTGTTCATAGTAGTTCATAGTACATAAACTAATGTTAATAAATACAACTTTTGATTTTAATAAAAAGTATATTTTTTATTATTATAATGTGATTTAATTAATAATGTATTAGTAAATGCTGAGGTTGACAGAAGTATTGATTCTTAGTTTATGTTAAAGTGAACTCATTTTAACTAATGAACACTTTACAGTAAGGTTTCATTAGCTAACAATAATTCTACAGCATTTATTAATCTTAATGTTAATTTCAACATTTACTAATACATTATTCAAATCAAATGTTATACTCATTTTTCCCCTTTTATTTGAATAAACAAATACAAATAGTTAACCACAATAACCCTGACAATGAATTTGTCTCTATCAGTTTTCCTCTGACAGCTTTCCTGTAGTTCTAGTGTGGCGCTTGCAACATCAAGGTCATGGGTTCAATTCCCAGGGAAAGCAAGAACTGATTAGAATGTCAATGTGTTTCTTGAATGGATAAAAGCATCTGATAAATGCATGAATGTAAATGTAAATCTGATTGGTTCATAGGCGTGCAACGAGTTCACGACCCATGTGATGAACCTGCTGAGGGAACAGTCTCGCACGCGACCCATCTCACCCAAAGAGATCGAGCGCATGGTGAACATCATCCACCGCAAGTTCAGCTCCATCCAGATGCAGCTCAAGCAGAGCACCTGCGAGGCCGTCATGATCCTCAGGTCCCGCTTCCTCGACGCCAGGTCAGAAACTCATGCACTGCGCTTTCATACAGATCCATGAAAGTGCATTTAAAAGCTAGGATTAAAGCATTTGGCAGAGGCTTTAACCCGAAACAACTTTCTTAACATTTAATGCAATACAGCATATTGTATGTGCTTTCTTATTTGAGTAAGGTGCAATCCCAAATACGTCTCATTTAAATAAAAGGGTTGTGTAGAAAGGCACGGAAAATGAATAACACAAATTAATTTGTTTTTCATCATGAATTTATCAAATTAAATAAAAAGGAAATAGTGCACTTGGACACTATATAAAATATATATAGACACACACACACACATATATACATATATATATACATATACATATATTATATAAAGATTATATACTTTTTTTGTTAGGTGCGATTAATCAATTTGACAGCAGTAATTGAAAAACATTTTTTCCTCCCATCTCCTTTTTTTCCATCACCATGAAACACAAAAACTATAAATTCAAACAATTTTGCCCCAGAGAAACGGTCCAAGTAATAATGCACTGTAACTTACTTTGGATAATAAAGCATTTGCTTAACAAAGAAAAATGATTATTGGTCCTGCATCTGTGTGTTTGGCTAGTGTGGGTTTATTTCTCATTGTATTCGATGTGCTGAAAGCGTGGCATGTGTGAACGAGTGGGTGATGTGGTAATATTTTAAGGTGCAATATTCACATCTTGTGAATCCTCTGGAGTATTTTGCTGAGAAGGATCAGTTAGGTGGGCACAGGAAATTTGCCAATTAGTTCCGCTTGGCTTGCAAGGGCACGAGTTACTTAAAGCTAAGAGAAAATTATGCATAAATATGCTTAGAGAATTATTCAGATGAATCATGCTAATGAATCAGCGTTTGGTGGGCTCTTTGATGTCATCATAAAGTGAGAGAGAGTGAATGCTGAGGTCAGATTTAATCTAGACTCATTTATTTAGTTAACCCTGTAAAGCCTAATGTATCACATTTGATACACAAGTTCATAAGGCGTCTGAATTATCAACAGGATCAAAACTTTGCTCAAGCCTGTTGCACACAATCTACTTCACGTCTTCTGATTGATACATTTTTAGCAAGTAAAGTGCCTTGTAATTGTAAAAACATCCCCCTTAGCCCTAGAGTCTTTTTGCTCTGAATCATTTTTACTTGTTTGTAATATTTCAAGATGAAAAATGACTGCGAGTATCAAATATGATCCATCAGGCTTTTGAGGAAGGTTGAATTGTTCATCTCTCAATCATCATTATATTGCATTGCATATATGTTTTAAAACGAAAGAGCTTTGATCATAAAATTAAGCATTTATATATCATATTATAAGACATATCATTGGCAGATATAGAGTGATGACGGATATTTGTATAAACTGTATTATGTACAGTTTATGTAAGTATCTGCTATACTCATTGATCTCATCTCATGCATGCATGTGTTTGTTTGTTTCTTGCTCCTCACGTATGAGATCCATGTTCTTACTATATCATATGAGTCATAAAAGCCTGATGCATTAAATATGATATTTAAAAAAAAAAAAAAAAACACATGCAAACTTTTTTTCTTTACATTTTAAAGAATTATTTCGTATGTCAAGCTTTACAGGGTTAAGAAAATCTATTTTTTGGGCCACATCAGGAACCTATAACTTTTGTCCTAAAAATAATATATACTTTATGCACTGTAGGTGTAGTTACAGCTTCTACCAGCAGGGGGTCATCAGGTCATATTTTAAAAAGATTATTATTTATGCAATTCGGTGTTACTAGTGAAAATCACTGTTTAATAACATTAGGATATAAAGATATTGAAATGGTTCAGGATTTAACAACACCAATGATTAATTTTTTCCATTTCTTTTTTCCAGGAGGAAAAGACGCAACTTTAGCAAACAGGCGACAGAGATTTTGAATGAGTATTTCTACTCTCACCTCAGTAACCCGTATCCCAGTGAGGAGGCCAAAGAGGAACTGGCGAAGAAGTGTGCCATCACAGTGTCACAGGTGAGTGTTGACGTCACCACTTCTCGGTTCTCGGACGAGTCTGCGCACACCAGCATTCAGCTGTGAAACAAGACAACATTTTATTCACAATCTGAGCAAAATAACTAACAAATTTGTTAGAGGTGGTCTGTGACACTGTGAAGGTGCAGAGAATTTGGCTCAAAATACAAGTGAAGAAACACAGCAAAGCTCGAAATGAGCGTGAAGGGATTCAGAGCACACGTTTTTCTGCAGCATGGATCCTGGAAGTATTTTCCCCATTACTTTTCTTTATTAAAACATCAGAAAATATCTAAATAGGGTCAAGTAGAATTTTAAGAGAGAAACTCTGTTTGTCCAAATGTACTGTTGTGAGCTACTAAAACCGTAAAGGATTGCAAACGATTTGGTCCCGGTTTATACTTGTTGTCTTTAACTATGAGTCAAGTCACCTTTATTTATACAGATTGTTTCAAAGCAGCTTTACAGTGATAACAGGAAAATGATTCAATGATGCAAACTGTTTATTTCGGCTGTACAGCGGCTCTAAAAGAAAATATTGTCGTTGTTCAGCTGAAGTCAGTCGAGTGTTGATTCAGTTCTGTTGTAAAGATCAGCAATTATTAAATGAGTTCATTTCTATCTGTAAAGCAGTTCTGCAGAAATCGTCCAGCTCAGTCAGTTCTCGTCCAATAGTGCTGGTCAATAATATTATTGAATATGAATTGTCCAAAACTAAGCAGCCCAGAGGCGACAGTGGCAAGAACCCAAACTCCATCAGGTGACAGAACGGAGAAAAAACCTTGGGAGAATCCAGGCTCAGTCAAGGAACCAGTTCTCCTCTGGCCAATGAACAAACTCGGTGTGATTATGATTCAGGCTGCATCACAAGTCAGAAATCAGATTGTTGATTGAAACATTCAAAATATTTCATCCAGCTCCTTTTGCTTGAAGATCGGATTCAACACGCCAGTATGGAGCTGAAGCTGGCCATAGGGTCTGTGTGAAAGACCTGTCTGGATCTGCTGAGGATCTGTGCTGATGGCTGTCATGTCGATGAGGCCTTCACTGGGGATTGTCTAGTTGACAGGATCTCCACTGACTTTCAGAGCTGAGTTGTGGTCGTGTGTAGAAGCAGATCCACCTGATCTGATGTGGATACGGACCGTATCCGGCTGACTACAGTAACCTCGGTATAAACAGACAGACTAATATTAGCGTAGATGGCATTTTTCTTATGATGTAACGCGTGTTCCCAGTTCCCAGCCTAACAATCCTGTAACAGATATGAACGATAGAAATGTGAGAATGTGTTATGTGTATGCCAGGTTTAAACTTACAGAGTATGTCTGCTTTCTGAACAAGGCTAGGAAGACTGTTCCAGAGGTTGGGTGCTAAATTGGAAAAGGATCTACCGCCTGCAGTTGATTTTGATATTAACTGGCCAAATTTTGAGATTAGAATAGATGATACAGACTATAATGCATTAAGAGCTCAAGTACTCAACTAAAGTTCTGCGCATGATCTACTGACGACGCACAGATTAAAGAACACGGACGCTGCCGGATAATTTCCACAGTGACCAGCGCAATCTACCAAGAGCAGTGCAAATTAGTTTCTGGTTTAAGACCTTAAATAATGGCACAAATACCAGTACATTTACGAGTGCAAACCTCAGTCACATTGTGTGACTTATTTAAATACTCTCCTCCCATAAATTGTGTGCCTTTTCAGCACATATTTTTCACTGCTGTCTTTAGGTGTTAAAAAACTACTGTCAGTATTTACTAAAGAGGGTTTGCGCTGGTGCAAGTTGTTAGTAAATCTGACCCTTAATGCTTTGTAAGTAATTAGCAAGATTTTAAAATATATGGGATGTTTAATAGGAAGCCAGTGTAGGTTTGAAAGAACTGGGCTAATATGCTCATACTTCCTGGTTCTAGTAAGAACTCGAGCTGCTGGGTTTTGGACCAACTGGAGTTTGTTTATTAAGTGTGCAGGGCAACCACCTAGTAGAGCATTACAATAATCTATTTGTCATTGAGAGCATATGTCGTAATTTAGATGTATTTTTTAAGATATATCTATCTTTGTGGTTACATGCTAGAAATGTAGCTTTCAAATGAAAGATTGGCATCAAAGAGCAAACCGAGGTAACTAACTGACGACAAAGACTTGGCAGAGCAGCCATCAAGTATTAGACAGTATTCTAGTATTATTATTGCATGTGGAGGTTTTTGGTTCAATAATTAAAATCTCTTTTTTTCACAATTTAGTAGTAGGAAATTACTTGTCATCCAATTTTTTATATAAACTATGTATTCCATTACATTTTTAAATTGATATCTCCCAAGGGTAGCATGTATACGGTGAAAAGCAACTAAGTACTATGTACTTACGGCAGATAAATTAATAGTTAGGTACAATACACTTATTTTGTTGATGTTTTGTTGAAACATTTGTGCTGCTATTGATGTGGGATGCGGGAAAGGTTAGGACAGGTTTGGTGGTATGGGGTGGTTAAACAGTGTAATTATAAATGGAATTAGAGAAAGTAATTACAGCTTTAATTATATGCAGGTATTTTACAATTACCATATAAACATATGTATGTATACAACATGTGCATAGTATCAAATTATTATTCTGCATTCATGCCATGCAGTAAATACCGTAATTTCGAGATGACAACAAGCTGTTCACATCCTCTGAAAATGATGTGGTCACATGGTACAAATAGGATCTTTCAGAAATTCTCAGCTCATGAGTTGTAATTATAAAATCTAAAAGGACGTGAACGTGTTTTACAAGTTGAAATTTGGTTATTGCTTTAATTACGACATGGCGTGAACTCACCATTACTTCAACTCATAGAACATGCATAGTACCGGTAGTTAAAGACACTAAATATTAAGTGGGACCAACAATTGAATCTATTCAATTGGTTGTAGTGTCTTATCAGAAAACTGCACAATTATCAGCTGCACAATTTCCCATATGATCAAACATTAAGTAGGTAACTAGTTAGTCTCAGCCTCAGCAAGAAAACCTTAGCTACGAGAAAACAATATAAATATAGAATTGTTTATTCCACTCTGTTTAATTAACTAATCTGCATTTTTAAAATTCAAAATCATAAAGTCTATTTACACAAATGTTTTTGGTAAATCCAACCTTAAATAAATTATCTGAACCGTAGTTGCATGACATTTTATTTATTATATTTGATTAATATAACATTATATTTTATTTATATACTACTATAGTTTACATTAATATTTTGAATGAGCTGTTATTATTAAATTTTCAGTTTTCATTTTTAGTTACATTTCTTGAAATTTTGCATGCATTCGTTTTTTGTTTGAAAAAAATATTTCAAAATAAAATTCTTTTTATTTCAGTTTTAGTTTATTTCAGTTAGTAATGCATTCTTATTTATATTTTATTTCAATTAAGAAACAAGTTTGTCAACAGTTTTAGCTTTAGTTATTACTTTAGGATTGTGGGTAATGTAGTTCTTTACAGGAAATTCTGCCATTAGTTCACACTGACAAAGAGAAATCATAAATCAAGATAATTCTTGTTTTACAAGAAACTACTTTCTCAGTCTTTCTACTTAAATCAATGTGTTACTGTGCAATTAAATCTTTGTTTCTTTGTAATTACCGGTATATCTGATATTGACTAGCAATTTCTGAGTGAAAAAAAAAAAAGTGCATTTTTCGAAATAAATCCTACACTAAATTTAATTTACATATTTCACAAGACCCTCGGTTTATACATTATAAAATATAAAATAAAAATCCCTCTGAATGGCATTCGTACTTCCAGAGGGCGACAGCTGCGCTCAACTGAAATAGACACACATTATGATGAACGTCTATTCTATGGGAGCGGGTGTTGTTTGTGTAAAGGATGGGTGTGGGGGGTGTACAGGAAGTCGTTACTGTAAAAAAAGCCCCTTCTTTTTGTGCCCTTAGGGGAAGGGAAGCACCATCACTGTGTCACAGGTATGTCACTAAAACATCCGTCCGTCCGCTGTGTTGTCTGTCGATGTTGGTCTCTGTGTTCTGGACAACAAACAGTTATTCATCTTGTTACAGACGTATTTCTGCGGCCATAAGACAAAAAAAAATGCATACATGCAGTTCCATGTCTTTTTTGCATTTGGATTCATGTATTCCATGTCTTTTAATGACACCCCAGATTATGACATCAGCGAGGCGTTTTTTATGGTGCCTCTTCAACTATTCCGCCTCCCATTGGCAGTTTAAAGCCTGTTTGGAGATATTTTATGAAGGAACTATTGCTCGGGGTGGATGTGATTTTAATATGTCTTGGTTTGTAGCAACTTTAATGTTCTTTTGCAAAAGGTTGGTCCATTTACAACTGTAAGAGAATAACAGTCGCTGTAAAACGCATATAAACACGGTTTGTGTATGTTTTGTTTGCAGCATATATTTCATTGGACTATGAATTATTGAAATGCGACATGGGTAAATGCCATAAAAACTGTCAGGAAAGTGTCTGGGTGACTTTTTTCCATTATGGGGGGAAAATGTGATTCATTTTAACTTAATGTCACAATGAAAAAATTTGACAGGTCCTTTAAGATGCTTCATTCAATTTATGCAAAAAACACTACCGGTCAAATGTTTGGAATAATTAAAACATGAAAATTAAAAGATTCTTTAAATGTTTTTGAAGTTATTCACATTGAAAACAGTTATTTTAAATTGTAATAATATTTCACAATATTACATTTTTTACTATATTTTTGACCCAATAAATAGAGCCGTGATGAGCAGAAGAGTCTTTAAAGTTGATGAGAGAGTTGTTTTTGTTGTCAAAAGCATAACCTCAAACTTTTGAATGGTAGTGTATCATTTGTTTCCTTTTTTTGTCCTTTTGATTTTGGGGTAAAAATATATTTATGTATAATTTAATATTTTATGATGTATAATATTTTTTATAACATTTCATCTTGAGATTCATCCACATTTGCCTCTCTCTTTGTCTCAGGTGTCGAACTGGTTTGGTAATAAACGTATCCGCTATAAGAAGAACATTGGTAAATTCCAGGAAGAGGCAAATCTGTACGCAGCGAAGACAGCGGTGACGGCGGCTCAGGCCGTGGCGGCTGCTGTACAGAACAGCCAGACCAACTCGCCTGCAACGCCCAGCTCTGGTACATGCATGGACGAGACCACCGGGGCTAGTTGTCACTAATGTTTTGAATCCACTTGCAAAGATACTCGTTTTCTCTAGAAGTAGTTTTGCACATTGGTTTCAAATATAAATATTTGTTGCCCAAAACAATGATATCCTTTAATTTCCAGTCATCAACAGGTAAATAACTTAAACAGCCCATTGTGACAACATGGGCTACAACGGTCAGCAAATATTAAATGAACTGTATCTTTTTTTTCTTAGGCAGTAACAGTGAAAATATTTGATAACTTTTGTTGCCAGGACTTTTAATCTTTGTATACACAGAAAATAAGCCACGGTGAAACATTTGCTTAAGTAAAAATTGTGACAACTTGCCACTCTGTACCTGTAGAGCTAATCTAATTTTTTGGTCTTGAACATGTTTTTTTGAAATAAGTCATTTAAGGGTGAGCTTTAAAGGGGTTCTGTTTTGGGTCAAGTATCTGTCATTTTGTCTGCAGGATTTCAGATGAAAGATGAAGACTTTCAGTTGGATGCAGCGGAAGATAAAAAATAACCTGTTAAACAACATGTTCACTGGTATGACAACTTGAAGACTTTCTCATGAGAAAGTTTATCCTTGAGCTCATACTCAAGGATAAAAAAACAGCCAAATTTCAGTCAAAATATGCAAATTGGTGCAGACGCCGATATTTATGTGGCAAAACATAATACAATGAGGTCTTTATCACAGTAAAAACAGACTTGAGATACGAGCATAATCCGTTCCAGGACGAGCTTGTAACTTTTTCTCGTATCTCAAATCATTTCCCCCATAAGAAATAATTGTTGTTATCCATTTAAAAAAAACTCCCTTATTAGGGCTAATAACAATGGAAAAAACATGTTTTAATTGCTATAGACACACACACACACACACACACACACACACAAAGATAGTATATAAGGATTCCTGTGATATAAAATAAAATGTGGTTTTAATTACGAGTTCTTACCTTCGAGACCAAGCTGCCTCTAGTGGAGATCATATGCAGTTACCCCATAAATGAGGCGGCTTGGGCTCGACTACCTAGTGTCGGCGTCTGTAAGCACTCGTATCTCAAAGCAAAAAATTGCTTGATGAAATTGCTTTCATCAAAAGTCACAGTCACAGATCGAATGTGGGAGGACTCAAAAAGGCCAGCAAAAACACCGGGATTAAATAGGGAACACTTGAGGAAGGTAACGAGTAGACACAGCTGGGATCAATTAAGGGAACCGAGGGAACAAGATGGGAGGGGTTTACAATCACAAGACACAAAGGTTCAGTGTCCCAAACTGAAGTGACAGAACCCTGACACACACACACACACACACTCACATTTGAACATGACATTTGTAAAATGTGATCTATTAATAAGTAAAGTTGTTTGAGTCCAGTAAGTGTCCATCTTTAAATATTATTAATAACAATGTACAATATATTCTAATGCTTACTGTGTAAAAATCAGTAAAGATTTCCCAGCAAAAAGACCACAAGCCTTTTACTGGCTAAAAATGTATCAATCAGACGACAGAAGGCATGAAGTAGATTGTGTGCAGCAGGTTTTTCAGCAAGTCTGATATGATACAGTACGGTTAACATGCAAACATTATACAAGAAAAATCTTGCAGACTCACTGTTCCTCCTCTTCTTCATCTCTCTGCAGGTTCTTCGGGTTCGTATAGTTTGCCAAGTTCAGGAGAGATGTTTATGAACATGTCCAGCCTGAACGGTTCATACCAGCCGGCCCAGGTCCCCGGCCCAGGACAGACACAGGTAAAATAATATCATTTAAATGCATCTCATACTCATCCAAGGCTACATTTATTGGATAAAAAATACAGTAATATTGTAAAATATTATCAGAATTTAAAATAATAATTTTCTTTTTGAATATATGATGAAATGTAATTTATTGCTTTGATTAAAACTGTATTTTCAGCATCATTACTCCAGTCTTCAGTGTCACAAATCATTCTAATATGATGATTTGCTGCTCAGAAACATTTCCATTTATTATACATGTTGAAAACAGTTGTGCCGCTTCATATTTTTGTGGAAACCATGATCAACTTTTCTTTTCAGGAAAATATTCTTAGAATGTTCAAAAGAACAGCTTTTTTTAAATAATTATTTTTGTAACATAAATGTATTTATGCTCACTTTTGATCAATTAAATACATCATACTGACCACAAATCTTTGAACGGTAGCATATATATCTATATATATATAAAATATGTGTCTAGAATACCAATAATATCACAGTCCTTCATTATTTCTCTCCGTTTGTGATCTACTGTCCTGCAGGGAGACTCCATACGTCACTCCATCGGTCAGTCGTTGAGTTACAGTGATGGTCTACGGGGAAACCCACTTTACAGCCCTCATGGATTGAACGTAAGTGAGTTATTTGAAAGTAAAACATTTAAGCCAGAAACAGATTCAAATGCAGAAGAAAATGCTTGAACATTTTCAACTAAACAAACCCAAGTCAAACAGACTCAAATCTGCACCAAAAGCTCTAGTGTAAAAGTGCTTTAGGGTCTGAATATCACTGACACAGACACACACACACCGTTTCATGTGGTGGGGAAGGAATAATCTCTTCACAGCAGGTCTTCTGGAGTCATTCAGAAAGATGTTGTATGATCAAACCGTCGCTCCATGAGGTGACAAAGACGACAGCCGAGATTAAGACTGGGAGAGGTGATGCTGCTTCTGTGAAAAGGCAAAGATAAACGTATGGATTCATATTAATATCCGCACACGCACACAGGGCTGTTTGCTGGGATAGAAAGCAAATGCGTCCCATTTCCATTTTCCAAAATGCATCTAATAACACCAGGACATGCACGGCTTTTGGCAGTATATATCTGCCGCCTTATTGAGCCGCACTCTCTCTCTCAGCGAATTTGCAGTCCGTTTCCTTATCACTATAATAAAATATGAAACTGGAATTGCCTGCAGCTTTGTACAGATGTGAATAGCATCTTCCCAGATGAGGTTTGATAAGACGCTCTATAATGGAGTCACGCGTTAAAGGTTCATTTATCTGTTGAGGCAGCCACGTCGAGGAAAAAAGCCTAATACTAATGCGAGAGGAAAATAATCATCCATGGCCTTATCACAAAGAGAAGTTAAGGGCAGTATGAATAGATTCAGATGTCATAGACACTTACTAATATTTGTTTTTAACATTGACAAAACATTCACAATACAAAAACAATGATTTACATGTCTTGTTTTACAGCTAAAATATATATATATATATATATATTTTTTTTTTTTTTTTTACTTTTTCATAGATTTTTCAGAGATTTTCATAATACTGCATTTTTGTTTTGTTAATACAAGGCTTGTTAATACCATTGTATTTTGGCTGATTTTCTTGAGTATAAACAAGTAAATAAAGAAGCGGGGGAAAAATCTATAGAGAAAGGCATACAAATCATCATAATATACATCTTATATTTATATGCAGTGGAATCCGGCTATCTCGGCCTCGGGGGTTGCAAAAAAGCGTCAAGATAACCGTTTAGTGAGATAACCAACTGCCAATATGGCGATTTATTTAATGAAACAATCGGCATGCTATAAAAATTTACATAAACTGTAAATGTTTGCTGACAACAAAAGGCATATGTGCACCAACTAACAGCAGAGATTTACCAGAATACAATAAAAAACACCTTCGATTCTCCATACAAACCTTTAATTATATTCTCCAACATTGCAAACACAATTTCGCTCACAGTGTAAACAGTCATAACATATTCGTGAGGCCATCACGCTGTACTAGATTGCATACTTTCTTGTGTTCTGCCCGTCTAATATGCTTTCTCAACAAATTCGGCTTCGTCCCGTCTTTTAATAACCGGGTTCTTCAATCCGCAGCGGCGCTGAGCAGAGCTCACTTCAGAACAGAAGCAGGTGTGTGTGTTTACCTAAGCCTCATACTCATTGGTCGGTAAACGCTCGTTACCGACCAATGTCAAAATATTTGAGAAAACCAATCAAATCAGAGAAGGCGGGCTATAAGCTGTGAGTGCTTAGCACTCGCTGCTCGTTGAGAAGCGTAAGAACGATATGTGCTTTCATTCAGAGAGTCTCCAAAAGTCTCCAATAACTCCAGATAAAGTCGTTAGATTTGTCGCTAGTCGCTTTTTGGAAAATGTGTTGCTAGAGTGGTCTGAAAACTCACTAAATATAGTGACAAAGGCGCTAAGTTGGCAACACTGCGCGAGTTCTGCGGCAAGAGTTCTTCACTGTGAGTGAAGCGTCACTGACAGAGCGACCATATGGACCACGATCAACTTGCAATGCAAACTCGCGCATGCGCAGTGAACTAGGTATGATCATTAGTCACGAGATAACCATGTGAAGTGACGAATTTGTCCCTCTTTTGTGCTCGAGATATCAGGGTTCGGCGACATAAAAGTATCGACATAACCGATAAGAAAATCCTAAGACAAATTAAGGTTCCACTTCAAAAACCTCGACATAATAGGGTTGGCGAGTTAACCGCGGTCGAGGTAAGTGAACTCCACTGTATATAATTCACCCGCTATATAGCTTAATGTACCCGATTATTCATATATACCATAATAACCTGCTTCTCTTGAGACTCGCCTGCTTCAGAGAATCGTTAATGATATGCTAAAGCCCCGCTCATACATTACCGTGATTAGTTACAAGGTAGTTTGTGGCGGAGAAGGAAGAAACACTGGCGATTTCAATGCGTCTTTGGTTCAGTGGAGTTTTAAGGATAAAATAGTAATGATGGTGACTTATGAATTTGCACATGGTTTGCAAGGATATTAAAAACACCACACAGACATATAAACGGCATTATAAACTTGATTTTCACTTCAAATGACAGTAAAATCTGAACTCCTGCATTAATACAATAATCTGTGTAGCCTGTAAGTTGATACAGTAATACCTCGAGATACGAGCATCCCTACATACGAGTATTCCAAGATACGAGCAAGACTTCGGGCAGATTTTTGCTTCTAGATACGAGAAAAAATTTGAGATACGAGCACGCGTACTGACACCGATGCCGACGCACGTTCACTTCACGTGTTCGCTGACTTCTATACGCATCGCCCGCGAGTCGCTGATTTTCTCTCTATTTTGTGCATTATTCTTCTTAATAGCGATGAGTTCTAAGAAAGTGAGGGGTAAGGATGGTAGTGAGAAGAAGAAACGCATGATGACCATGGAAATGAAGCATGAAATTGTGGATAAATATGAGCGCGAGTGATCTAGCACGCACGTATGATCGCAGTACATCTAAAGCAAAAGGATGCTATCAAGAACGATAAAATAATGCTAAAAACTGGTTAATCGTCGTTTCAAATAAGCGCTTCAAGAATGTTTAAACTTGACTTTACTTTTGTTTATGTTTCTGTTAAAATTTCGTTTGTTTACGTTTTTGTTTGAAGCCCTGAAATTTACATTTACATCTATCAGACAGTTTTATCCAAAGTGGCTTGCATTACATTCAAGAAACACATTGACATCTGGGAATCGAACCCATGACTTTGGAGCTCCAAGCTAAGATAGGAAACAGGAAATTGACATTGACATTGTTATTGAGATATTTAGTTGTAATTTTTTTAAGTAATGCATTACTTTACTAGTTACTTGAAATAAGAAATCTAATTATATAACTGGAGTTTCTTGTAATGTGTTACCCACAACACTGTTCGTAAGTGTCCGAAAAGCTTCTAAAACAAGCCTTGACACAGTTAAGCTGGTTTAAGCAAACAAAAGTTGGATAAAAACGGAGTGTTTTATCTGATCTTACTCTCAGAAATCAATACCAGCTAATGTTTCCATTCTGACTTTAATTGCACCTTTCAAATGGTCTTTTCTGTGTCTCTTTCTAGGGTAACGGTGGCTGGCATGATGCTGTCACTCCATCTTCTGTGACGTCTCCTATAGAGGGAGCAAACAGCGTTCACTCAGATACCTCTAACTAACCCCCAGGACAACCTACACATCCCAACGAAATCTCCAGCGAGAAATGAAGCACAGACGTGAAACCGCTCTGGTTCTTCAGTACCTTACATTGACCAAAAGAACACCGCGTTGGATAAACGACCCGATTGGATTGATGGTACCAGCTTTCTGTCCAAAACTGGTGAAGCCTCAAAAAACATTTCCAACATGTACGATTGTGGAAACAAGGGATGCTTTTGTCATAATCTCTGTGAACATCTTTGAATAGGTTTTAAAAATAGATCATGATTTAAATGGACTTGTATCACAGTACAGTATGTTCGTTTTTAAGTGTGATTTTTCTCTTACAGATCACCAACACAAAGAAACTGATTTTTTTAACTGTATTTTTAATGATTTAACTTGAGCATTAATGTTATTTATCATAATGGTCAATGACATCTTGGTTTTACCCAAATTATGACATAATTGACATCACGACTGTGGACCAACATCACTACGTCAAAAGAGCAAAGCTGTAGGGTTCCAGAAGTAAAATACTTGATATTGTCCATTAAGAAGACGTACACTTTTTGAAGAGACTTTATGTGTTTTTGTGGAACTGATGGGCCTACAACTCATTGTTGAACAATGTTTTGAAATGTCTATGGAGAAAATGCAAAGAAAATGTACTTCGGACATCTTCGAATTAGCTCTGTTATCATATTTGCATCTGAAACATTTCTCAAATTACAACATCTTGCACTCTTAAAAATAAAGCTTCCAAAAGGGGGTTTTCACACTGATGCCAAGTAGAAGAACCATTGTTGGTTCCAAAAGAACCTTTCAGTCAACATTTCTTAAAATAAACTTTTTTCTTACTGTTAAATACATTTGAAAATTCTAAATCTTTTTGTGGAATGGAAAGGTTCCATGGATGTGAAAGGTTCTTCATGGAACCTTCAATGCCAATAAAGAACGCTTATTTTTAAGAGTGTAGCGCTTCTACTGACAGAGATAATGCAAATATTTGTATTTGATAAGGCCATTTATGTGACAACACATAATCAAATGATCAGCACACATACTGAATCTGTACATAAAAAACGTTTTTGAATGGTTTTCTTTTCTTACTCCATACATTCATGCTCCGTGTGACAGAATATACTGATACTTTTTAAGTTTGCTTTTCTTTTTTATTCATCAATTCTTTGGGTAGTTCATCATTTGCAATGCCTTTTAAAGAGGTTGTAATGTTTAAAAGAAATGTTCTAATGTATTAACAGAATTTACACTGAGCAACTCTCTATGAAGAATAATTCATGTAAGATTATTAGTTTTTGATAAAGGAAATACTTGTATTTCTGGCCAAAAAAGTGTTTCAATAAACATTTTGAATTGAGATTCTTACCTCGATATTGTATATAATCAACTAGACACCCATCTTTAGTGTTTTTTTCCCATGTTTAATGGGTAAGCATTTATTTTTCTTTTCTTTGCCCATTTTATCATTTGCCAGACAGAACTGCCTAGAAAAAGTAAAAATAGCAACCTAAACATCTCTACTAGCCATGTGATTCAATTCAGAAATAAAATTGATGGTGTAAAGTTTAATACTTAGTCTTAGTAATGGGTTTGTGCAAAAAGTATGAGCATTAGGATTTCAACAAATATGACAAAACTGTCAAAAGCAATAGAAATAGGTTTTGATGCATGCAAAACCTCAAAGTGATTAAAGAAAGACTAAAGATTTTGAAAAGCTTGTGTTGAGCTGTTTGATGAGTTTGACAGAGAGAGAGAGAGAGAGAGAGAGAGAGAGAGAGGGAGATGGCTTCGTCAGCTCTGGCAAACTGAGCTTCATTAATAATTCCACCTGAGTGGCAATAAATCTGTGGTGGTTCTCGATGAAGCAGCAACACACCCTCATAAATCAGTGAGATTACAGGACGATATTTCACGATCTCATGTCTATTTCTGTCAGTCGAACTAATAGCCTCTGCCGATCCCTCACAGTGATAGCTCATGAATCCGAGATTTGTTTTCAAAATGTCAACGGTGCAATATGCAATCTCACTGACAGTGGCAAAATGCCCTTTAATTATTTATTTACCCTCCGCTGTCAGTTAAAGGCTGAGGGCTGAAGACGAGAGGTCAGGCAGAAATGCGAGCATACGTCTGCTGCATTAATGAGAAGTTTCTATGAAAAATTCCCAACCGCCCGCGGCTTATCAAGATCAAAACAGCCGAGGAGGCTGGAATTGCCCATTGATGAAACGTCTACAAGCATATGATTCTTTGTGCAGCCTAATTGCAATTCAATAGCCTATTTAGAGTGAAAGATTTGTTTCATTGTGACAGGAATTTAGCTCAAGTTGTTGCCCTCTCAAAATTATGTGTCGGTTTTGACAAGCAGCAAAATAACCTTTTGCTGTAGAGGACTACATTTGATCTGCATTTACTACAGGAGGGTTGGGGAAGGAACTGTTAAACCACAGCTTGCAAAGTAAAAATACAGTCCTGCATTATTCCAAAGAAAAAAGTGCTGCTTTCCTTTCATTTAATCAAAAAGCCATAACTTAACCTGGCCTCTGGCACAACTTTACTCTCACCCAAAGTCACCAAGCCCTCTTGATTCTCAACCACCTGTCATATTGAGACGCTTTGAAGTATGCAATCAATTCCCTGCAGTCTTATGTTGTTTAAATATCACAGTTGACAGAAAAATGAGGGGGGGGGGGGGGGCGTGAGCGATACTCCGCTGAACTTCTGACGACGGGTGGGGTGCTTAAAAGCGACACACACCTCCTCACCACCAAAGCTACAGTGCCACAGCCCCTTGCAGGCTCTCAACTCCTGTACGTATATTGGAAATAATATAATTTCCTTGGGCGAGCAGATACCATTTGATCCGCGGCCCGGTACCATTTGTGCTGTCAAGTTATGTTGGTCATAATGGAACAGCCATAACACTGACTGATGTATTTCAAATTTTTGCTCCTACTTTTACCACCTAACTGCTGCAGATTCATTTGTGTGTTGATAGCTTTGCCATAGAAATACACAATTCCCAGTCCGAGGATGTGGACAGCTCTGAAGTGAACATCACAAAATTACGGTAATTAGTTGCCCAGAAATGCGAGATATTATAAAATGTTTCGAGATGGTTTTTAAATTATACTCTGTTATCATTATTATTATTTATTTATTGCTATTATCGTAAATATAGCGGTGCTGGAATGCTCGCTCCCTCTGAGGATGGTATCAAAGCAGACAGTTTGGGTGCCCCTGCTAGTCATCAGTTCAGGGAACCAGATTGGCTGCTCGAGATATGCAAGAGACCAGTCTTGAGAGCCGATGTCTTCTCTTCTCTCAGAGACATCCTCGATCTCAGTCCTGCTCATCCTGTCTCGATGACATGAGCGATATTACATCCTCATCCTCGCCCATTCTCATATTTGAAGTATGATTTTTGCCATCACAGTGTGGATTACAGTACTATGTTTACATGTTGTCCATCAAATGCTCCTTTTAAAGGATCCATGAATTGAGAAATCAAATTTCCTTGACCTTTTGACATAGAAGAGGTTACTGTACTAAAAGGTTTCACAACTCAAAAATTCTTCGTTAATTCCAAGTATCAGTATGACGTCATGGTGTGACAAAAGAGCGCTTATACAGAAGAAAATCAATGTCTACTTCTATATCATTGTTTTTTTAGCCCTGCTTACCAATTTGCATATGTAGTAGCAGGTAAGTAAATACGAGAGAGAGTGACGCAAACACGGGATTACTCGATCAGTATGATAGAGATGTCTCTAAAAGAAAGAGTAGTCATCCTTTGTCAAGTAAAACTGAAGTAACTCCAAGTACATAAACTTTATTTACCACAACCAAGACGTATAAAGTGTCAGGTTTGGGGGTGATGAAGTTACTAGACCAAATTGATAGACGCAAATTAACCCAGAACCCATGATCATTGCCTATCACCTATCTGAAGAAGAGAGAAGCCGTCAGCTGACCCACCGCCTATATTTATACTGCGGCAGTTCCGGTCATATCCGAAACACCTGCCCAGTACGCACCAGTCCAGAAAACCCATGTTCGGTGAATGGATCTTATCATTATTACAATTCAGACATGTCTGTGTCTGTACCCATAACTCTGATGATTCAGGACACATTGCTAGAGACTATGGAACTATTGGACTCGGGGGCTGTGGGGAATTTCATCTCCCAGTCGTATGCACAACAGCACAAAATCCCTTTAATCCAGTGTTCTTCCTCTCTCACAGTGGAAGCAATGGACGGACGACCCCTTGGCTCAGGACGATTTAACACTATCACGCAACAACTCACCATGCAAACTGGTATATTTCACACAGAACTCGTACAGTTCCATGTATTACCCACCTCAACCTCCTCGATCATACTAGGCTTAACATGTCTGCGGACTCACAACCCTAGTATCTGTTGGAGAGAGATCACTCAGTGGAGCCAGAATTGTCAAACCAAATGTTTGTCTACAGCCACACCGCTTTCTCTTGGATCCATTCAAACCAGCAAATCTTCACACACCTCTGATGCTTCTCCTGACCTCCAACTCCCTGAGTATCAGGACCTGTCTCTGGCGTTCAGTAAGGTACGTGCCTCCCAATTACCACCTCATCGTACATATGACTGTGCTATCGATGAGATCATCCCTGGAGCTACACCGCCCAGAGGTTGAATCTTCCCACTCTCCCAACCCAAATCTGAATCCATGAAGAGGTACATTGAGGAAGAGCTGGCAAAGGGCTTCATCCACCCCTCTCCAGCCTCGGTGGGCTTCTTCTTTGTGAGTAAAAAAGGGTCCTCGAGAGATTGATTCAGTACCAACTATATGCCAATGCCGAGAAGTGCAAGTTTCACAAAATCTCCATAGCGTTCTTGGGAATACAATATAAGAGTTTAATCAGAGTATAATCTTAAGTATAAGATTAGTGTTGATTTCAAACACCATAATATAAATTCTTTATGTCAAAATAAATGTAAAATATAACCACATTATTGTTCAGGTAAGAGTTATATATAAAATGAAGGCAGATCTGAACATTAAGGTTTAACTACTGTTCAACACAAGAGTATTTTCATGGTCAATTATAGTTTTTGCTTGGTAAAAAACAAGTGATTGTTTTGTAGTCAAGAATTTTAATATATTTTGTGAATCATGAAATATTCTGTATTGTTGTAGAAGCACGTGTTCGTATATTGTTGGAACCAAGTCATTTTTACTTAATTATCTTTAAATGTATTGTTTTTTTTATTCCAAACATGTAATAGTTTAGTTTGAGTTGCTCCTGACAAAGACTTCCATCTCTGCATTAAAAATTTCATCTTGTGTTTCAGCTTGTTGCTTGGTGAGAGGAAGGTTTGTGGTGCCAACGCTGTCAAAAAACACAGAAAAGAGGAAACCGCATCATTATTTTAAGTAGATTTACAAATGTATGAATTTATTTATTTATTTAAGCTTACTTTGGTTAAATTATTTGTTCACATCCATCTTTTGCAAAGTGTCATTGTATAATTCCAAGGGAAATGTATGAACTGATTAAATGTATACCTCAAATTCAATGTAAATGTCTTTGTATAGAAGAGTTAAGCAAAATGCTTAAATGTAAATACATAAAATGTACATTTTCATCTTCACCTGTTTCAGACTCCCTTTCGCAGCACACATTTGGCCCAGAGCCCATCCAGGCACCAGCAGAATGGAGGACAGGCCCAGTAAACAGCCTAGTGCATACGCCCAGTCCGGGTACACATACCAGCGGTTAAAAGTGAGAGGCTTGTACTTCACCATTGAAAAGACAAAAGAAACCTGAAAATGGACAGAGGAGATAGATATAGTGAAAAAAGAATGGGAAAGAACAATGAGAGTAAGACCAGAGTTTGCTCAACAGGAGCACAGATCACAGCCTCTTGTGGTAGAGAAATAATCCATTAAGTCATTGGGATTGGGTCTCATTCACTTATAATTGAATGGATTATTCATATTATATGCATAGCAAAACCTCTCACAGAGATCATTCAGTTTTATTCACAACACAAGCAGCAGGTTTAGTGTCTTCAGTAAGAGCTAAAGTGAAACGTTGAGTGTGTGATTTTCACCTTTTCTTACTCTTTTACTGTATAAATACATTAAATGTATGTGTATGTGTGAATATATGCACTGCTCAAAAATATTAAGACACTTAATCTTCACTAACATCAAATTATTTAAATTTCAGGGATATCAATCTTTCCAGAGAGGAAGCAAAAGTCACTGTGAATCAGTTTCACTCGCCGAAAAGTAAAAGTATACGCGTAAGTGAATCTAAAACACATATACTTAACAGGGACACAAGAGGGGTCAAGTATTTCCAGCACAACATGAATATGTAGTTGGGTCTTGAGTTGGTCATGTCTTCAATGACGTCAAACATTCTCTCAGCACCTGAGTCATATAGGGGAACATTTAACAAATACTGCCAGTGTAGTCTTTGACATTTTGTATTTAACTTATTTTTTTAATATACAGTTTCTGCAGCTTAATTACAACTCACCAAAGATCCAACCAATGGACAGAGACTCGAACACAGACAGCAAAAGCAAACTGGCTCCATTACAAGCATAGTTGTCAATCAACTGGAAAACATACATCCCCCCCTGCAGGCCACAATACATATAAAACACAAAACACGTTAGATACATTGGAAAAGAATGTTTTTTTAAATGTATTTGTTCAAATGCCTGGCCTTAATCAGTGTTGTAGACAACAGTCATATTTGTCGTTCAACCCCCCCCTCCCCCGTCCCCCCCGTCAACGACCGCGCATCGCGTCCATCCCCCCCACCCCCCATCAACGATCGCGCCTTTTGGAGGGGGGGGGGCGGCATTGGGTGAGTTTTGTCAAAAGGGAGGCCCACTGTCTCAGAGTTTGAAAACCTCTGGTCTAGTAAATACTGTTTGGACTCGTGGCGTCAGAGTGGTTGTCCTGAGAACCTGCTTGACTGGGTACCTCATAAAAACAGACAGGGACTTTTCTCTGCTCACTGTTGTCCACAAGCATCTTGACCATCCTGTCACATAGAAGTGCTCATGTTTAGGTGATCCATGTCTTCAGAGCGCCCTGTATACACTAACTTTGTGTTGATTCTCATCTACTGCTTTTTCCTTTTTTGTTCTATTTTCTATCTGTCAGGAATCTATTGCCTTCGGTTTTTTGTTCTCTCGGTTGTTTTGTCACCCATGTGTCTTGCGGTATATTCAA
The DNA here is from genome assembly GCA_037043235.1 of Rhodeus uyekii. Lineage (NCBI taxonomy): Eukaryota > Metazoa > Chordata > Actinopteri > Cypriniformes > Acheilognathidae > Rhodeus > Rhodeus uyekii. The sequence goes on from JAWRVZ010000170.1 coordinate 874,007, forward strand.
TTCCCTTTCAAGAGAACTCATGCTGCGTCGAAACGCTAGGGGAATGCCTTGGCATTCAGTCTCGTGAAGCACTTTGAAATCGATCAAACGAGTGTGTGAATGAACATCGCGAGCCAGTGATGTCATGAACCAGGATGATAAAGGTGTGCCAGAAACCAGAAGCTTTGAGTGTCTTCAGCAAAGCTCTGTGTGTCACGGTAAAAGTAGGGAGGACTCATGTATGTGGATGAAAATATTTATTATAATAATGAAAATAAACCAAACATACAAACAAAACTGCCCCGAGGGGGAAAACCATAAATAAACTGTAACAGAACACTAAGCAGGAAAACCGGATGGGAAAGGGAATGATATGGAAGACATGGGAGTGATATGGAAAGACAACGACGCGACACCGGAAAACAAACACAAAGGGATTAAATAGACAACACATGAGGAAGGTAACGCGCAGAATAGCTGAGAACAATTAAGGGAAACGAGGGAACAAGATGGGGGGGGGGGTTACACAACAACAAGACATGAACACGCAGCCAATGCAGACTCGCATCGCCGCATGTTCACATGAACGTGATGAGACAGCTACACGTTTGTTTGTTTGTTTGTTTAGCGTTCTGTTTCTTAGTTTAGTCATTGTTTTCCCCTTCGGGGCAGTTTTGTTTGTATGTTGGTTTTATTTTTTATTGTAAATAAATCATCCTTTACCCGCATACTTGAGTCCTCCCCACTTGTTTCGTGACACTGTGTTGGTTGAGTATCAACACTGATTCCATGCAACATTATTAAATCTAAAGTGTGATTACAACAATGAGCGGTTCCTGACACATTTTTTTAAAACTCTAATAGAGTTTAAAGTTTCTCTAAATGCCAATTCCAATGCATGTTTTTCAATATCTACATGGATATGAAATCACCAACAGTTATGAATTTATCTGCAGCCATTACTAATTCTGCTAGAAATCAGAACATTCTTTGATAAAGTTTGTATGGTGTCCTGTATACAGTAGCCAGCACAGAAGTCAAACTGGAATCATTACTTACACTGGATAGTTTTTCATAAAGCACAAATCACTTCAAAAGAATTATATTTAAAACTAGACCTTTGAGTAGAACTGAAGGTATTACTATAAATTACAGCAACACCTCCTCCTTTACCTTTCAGACCTCATGTTTATAACAGTAACCTTGAGGGGTGAACTCATTTAAACTAATGCAATTGTCTGGTTTCTGTCAAACACAGCACATTTAGTTTATGATCTGTAATCATATAATTTTCAAGTGCTTTTGAGGAAAGGGATTGTATATTCATTAGCCCAAGCTTCATCATTTGTTCGTCAGTTATGTAAATTTTTTGTTGTTTGTACATCAATTAAATTTTTACCCTTAAAAGATTTTGAGAGTTTTTTGTATTTGCCAATTCGGGAAACAGACACAATCTCCATATGATGATATGTTGGTTAAAGAGTCTCTATGTGTTGGAATTTATCAGGGGTCTCTGTCTGGTCCTCCCAGCACACATTCTTGAGGTTCTACCACCTTGACCCCAACTCCGCTCCGTGGATGCGGGTGCTCTTCTGGTGAGCTGCAGCACACTCGTTGGCCTTCGTCACTGAGGTGGCATTGTTACATTGTTCCCCTAGCGTTTCGATGCAGCGCGAGTTCCCTTGAAAGGAAACGTCTCAGGTTACGCATTTAACTATAGTACCCGGAAGAGGAAACGAGACGCTGTGCCTCAACAGTGCCTCAACTGCAGTGAGTCGAGAGACCGGTTAAAGGCTGAGCCTTGGAGAAGGAGAGGGGGCTGTTTGACCAGTCACTGCTACACAGAAACGTGCTGATAAGTTGCTGATAAGTTCGGTTTATTTCTACTTTACAGTCCTAGTGCTTATTTTGTTTGTTTATTGTATGGCTAATAAAAGAGAGCTATACTCTGTCTAAAGCCGACCCTGCCATCTTAATTTCTGATAGTTGAAAAGCTGTCACCGTATCATTTCCAAAAGACATGGACAATTTTCATGGATCATTCTTGGTGCCATTGTTACTTTTTGATTAAAAAAAAGATGAAGCATGGATTATGTTCATCTCTTTCTTACACACAAACAAAAACTCACATTCACACATGCTTCTCTGACCTCTGTAACTATGATGAGATTTCCGAAGAAGCTAGTGACACAGAAGAGCAGGATGAAAATTTCTCGGCGTCCAGTTCTGCGCAGCACTATGGGGAACAAGTCCATCACTGATGTAATCATGCACTCCATTCCAACAAACTTTGAAGGATACAGAACAAATACTTTAGAACTATGAAATGTTTCATTTGATAAGCATATTGAGAGACTCAGAGCAACATGCAAAAGCAATGTGATACTCTGTTCTAAAGAAGTAGGTTAAAATGGTCTAGATAATTTGTGGTATAATGATAATATGTGGTATAATGCTGATTAACAGAAAATTAGAATTGACTTTTGTTTTGGTTAAGGTATGACAATTGCATTGGGGCCAATATTTGTAGTATTTTAAAGTAGAAATTTAAAGTTTTTAATTCTATAATAACTGTAATTAGTGACGGGTGTCATCGTGAATGAGGAAGCTATAAAAGAAACCCTGACAATGGCAGCTAAAAGTGGCTGAAGCAAGTTGCCGACAGGCACACAGCTTACGTGTCTTCACTAATCGCTCTGTGTGAAACATCTATCTAGTATTGGCAGTAAAACCCAAGCTAGTTTAAAAAGTTAGGGAAATCCAAAAAAGAACTTTATAAATGGCGTGTAGCTATGAAGCTAAACAGAATGTGTGCTACTCCGTGCCCTTGCTACATTGCGGGCAGGGATACATACAATATGTTCTTTGTTTGTTTGGGAACAGAGCACACACGGTCAGTACTTGAGGGCGGTGGCTATGCTCACTGTGAGCAGTTGTCACTGTGAATGTTTCGCTCCCACCTGGCTATCTTTGATGAAATCGCTTGCGTTCCTCAGGGTTCTGGTCCCACTGATGTCGAGGCACAGTGGCGATCCTAGCAGAGGATACCGGACCCACCGGGTGAGGACAGAGATAAGGCCAGGCCCTCTCACAGGTCCATTTGCAATCATTAGGGCGATTATCGCCACTGTGCCTCAGAAGTTAGTTCATGCCTTTAGCATTAGCATTTAGCTTTTAGCATTTTAACCCAGTTCTGTTAACACTGCATTGGCCCTCTTAAATATTGAATTAATTTTAAAACCCTCTGTCTGACCTGAAATGCTGTCTATATCATAATCATGCACTGTTCGTGGAGAACTGGTCCTTCGACTGAGACTTTTTCTCTCAAGTTTTTTTCTCTTTTTTGTAACTTGTGCTTTTGCCAAACTTTATATTGAGTTGCCAGTCGAGAAGCAGAACCTTTGTCTGAAAAGTAATCAGGACAAGTGCTTTTTGCTTTCATGGGACCTGCTAGGAAACCTAGATGAGGGCGTGGGAATTTGCCTAGAAACAGTAGCACTGTGGTAGCCTTGGTTGGAATGGAGAGACACCTATGGCTGCATCTCAGCACTTTAAAAGGATAAATATAAGAACTTCCTTTAGCACTTCCACTAGCACCTCCTGGGCCTTCTTGGCCACACTGTAAGCACAGTCATTGAAAGGATTTTGGAGGCGAACCAAACAAGTGGAGACATTACAGAATCTCCTCCTCTACTGCTCTCAGTGTCACGGATTGGAAAAGGAAAGACTCAAGTGCAGGTGATGTTTTAGACTATTTATTAACAAAAGAACATACTTCAAACATAACCAAATAAAACACCCATGAGGGTGTCAAGATCAAACATAATAACCAAACACTAAAGAGGTGCAGACAGGGAACAGGCAGGTCTGGAACACCATGCAAGGAAGACAAGTGGAAGCCACAACCTCCAGGGAGAAATAACAACGACACAACACAGGACAGCAAACACACCGGGATTAAATAGGGAGCACATGAGGAAAGGTAACGAGTAGAAACAGCTGGGATAAATTAAGGGAAACGAGGGAACAAGATGAGCGGAGTTTACAATCCCAAGACACAAACATGCGAGAGAGAGCAGTGCCATGGTTCCGTCCACTAGAACACTAAAACCACTGGAAACCGAGACTGAACCTGACAGAACCATGACGCTCAGGTCTCCGAGGCTGCTAACCAGCCTCAACTTTCAAAAACTAGCCATACTATCCATACCCAGAACTGTGTAAGCTGTGGGCTTGGTTTCTGAGGGCGACAAGCTCAAAGTTAATTGAGAAGGTTCCAGTCAAGTTTTTGACTTTAAAAGCATTGTTCTTTCTGGCTATCACTACTCTTAAAAGGATGGGAGATCTTTAAGCTCTGTTGGTTGCACCCTCATGTGTGGAATTTGCTCCCGGCATGGCGAAGGGCTTTTTTTCCCCTTTGGCGTAAGTCAGAACAACTGTTAATGTGTTTTGGAGCCCCTAAGGGGGCACCAGCTTCCAAAAAAAGAATGATAGTTGAGGCTATGTCTTTTGGCAGGTTGCCTTCTTCTATGGCAATCCGATTCCAGTCAACTTGTAATGTGGCTGTCTCTTAGGCTCTCTTGGCAGGAGTTGGTCCATGATATGTACCAACCTAAAGCAGAAGGATGCTATCAAGAACATGAATCCTCCTGCAAAGAGCTCAGCTGTAGCGAGGGGGAGGGTGAACCTGGAACGGATTATGCTCGTGTCTCGAGGCAGTACTGTAGTGATCTAGGTTTCACGGGACATGCCTGTGTCATTGCGGTGTCATGGATTTTGTCATTCCCAAACCGTCTCGAAGGAAAGTGACGCTGTACTTTGTGCTTACTGTAATTTGCCACACCTCCTGCGTGCCTGTCAGCAACTTACTTCAGCCACTTTTAGCTGCCGTTCCCATCGTATGGGATGACTTTATAGTTTCCTGGTTCATGACATAGTCAATTTCAATTTGAAATGGTTCAATTTCACGCATGCTACACAAGTTACGCTAGGCATTCCCAAAGCATATTTATCACAGTAAACCAAGTTTATAGTTGTAACCAAAATTTATTTGAGCCGTAAAGTTGTTTAAATCATTTTTTAAACAACTGTTTTTTGGTTTAAGAGGTTGCACACTGCATTGAGGTTGCACACTGCATTGTCACAATGCACATTTGGTACATGTGAATTCCACATGAGACAGATGTGGGCTGGATCAGGATCCGAATATATAGCTGTCTGGGTACTTCACTGTAATTGTAACTCTTGAAGCATATATAAAAAAAGTATTTAAAAAAATGACTTTCCTATAAAATGTATAGATTTAGTATAAAATATGTTGGCAATGATATATATTAAATGACTTAAATTAAATATATAGAAGATTTTTAAAACTGTATGAGTTGTTTTTAGCTCACCTGTGTATCTAGTCCAAGCAAAATAATCATGAAGAAGAAACAAAAAGCCCAAAACTGAGGGAGAGGCATCATAGCTATTGCCTGGGGATAAGCTATGAACGCTAGTCCTGGACCTGACAGAGACAGAGAGAGAGAGATCTGATTATAAGTATTTTTTATTTTTAACAGACAATTTTATTTGTCTTCATTCACTTTATGATACCTTCTTTATGTTACTGATATGTTGCAGTACCTGATTCTGCCACCTCTTCAATGGGGACTCCCTGCTCTTGAGCCATGAAGCCCAAGACTGAGAACACAGCAAAACCAGCCACAAAACTGGTGCCACTGTTCAGAAGGCATAGCCACCAGCAGTCTCTGATACACATAGATTATACAGACAAATAAATATAACAGATTCAGATATTCAATTGTGCACTTATTTTCATAAATTTCATTACTGACCTGTAGCAGTTGTTGTTGTATTTATTATAGCTGCCTAGTACAATTAGAGGGCCATAACACACACTATAGGAGAAAAAGATCTGAGTTCCTGCCTCCATCCAAACCTAAACAAACACAGCATCCCAAACTGCATTAATATTCTGATGTTTTAAAGCTTTACTATGTTTTGTTACTTTTCAGATTTATTTAGTTATAATGCGTTAGGAAAGAAGGAGGTTACATGTGGGTCAGCAAGACGAGCTGGTTCAGGGTACAGGTAAAACACAACTCCCTGCAGAGCTCCAGGAAGAGTCAACCCACGAATCAGCAACAACAGTAGCATCACATAAGGAAATGTGGCTGTGAAATACACCACCTACAGGCACAATGCAATAACATTATAATATTGACACAGAATAAATATAGAAAAAAACTAATTAATCCAAAAAGACAAATGTGGCGAGCAGGGTGGGGTCGAGGGACCGTGAGAGCGTCACGAGAGCAGTTGGCGTGATTGATAATGAGCATCACCTGTGAGCCACCGATCTCGTGTCTCAGAGGAGCGGAGGCATAAAAGGAGGAACAACAACAGTGAAGGACGAGAGCGGACCAGGCCTGGAGTTTATGTTGAGTTTTGTGTTTGTGTGTGCGGCAGTTGTCCATGAGGGACATCCGCCATAACGTTTATTTTGTATTTATGTTTTATTTTGGAATTAAAGTCTATTTAACATTCACCGGTTCCCGCCTCCTTCCTCCCTGAACATTGAACATTGTTACATTGGTGCCGAAACCCGGGAGGTGGGACACGCTGTCAGAGAGCCCTCGCTGCCGGGAGGACTCGCGGTGCTGTGGAGGTCCGGCAGCACTAGAGAAGACGTCTGGATCGTCAGGTGCTGCCCGCGGCGGTGGTGCTGGAGCGTCAACGGATCTTGCGGGATGGAGAGCCCTGGCGTGCTCCTGGGACAAGGTGGGAGGTTGCCGTCCGTGAGGGAGCGGAGGAGTCACCCCGTTCGTCAGTGTGCCGGAGCCCGCTGCTGTCCATTGTGAACGGGGAGGAGCAGGGAATGGGGGGCTCGCTGCTGGCTGCCGTAGCAAGGAGGAGTCGTCGCCGGCTGCCAGGAGGCGGAGGAGCATCGGACCGTCCATGGATCAGCGTCCAGTGCTATCGCACGGCACCGGGAGGAAGAAGCGAGAGTCAGCGTGTCGGGGAACCGGACCAAGATTTTTCTCTCTTTCTTTTTCCTCTCTCCACTCTCTCGTCTCTGTCGCTCCTCTTGCCTCCGTTTCCTTTACCTCGCCTCGTCTGTCCTTACCCCCAGGTGCCTCGGCCGCCGTGATTGGGCCCCCCGGAGGAGGGGGGGGGGAGTAGAGCGCAGTCTCGTGGGTACCCCCCAGCCTGCCAAGGACGTTGGGGGTATGTGGCGAGCAGGGCGGGGTCGAGGGACCGTGAGAGCGTCACGTTTTGTGTTTGTGTGGCATAACGTTTGTTTTATTTTGGAATTAAAGTCTGTTTAACGTTAGCTGGTTCCCACCTCCTTCCTCCCTGAACATTGAACATTGTTACAACAAACAATTCTACAATTAAAACTATTCTACTTTAAACTGAACAAACATGAAATATTTGTTAAAGGGACTGTATTGTTATAGGAGAAACAATTCTCTCAAATAATATACTTGCACACCTTGCCTGTAGATCTGACTCCTTTCCAGATACAGAAATAACATATAATCCAGACAGCAATGAGACACAGAAGAATCTCCCAGTTGATTTTACCAATCTGCTCAATACCTCCAGAGAGAGCAAGCACTCTGCGCCTGTACAATGTGACAAGAAACAGAAAAACTGTGAGCTTTTTTGATATATATATTTTATTGGTAATTTTATTTGAAATATAATCAATTTGTGTTTATTTACTCCCAGAACTCAGTAGCTGCAGATGTTGAATTAATAGATGTCCGGTTGAGGGTCAAATTTCTTGCAGCAAGATTCACACAGTCATCTAACACAGAGATTTTGTTTTACGCGCTATTCAGCTGTGATTATTAGCAGATATTATTTTTCTTTAATGCAGTAGTTTTAGATAATCACCTGTATTCCAGGTGTTGTCACAGCTGGCCCAAGGCAGTGTGGAGCTGAAAGAGAAAATGAGACAGAAAAGCGCCCAGGCCAGAATGACGATGTAATGGACGCAGCCATACACCGATATCAGCATTCCTGCATAGCCAATACCTGACAAAAACAAACAGAAACGATAGAGAATCTATCTGCTAATAGAGAATAAAGTGATTAAAGTGGAATTAAGTGATTTATCAGCACTGGTTAAATATGAAATATTCTACAAATACAACACATTTTGGGATTTAGCCAGCGGGCCCAACCAGCCTTACTGCACTTCAGTATATAGACAAAGGCAAATACAGTTTTGAAATTTTCAAATTTTGGGGAAATTTAATCTTTAGAATTCTTTATTTCTAAATAAACTAAGATTTTTTTTATTTATGTTTTAATGGCTCTCACCCTCAGCCAGTGGACAGAGGCGATGCCAACATGTAATGGCCCCTTCCGGTGTGTACTGTCCCATAGCCGTCTCTAGCAGGAACAGAGGAACTCCACAGGTAATCATGAACACCAGGTAGGGTATCAGGAACGCCCCTGAGAACACACCAGAATACAACATTTAAAGAGTTTATTTGCGCTTTATTTTTTATGATTTTCTCTGAGGTCAACTTATGTTGGTAAGACATTTAAACATTAAAAAAAGCTGTCATTATTTAGAAACAAATGGCCAATTTCTATCCTGTTTTTGATACTATGGTTTGAACACACTGTAAAGATTTTTGCATGTGAAATAAGTATTGTGGGTAACTAATATTCTCTATCAGAAGTTATTTTTAACAGTGTGTTTTTGAAGCATTGAGCAATGGACAAAGTTTTTTTCAGCGTAAGCTCACACACCAGAGTTCTGCATTCTTGTGAATCATCTCATTCTAAATATGATCTATGACAAGATCAGGCAGTTTGTTGAAAATAAACAGCTACTGAAATGTTACAATCCTTTGAAAGACAATATTCTTTAAAATCAAAGAACGGCAGAATATTTGGAAAACATATTCTGGATATTTCTGGATATATTCTGGATATTTGGAAAACAAACTAGGCCTCCGAGGGGGCCTAGCGCATGGTACTGGTCTCACAACCGAGGTTGCTAAGACCGCTCTCCTCTCCAACGCTCCCCACTGGAAACCATGTATCCCTGCCGGCTGTTTCCTGCGGTCCAGCTCGGCCTCAGGGCTCTCTCTTCCCGAGAGGTTTATGTGGCTTTCCACATACCTCCAGGTGATTCACCCTCGGTGATGGTTTCTCCGTGGCTCCCGTATCCTGATTCACATCAATGACTGGCTCTTTTTGGCCCAGTCTTAGGGAGATCGTGGTACAACATCGAGATGTCGTTCTCGCACACATGTAGGGGCTCGGGCTAAGACTGAATGTCGAGAGGAGTGTGCTCTTGCCGAGGCAGAGCACTATGTCCCTTGGTGTCCCTCGGATCAGGACGAGAGGGGCCCCTCCTAACCGGAGACCCCGGGAAGGCTCAGAAGTGAGAGCCACAGGTTTAGCGACCACACCCTGCCCGGCTGACGCAAGGCAAACAAGATAGGAAGCATTCTGTCTTGACAAACTTCCTTCAGAGTCCCAGGGTGCAGAGAAACCCAGGGAGTATTCAGACACAGCTTCGACTACGTCTGACGTATAGTGACCAGCCCTTTAAAGGCACTGGGAAAAGGAGAGAGACACCAGAGTGGGCCAAGAGAAGTTTCTTGAGACGCCAAACCTGGTCAGAGCTTAACTGTACTCCCCCATATGGAGGCGGAGCTTTCCCAGGCCTCCCTGACCAAATTCTGGGCCTGGGAAAAAAATTCTACTGATACCAAGAAAAGAGTGTCTTCCATAGTGCAGTGACCATATACTCGGACGGGTTTGCCCTCTGGGAGAACCTCTGGTTTGAACCATGGCTGGCCTGGCTAGACTGAGATGGGGAGGTATCGAAGCGCATGGAGAGATCCGTGCCAGCAGCGAAACTAAGTCCTCTGAGACACCTAGGGCGGTGGCCCTCCAAGGAGAGACCAAGCGCATCCTAAACTGCGCATCATCAGGCCATGGAGCAGCAATAAAAGGGGGGCATCGAGGTACGCAGAGAGCACAGCCTTTTCGGTGCATAGTCGCTCCAGACTAGCCAGGTTGCTTAGCCAAGAACCGGGAAGTATCGAGGCACATGGAGAGACCAATGACAATACGGAAAACCCTGAAGACGCCTAGGGGGATGGCCCAAAAGAGGGACCGAGCGCACCCTGATCTGTGCATTGCCAGCCAGCGCTATGAGTTAGCCAATGAAAGGAGGTATCAAAGGATGTACTCTTAAAGCTCCTCCGTGTCATTAGATTTCTTAAAAGATTTGTAGATCTGCAAGCCCTGTCGGTTGCTCCTTCATGCTTGGAGTTTGCGCCTAACACGGTGAAGGCTTTCCTCAACCTGAGTCTAGACCACATTCCAAAGGACCCCATTAATGTGGCAAGACCTATCATATTTCAGGCATTCTATCACCCTTCTATCCCCTCTCTCTGAATCCCCATTTTAGGTATTCAGACCAGGAACATAAAAATCTGCTTTGCTTGTTACAGGCGTTAGAGTCTTATATCCACAGAGCTTCTCTCTGGCACAAATCTGAAAAGCTGTTTGTATGCTTTGGGACCCCAGGTATTCAGTGTCTAAGCAGAGGATGAGGAAGTGAATAGTTGAGGCTATATCACTAGCTTATCAGTCGGACCGATTACCATTGAAAGATTATCATTGTCCTGAACTGTTATTTATAAGGAGGAGAAAGATATACAACGTTCATCGTAATGGCACAATCTGAACTCAAACTTCCCAGTTTTGCAACAATTTGGACAATACGGGGTGGATGGGATGGACAGAAATGTAATTTTATGCACAATTAATGCAAAGGTTCATTTTTTTGGCCCAAACAAGCCCAAACGTTTATTGTTGCAGCCCAAAACTGCAGAGTTATGTTTTTACAGCCCAATCTAGTCCAAATGTTTGTCTTTGAGGCCCAAAGCAGTGCAAACTATTGTGTTTTGTGTCCCAAAACAGCACAAGCAATCGTTGCACCATAGTCCAGCAGAAACGTTTGTTCCCTTTCATGGGAACTCGAGCTGCGTAACGAAAACGCTAGGAAACGCTTAACTAAAACGCTAGGAGAATGCCTTGACGATAGACTCGTGAAGCACTGTGTAATCGATAAATGTTTGTTTTTGAGGATCAAGCCAAAGATTCATTTCTGGTGCCCAAACCAGCACAAACATTTGCTTTTAAGGCCCAAACGTTTGATATTTTTACCCAGCACAAAGATTAGTTTTTTTGGGCGCAAACCAGCACAGCCATTTGTTTATGGACCCAAACCTGTCACATTAGTAGAAGGGAAGAAGCGACTAGAGTGAGCTCCAAACTGTACGTTCAACAACCGTTCATTTATGGTTCCCAAAACAGCACGAACGTCGTTTTAAGTGCTCAATTCATCACAATTGTTTCATGTTGCATCCAAAACCTGCACAAGCGATCGTTTTTGTGGCCTAAACCACCTCAAATGTTTGTTTATGGTGCCCAAACCAGCACAAACATTAATTTAAGGTTCCTAAACTAGCACAGTTAAGTTTTTGCAGCCCAATCTAGTCCAAATGTTTGTCTTTGGGGCCCAAAGCAGCGCAAACTATCGTGTTTTGTGTCCCAAAACAGCATAAGCAATCGTTGCACCATAGTCCAGCAGAAACGTTCATTCCCTTTCATGGGAACTCGAGCTGCGCTGAAAACGCTGGGAGAATGCCTTGACAATAGTCTCGTGAAGCACTATGTAATCGATAAAATGAACGCTGTGTAAATGTGTGAATGCGTGTCACAGTGACGTCATGAACCAGGTCATAAAAAAAAAATCACCGGAACCCGGAAGCACCAGCTTTGCGTGTCTTCATCGAAACTGTGTCACGTGTGTATGAGCTGGTGTGCGAGAGTGTATTATATATATATATCCCGAGATTAGATTAAAAGAAAAGGGACTCCCACTCTGTTTATGAATATGGCGGACAGTTTAGACCGTGTGCTTCTCCCTGCCCGTGTTTCATTATGGGCAGGGATACACACAAGGTATGTGTATATATGTATGGGATATGTTTATATTGAATGGCAGAGGCGCATGCACGGTCAGCGCTTGAGGGCGCTGGCTTCGAGGACTGTGAGGAGCAACTCTTTTGGATGTCACTGGCGTCGACACTGGGGATGAGGATTCACCATTCTCCTCCCCAACATATGAAGAGCTAGTCGAGGTTGTGACTCGTGCAGTCTTTAAGCTTAACATTGATTGTCCAGCTGAGACCAGGGAGGCTCATCCAAAAAAGAGCAAGTTGGACAAGCGTTACCTCCCAAAATGGGTTACTCCCTAGCGCCAGGCGTTGCCTTTCTTCCTGGAGGTCCTGGAGAAGGCCTGCCTCAGAGAGAGTGCATACCCCTCAGACTTTGATGTATGCGACTCTCTCGGGGGCCCATGTTTATTGTTACGAGGCAATGCTGAATGTTGACAAGGCGTTAGAAGGCTATCTGGTGCCTCAATCAGTCCTGTCCCTCAAAACCCTGGCGCTGCCCACCAAACCGATGAGGGTCACATTGTCCTTTGCGGACAAAGCATATTCTGCCGCGAGATAGACTGCAGCATGTTTGCACACCACCGCACTGCTGTAGGCCTACCAGGTGGAATTGCTTGGGGACCTCGATAAGGGTGGAGGGCGGCATTGGGCCAGAACTTCGCCAAGCCACAGATCTGTCTCCGAGCAACTGGGGAGACTGCCTCCTCCTCCTAAAGCTCAGACTTCTGGCCAGAGGACGGATCTAAGGACCGTGATGATGGTCGGGGCTCCTCCGACCCATTTCATAGGAATTCCACCAACGGTGGTGGGCCCCCAGCAGGCTCTGGTCATGGATCAGGAAGTAGACACTCTGCTGAGGAAAGGGGCCATAGAATATTTACCCCTCTCGGACAGAGAGTCAGGCTTTTACAGTCACTACTTCATTGTTCCAAAGAAGGATGGAGGGTTGTGGGCCATTCTAGATCTGCTTCTTCTCAACCACACAGTCGTGCGTCTCAGATTCAAAATGTTAACATTGAAGCAGATTGTGATCTCAAATCACTCAGGGTGCTTCTACTAAATACTGAGCAAAGGGTCTGAATACCTAATACTGAATACTACCTTTTTTAATCAGTCTGCAAAAATGTAAACAGTTCTATGTTTTTCTGTCAATATGGGGTGCTGTGTGTACATTAACAAGGACAAAAATGAACTTAAATGATTTTAGCAAATGGCTACAACATATAACAAAGAGTGAAAAATTTAAGGTGAGTATTTAAGTGAAATACTTTCCGTACCCACTGTATTCGTGTATACTTCACTACAATACTGACAATAGACAATGGACTTTCGTTTAATGTGACTGCACCTTTGCAGAGAACATCAAAGATTCAATGAAAACCCAGAACACCATGCCTTAATGCTTTCATTGATTCGGTTCACCAGCTAGCTGAACAGTCGGCAGTGTTTTTTTTTGGCAAGAGCATCATAGGCATAATAATCCTGAAATGGGAGAGGTTTCAAATTACAATCCAGAAATATGTAGTTAAATATTTCACTCTAACTTTGCTCTACACTACGTAACAACAAAATGATCCCAGCTGAAAAGGCAAAAAAGATTTCTGGGCTCAACTTGAGGTCTGTATCCAAATGCTCTGAGATCTGTCATCTATTAAGTTAACTTTGACCAGAAAGTCCAATGCGAGTACACATCACAAGATTTAACTGGACCCCTCACTCAGTTTTAATTATTGCAGTAATAAAGCTTTTGGGTTTTCATGCAACCTTTACTGAGATTTGGCCTCTGATTGTCATGCCTGTAAACAAACAGAATCTAAATACAGAGTGCAAATAAAAGAGTTTATTAATCCACAGAATTTATCTAAATCATAGAGTGACAGGAACAATGAGAAAACTCTAGATGAGGAAAAACAACACAGTGAGACAAAGAACGCTCTGACAAAGAATGGACACAAACACTGAGGTGTATACACAGGCTAATTGATCTCATCAGATAATAAGTTGTCATGGCTGCCGAAGGAGTCAGTAACACCCACAAAAGGAATACAACAGAAATGAAAATACAGACCTGAACCGTAACAGTAATATCTTTCAACCTCTAATTATCGACAACATAGTGTCATTGTACAAGGTTAGGTTAAGAGTTTTTGTTGCTATATTTTTGTTCTGCACATAATGCAGAAACTTAAACTAACTTAATTAGACTACCAGTTTAACTGTAGCTTACTATCAAACCCATGAAACGGATCACTAAACATGGCACAGACAGACTGTTCTGATCTAGTATGCTTTAGCTATTTTATTGGATCTTGGTTTTCCTGTTGAACGATTGTGTGTATAACTATGCATGAGACAGTGGAGAACGGAAGAAGTGTAGAACAGCAGCTGGCCAGGGTAAAGTCTGCTGTGGCATATGAAAAAAGTATTACGTGTTGTTATCGTTAACAAATCTTCTCTATCAGAAGTTCTTTTTAGAAATGTGTTTTTGCAGCATTAAGCAAAGGACAGAGTTTTGTTCAGCACTAGCTCACACACCAGAGTTCAGTTTTTTTGTGAATGCATTCTCGTCTATGACGATAAAGCTGTTGAAAACAAACAGCAACTTAAATGAAAACTCTTCACATTACCCAGTCCAACCACATTCCCAGCAACAGCCAGAATAAACTCTACTTTACTTTGCCCTCTCCATTCAATTTGTCCTTTTGCTGTTGTTTATTTCTGCACTCTGTTTTCAACAGTTCAGTCTGATGCTGCTGTCCTTATGTAACTCTACAGTGGTGGAGTATGAAAGGCATAATTTGAGAAACAAAGTCAGTGTGTGAGTCCAAAATTGACAGAATTCAGAGTTTATTATGATGGTTGGGTGAGCCTCATGTAAAATCTATCAGAGATTTGGATCAGGGGAGTGTGTTGAGTGCTGTCTGGGTCTTCAGGAGTGTACAAGTGGGATAAGGCATCAGTCTTTACATTCTTGGGACCGGGTGTGTAGGAGATACTAAAATTGAATCTTGTAAAGAACAGGGCCCATAGTGCTTGGCGTGGGTTGAGCTGTTTGCTGTCTCAGAAGTATTCTAGGTTCGTGTGATCTGTGGTTACTGTGAATGGATGTTGTGCACCTTCCAGCTAATGCCTCATTCTTCTAGGGCGAGTTTGATGGTGAGTAGTTCCCGATTACCAATGCCATAGTTCTTCACTGCTGATGCAAACTTGTAAAAGTCCCATACTGCAGCAAACATGGACTGAGAGGTTTTCCAGTTACTGACTGAACTTTATATATGGTCTTGGTCTGACCTGGCAGCAGAGTACTGAAACTCTTCCAGGAATAAACTGCATGTGGAACTCCTTATGGAGAGTTGTATGAATTTCTCTAGTCCTTGTGTGTCATACTGACACGTGATATACAGCCGCAGCCCAATCATTGCCGGTAAGCAGTAATTAATGAGAATTCATACCAACCGCTGGTCGCCACAAGGGTTCTAAAGGTGAGAGCACAATCATCAATAGACATGGAACCTTGAAGAGGATTATATAATTTCTCAACAATGGAAGAATGGCCTATTGTTCCATTGAAAACTTCTCAGAAAGGTTCAATGAAGAGAGTAAATGATTGTGTTACAGGGTCAGTTTGGTTACAGTAATTGGCCATTGGAGAGCTTGTCCCGTAAGGTGAAAGATGGCACATGAGATTTTGGAGATTTTGGTGGCAAATTACTGCGGCCAAAGGGCATTGTATCTGGAAGCTGTGGTACTACTCCACCGTGCCAAAAAAGGGCCAAACGACTTATTACCACGGTGAGGGAAGAAATGTTGACGGGTGAACCTGGAAGTGGTGGTGAGGGTGTTGTTGTGATTTCATGATCTCCTGCACCAATCCAGGGTCGGACATCTTGACGGTTTTTGTTGGCCCAGTCTGCTGTTACAGCACAGAGACTCAGACAAGATGGTAAGGTCACATAAAATAGAATTTATCTTATTTAAGCAAGAAGATTGTTCAAGAGAAAGATACAAGATGTGGCAATGGAAGGCATGGAACCGCAACCTCGGTGATTCAGTAGGAGGCCGTGGAGAAGAGCGATGGTGGTGTGAAATAGTGTGGATACTCATTGGGATCTTGAAGACGCTGGGAGATGAAACAATGAGATTGTGGGGGTGAGTCCATGTGCACAGAAGCGAGACAGGATGATGACTGCAGAGTTAGGTGAGTATTTGAGGTGTGGTTGATGAGTGCCCAATGAGGTGCATGTGCTGTTGATCAGTATTCTGGTGATTGTGAACGTTGGGGGATAGTGGTGGATGAGCCTGGTAGACTCATGATAGTTGTTGTTTTTTTTATTATTCCATATATGTGATGCTTTAATTTGTGTTGCTTCTGACAAAGACTTCCATCTCAGGAGTCAAACTTTTATCTAGTATTTTAACTTGTTGCTTGGTGAGAGGGAGGTTTGTGTCAGGACTACACAAGTGGTGAAAACGCTGTCAAAAAACACAGAAAAAGGGAAAAAAACATCAACATTTTGAGTAGATTTACAAATGTATTTATTTTTGCTAAGTTTAGTTAGATTATCAGTTTACATCCATCTTTTCTACAGTTTAATGGTTTAATTAAATGCTCAAGCAATGTTCAAAACTTTGTATTGTGAGCACTCTTGTGTAATCCTCTTCAGGATTAATCACTTTCTGTGTTCCTCAAGTTGTAAGTTGCTTTGTATAAAAGTGTGTGCTAAATGAATAAATGTAAGTGTAAGTGTAAGTGTTAATTCTAAGGGGAATGCATTCACTGATTAAATGTATACCTGAAATTCAATGTATATGTATTTGGATAAAAGCTACTGCAAAATACATAAATGTAAACGTAAATGCATAAAATGTACATTTTCATCCTCACCTGTTTCAGACTCCCTTTCGCAGCACACATTTGGCCCAGAGCCCATCCAGGCACCAGCAGAATGGAGGACAGGGCCAGTAACCAGCCTAGTGCATACGCCCAGTCCGGGTACACATACCAGCGGTTAAAAGTGAGAGGCTTGTACTTCACCATTGAAAAGACAAAAGAAACCTGAAAATGGACAGATGAGAAATTGTGAAGATATTGCAGACGATATTGTGAAAAAAGAATGGAAAAAGAAAAATGAGAGTAAGACCAGAGTGAGTTCAACTGAAGCACCGATCACAGCCTCTTGTGGTCAATAAATAATCCACTGTTTTTCCTCAACTGATATACACACTCTTTCAAACTAAAGTCATTGGGATTGGGTCTCATTCACTTATAATTGCATGGATTATTCATATTTTTACGCACAGGAGAACCTCTCGCGAAAACATTTCTGCCTTATTCACACATATGTGTGTGCACATGGATTTGTTCTTAATCAAAGACTGTTCTTAACATCATTGTTATATTCATTAATTTAGTCTATAAATTAATTAACTATATCAATTAGTATACACGACGTAATCATGCAGGGGTGTTCCTATAGCACTTTGGAGCTTCTTGTTCCCAGAATTGTGTAAAAGACCAAAACAATCTACTTTGAGATAACTGGTCTTTGTTTGGATAACTGTTTAAAATCAGTTGAGAAAAACATTAAGATGTGAATCCAAAACACATATACTTAACAGGGACACGAGAGGGGTCAAGAATTTCCAGCACAACATGAATATGTAGTTGGGTCTTGAGTTGGTCATGTCTTCAATGATGTCAAACATTCTCTCAGCACCTGTGGCATAGAGGGGACAATTGAGGAAATACTTCCAGTGCAGTCTTTAACATTTTGCAGTTATCTTTTATTTTTAATATAGTCAGGCTATGTTAAGGTCAGTTCCTGTAGCGTGTTTGCAACTCACCAAAGATCCAACTAATGGACAGAGACTCGAACACAGAGAGGAACAGCAAACTGGCTCCATTACAGGCATAGTTGTCAAACAACTGGAATACATACATGCCTCCCTGCAGGCCACAATACTTATAAAACACAAAACAATGCATGCTAGACATTTTGGAAAACGTTGGATTTTAACTAATGCTTTCAAGGGTAGAAATAGGTTTGAATTTGTTGTTGATTCCCTATGAATATTTGTATAATATTAAATTGTTTATATCTAGAGATAATGGACAGTTCTCAGAGTACCGTAATAATATTATAGTTGATATAGTGGGTACGGAAAGTATTCAGACCCCTTTACATTTTTCACTCTTTGTTATATTGCAGCCATTTGTTAAAATCATTTGTTCATTTTTTTACCTCATTCATGTACACACAGCAACCAACATTGACAGAAAAACAGGATTAAAACAGCACAGGATTACACAGGATTAAAAAAGCAAAACTGAAATATCACATGGTCCTAAGTATCCAGAACCTTTGCAGTGACACTTATATATTAAACTCAGGTGCTGTCCATTTCTTCTGAACATCCTTGAGATAGTTCTACACCTTCATTTGAGTTAATCTGTTTGATTATACTGATTGGACTTGATTAGGAAAGCCACACACCTGTCTATATAAGACCTTACAGCTCACAGTGCATGTCAGAGCAAATGAGAATCATGAGGTCAAAGGAACTGCCTGAAGAGCTCAGAGACAGAATTGAGGCAAGGCACAGATCTGGCCATGGTTACAAAAAAATAATTCTGCTGCACTTAAGGTTCCTAAGAGCACAGCCGCCTCCATAATCCTTAAATGAAAGACGTTTGGCACGACCAGAACCAGTCCTAAAGCTGGCCGTCCGGCCAAACTGAGCTATCGGGGGAGAAGAGCCTTGGTGAGAGAGGTATAGAAGAACCCAAAGATCACTGTGGCTTTATGTCAGTCGGGGCTTTATGGCAGAGTGTCCCAACGGAAGCCTCTCCTCAATGCAAGACACATACAAACCCTCATGGAGTTTGCTAAAAAAACACCTGAAGGACTCCAACATGGTGAGAATTAAGATTCTCTGGTCTGATGAGACCAAGATAAAACTGTTTGGCCTTAATTCTAATGCATGGAGAAAACCAGGCACTGCTCATCCCCTGTCCAATACAGTCCCAACAGTGAAGTGTGGTGGTGGCAGCATCATGCTGTGGGGCTGTCTGTCTGCTGCAGGGAAAGGACGACTGGTTGCAATCGAGGGAAAGATGAATGCAGCCAAGTAAAGGGATATCCTGGATGAAAATATTTCTCCAGAGTGCTCAGGACCTCAGACTGGGCCGAAGGTTTATCTTCCAAAAAGATAATGACCCTAAGCACATAGCTAAAATAAGGAAGGAGTGGCTTCACAGCAACTCCGTGTCTGTTCTTGAATGGCCCAGCCAGAGCCCTGACTTAAACCCAATTGAGCATCTCTGGAGAGACCTAAAAATGGCTGTCCACCAACGTTTACCAGCCAACCTGACAGAACTAGAGAGGATCTGCAAGGAGGAATGGCAGAGGATCCCCAAATCCAGGTGAGAAAAACTTGTTGCATCTTTCCCCAAAATTATTTTTTGATTAAATGATTTTAGCAAATGGCTGCAATATAACAAAGAGTGAAAAATGTTAGGTGTCTAAATTTCTGTACCCACTCTACAGAATAAGTGTTTAATTTCCCCTGTCAGACTCATGCCAGCTTCCACTATTTGGTACCCCTGTCAAGACAATCAGTTATCAATCAATGCTTCATCACAGGCTCCATAGATACACATATCTCTCTCATAGTCATATTGTCTTGTTTTGAAACAGACAGGTCTCACCACTCCACAGTTAAGGTAGCCCATATGGACATGCTCGAATTTAGGTGATCCATTCCATCAGAGTGGCCCGTAGCTGTTTGCATTTTTTTTTTATCAACTCTCTAAGTACTCGCCTCTTTCATAACTTCTCTGTCTGCACTATTTTTCCGGAGTGGTCCTTCTTCAGTGTTCTTGGAGTATCTTCCAACCTCTTGTGGAAAATGCTTTCTGATATAAAATAGCCCATAAATAATTTATATTAAATATACTTAATCTGATTGTGGCGAGGATAGTGTCAATTCCTACAGACATCCCTTTTCATGGTATTTGGTACCATGGTGGATGCATAGATGCTTTTTGATAAATTATGATCATCTATCTCTCACACACAGACACATCCACGTACACACACACGCCTCTCTGACCTCTGTAACTATGATGAGTTCTCCGATGAAGCAGGCGAAACAGAAGAGCAGAAGGAACATTTCTCGGCGACCAGCTCTGCGCAGCACCATGGGGAACAAGTCCGTCACTGATGTAATTATGCACTCCATTCCAACAAACTTTGAAGGATGCAGCACAAATACTTTAGAAGTATGAAATGTATCTTTTGATAAGCACATTGAGGTACTTAGTATAAACTGCTCAGTTTTATCAGAGCAACAAAAAAACTAGATTTACCCAGTACAATTTTTAATACAGTTAAATGAAAATTCTTGGTTCAAAATAGGTTGGTTCAGAACACTCAGCCTAGACAATTTCTGGTATAATGCTGATTAGCACAACATTAGAATTGTCTTTTGTTTTGGTTAAGGTGTGACACTTGCAATGGGGCCAATAGTGTAGGATTTTAAAATAGAAATGTAAAGCTTGTAATTGTATTTTACTTCCAAGGAAGTCCATATTGTGTCAAAGACACTTTGGGAATGCCCAGCATGACTACTTTGTGAAGCAAGTGTGAAATCAAACTAATGGCTTTGAATGTAAGTCATAGACTGGCAATTGAAAAACAAAAAGAAAATAACTTTATAATGGTGAGCTCTTGGCACATAAATCTTCTAGAGATGATGACTGCCCTTCTCAGAGCTTTTCTCCAGAACTCAGGGGCCATCATGTGCTTGTTCAGTCACACTGGGGTCTGTGCTCGCGTTCACTTTGCAAACTGGTGTACTATATCCTCTTGTGGTCCCAGGGAGAGATACTCTCACTCAGGGAAGCCTACTTCCCAGCAGTCCAAAATGTAGAAGCAGATATCCTGTCGAAGATGGGACTGAGGCCTGGGGAATGGAGGCTCCACCCATAAGTGGTGGAGCAGATATGGGAGATATTTGGTCAGGCACAAGTGGACAACTCTCCGGTTGTCCCTCATGCACCAAGCTCTTCTCTGAATGGATGCTGTCGTTCAAACGTGGCAGAGGCTATGTCTGTACACTTTTTCCCAATTGCTCCGCTCCCAGGAGCTCTGGAGTGAGTTCATTGGGACAAGGTCTGTCTCACCTTGATTGTCCCTCTCAGGCCGGGCAGAGTGGGGTTCACAGATCTAGTGTCTCTCCTCGACAGACCTCCATGGGAGATTCCAATCTGGAGGGTCCTGCTGTGCCAGGCAGGGGGAATGATAGCCCATCCGTGCACAGAACTGTGCAAGCTGTGAGCTTGGCCTCTGAGGTGGCCCAGCTTATAGTCTCTGGCCTCTCAACCAAGGTTGTTGAGACCATTCTCCACTCCAGATCTTCTTCCCTAAAGGAAACTATATGTCCTGAACTGGAAACCTTTTACTTCTTGGTGCAGTTGTCATCAGCTTGACCCTGTCACGGTTCTGTCAGGTTTAGTTTCTGTTTCTAGTGTCCCTAGTGGACAGAGCCGTGGCACTGCTCTTCCTCCCGTGTTTAATGTGAGGGCGCGTTACGTCATGTGCGCGTTCTCGTGTCCTCGTGTCTGTTTGTTGTCATTGTTACGGAGTGGGTGTATCCACCCGTTGCGCTTGTCTCGCATGCTTTGTAAACACGTTTGTGTCTCGTTAAGCATCTGCCCCGCCTCCTCATTTCTACAATCCTTCCCAGCTGTCTCCTATTCACTCCTCCCCTCATGTGTTGTAAAAATATCCCTCAGTGTTTGATGTCCGGCGTCGCGTCATTGTCATCCTTCCTTGTTTCCCCGTGTTTTGTATCCGAGCTTCCGGTTGGTCTTAGTTCTTTAGTGTTTCCGTTGTCATGTCTAAGTTTCTTGTTTTTCCCCATCGTGGGAGTTTCCTTTGTATATGTGAAGTCTTTATTTTGTTAATAAATCCTCCTTTCCCCTGCGATTGAGTCCTCCCTGTACTCAGTTTGTGACAGACCCAGTTAACTGCATGGTTTCTGGAACTCCTGCAAGAACAATTCACCGAAGCTTGTATGTGGTGGCCATAGCTGCTTACCACATCCCTTTGGGTGAAATGACTTTGGGGATGACTCACTTCTCTTAAAAATATTTAAGAGGATATCTTCAAACTCATAAAGGTGCATACTGCACCCTTGTGCGTGGTATGGTGAAGGCCTTCCTTTGCCCTGTCAGAACAAGTCAGAACAACTTTTCATGTTCTTTGGAGCCCATAAAGGGACCCCAGCTTCCAAACAAAGAATAAGCAAGTGGATAGTCAAGGCTGTGTCTCTTGATCACGAGATGGCCGGGTTGCTCTCTCTTATGGCAATTTGAGCCCATTAAACTAGGACTGTGGCTGCCTCTAAGGCTCTCTTGGCAGGAGTTACTCTTTCAGACATCTGTGCTGCGGCAGGCTGGTCCTCACTGTTCACTTTTGTCAGGTTCTACCTGATAGACCTTAACTCCGTTCTGGGAACCCAGGTATTAATGTAGAGATCCATGTTTCACTCGACATGCCTGTGTCGTTTTGGCACTGTGGGTCTTATCGTTCTCAAAGTGTCTTGAAAGGGATTGTCCTTGAAGAGGGAATAAGATGCTGCATCCCTTTGCCACATCTCCTGCATGCCTGTCTGCAGCTTATCAGCCACTTTTAGCTGCCATTGCTGGTGTTTGGCACGCTTTGAAACGTCACCCGTTTCTGACGTGCATTCACACGTGTTTCATGACGTAGTCATGGTATGTGCTCCCAAAGTGTCTTTGACACAGGGAACCAAGGTTACAGTAGTAGCTGGGATGTCTTTTTAGATATAAATTTGTTTAAATCATTTTTTTACAGATGGTTTAAGAGGTTGCACACTACATTTTGATGTCTAAACTGTATACATATACAATATGATTGAATATGAAAATTTACTTTATAATAATCTTTATAATATATACTTATAAATAGTAAAGTACCCAGAGAGCAGCATAGCGTTAGCTCAGTTCCAACCTATATCTGGTACTATAGTTTATTATAAAGTAAGTTTTTTTTATACTTTTTGTATTTACTTTGCATTACTTTTATAATTCTTGAAATAATATAAACAAATTGACTATCCTGAAAAGTCTGTATACATATAGATTTATAGTATAAATATTACTAATAGAATTTTAAATTAATTAATATATTAAATATAGAGGTTTTATAAAACCGTATGTGTTATTGTTACCTCACCTGTGTATCTAGTCCCAGCAAAATAATCATGATGAAGAAACAAACAGCCCAAAACTGAGGGAGAGGCATCATAGCTACTGCCTGTGGATAAGCTATGAACGCTAGTCCTGGACCTGACAGAGAGAGAGATAGAGAGAGATCTGATTTTAAGTGTGTTGTATACTTAATAGTTAATGTTGTTTTGTCCTCACTCACTTTATAATGCCTACTTTATTTTACTGATATGTTGCAATACCTGATTCTGCCACCTCTTCAATGGGGACTCCCTGCTCTTGAGCCATGAAGCCCAAGACTGAGAACACAGCAAAACCAGCCACAAAACTGGTGCCACTGTTCAGAAGGCAAAGCCACCAGCAGTCTGTGATACACATAGATTATACAGACAAATAAATATAACCGATTCAGATATTCAATTATGCACTTATTTTCATTAATTTCATTACTAACCTGTAACAGTTGTTGTTGTATTTATTATAGCTGCCTAGTACAATTAGATTGCTACAACTCACACTATAGGAATAACATATCTGTGTTCCTGCCTCCATCCAAACCTAAACAAACACAGAAACCCAAACTGTATTGATGGTCTGATGTTTTAAAGCTTTTCTATGTATGGTTTATTTTCATTTGCATTTATTTAGTTATAATGCGTAAGGAAAGAAGAAGGTTACATGTGGGTCAGCGAGACGAGCTGGTTCAGGGTACAGGTAAAACACAACTCCCTGCAGAGCTCCAGGAAGAGTCAACCCACGAATCAGCAACAACAGTAGCATCACATAAGGAAATGTGGCTGTGAAATACACCACCTACAGGCACAATGCAATAACATTATAATATTGACACACAGCAGAATAAATATAGAAGAAAAAACATTAATCCAAAAAGACAACAAATTCTACATTTTAAACTGAACAAACATAAAATATTTGTGAAGAGAAACAATCAATGGCCAATATTTAAATATAAACTGGTAATTATATACAATATTCTCTTAAATAATATTCTTGCACACCTTGCCTGTAGATCTGACTCCTTTCCAGATACAGAAATAACATATAATCCAGACTGCAATGAGACACAGAAGAATCTCCCAGTTGATTTTACCAATCTGCTCAATACTTCCAGAGAGAGCAAGCACTCTGCGCCTGTACAATGTGACAAGAAACATAAACACTAGAAGATTTTTTGATATTTGTTTTATTTTAATAAAAATTATAATAAAAAAATCAAATGAATACATTTTAATAATTTTATTTATCTTATTGCTAATGTTATTTGAAAACACTTAATCAATTTGTGTTTATTTACTCCCAGAACTCAGTTGCTGCAGATGTTGAATTAATAGATGTCCGGTTGAGGGTCAGATTTCTTGCTGCAAGATTTAAACAGTCATCTAACACAGAAATATTTTTTGTTTCAACTTTACAGAATATTCAGCTGTAATTAGCAGATATTATTTTTCTTTAATGCAGTGTTTATTTATATGTTTAGATGATTACCTGTATTCCATGTGTTGTCACAGCTGGCCCAAGGCAGTGTGGAGCTGAAAGAGTAGATGAGATAGAAAAGCGCCCAGGCAAGAATGATGATGTAATAGACGCAGCCATACACCGATATCAGCTGTCCTGCATAGCCAATACCTGACAAAAACAACAGAAAGACTTATTAAACCAGTATAAAACTGCACCCAACCAGTTTTACTGCACTTCAGTATATAGACAAATGCAATTTTGAATTAGCAAAACAAAACAAAACAAAAATTTGGGGGTGGGATTTAATCTTGTAATTCTTTATAAAGAATTCTTTAGTCCTAAATAATCTAAGATTTATTTATTTATAAATGGCTCTCACCCTCAGCCAGTGGACAGAGCCGACGCCAACATGTAATGGCCCCTTCCTGTGTGTACTGTCCCATAGCCGTCTCTAGCAGGAACAGAGGAACTCCACAGGTAATCATGAATACCAAATAGGGTATCAGGAACGCCCCTGAGAACACACCAGTAAAATAAAAAGGGTCATTAATTGCACTTTATTTTAAAGGTCCACTTTTTAACTTTTTGTTTTCAAAGGTCGACTTATAATGTTGATAAGACATTTACATAAAACATCCTGTCATTATAAAAAAAAAACAAGAGGTCAATTTCTACCCTGTTTTTGATGCTCTGGTTTGAACACACACCTTAAAGAATATGTGTCAGGTGTGGGGGAAGAAGGGAAGAGTGAGGACTCAAGGATGCAGGGACTAGAGCTTTTATTAACAAAAAAACCCCGAAAAACTTCAAACTAAAACAACCCCGAAGGGAAAAAACAAGACTAGATTGACTGACTGACAGAAACAGGGACCGAATGTGGCAGAACCCTGACAATATGGCCTTTACGATTTCAATGTTGAGTAATATTTTTGCATATGGAATAAGTATTATATTTGTTTTTACTACAAACTAATCTCCTCTATCAGTAGTTCTTTTTAACGTGGTTTTACAGTATTGAGCAATGGACAAAGTTTTGTTCAGCGCAAGTTCTGCATTCTCGTAAATGATCTCATCCTAAATGTGGTCTATGACAAAATTGGGCAGTTTGTTGAAAATAAACAGCTACTTCAATGTTAGAATCCTTTTGTCCGGGTTGGGGTAAGGGGTAAAGGATGAGGTGAGGTCTTAATGATCCAGAGATGAAGAGCTTTTATTTAATACAAAAATGAAACAAAAAGCAAACAAAAACTACCCAGAGGGGGAAACCATGACATGACTAGACTGACCTTGACACATCTAGACTATACAGGGATGACAGACAGCAACCAACAACATAAGAAATAGACAACGAATTAGCACTGGACACACAGGAAGAATAAAAAGGGGACATAAGGCAGGTAAATGAGGGAGAACAGGTAGGGCAAATCAAACAATAACGAGGAAACAAGACAGGTGGAGTTACACAATGACAGGACAAAACATGCCAACGAGAACTCAAAAGCCACCTGTCCACACAAAACAAGACGACAAGAAAGCACGCAGCCAGTGAAAGCACAAGCTGTGCGCAACACAGGACATGACATGAAAGCACGCGGCCAATGTAAACACGAACCATGTGCTACACAGAACACAACTCATGCTGACAAGAGCGCACACAGCTTGAGTGAAGTCAAAACTGCGCCCACTCATAAGACATGGAGCACATGAGCAAAAACTCTTCTTGTGCACTCAGAACAAAAGACAAACACACGGAGCACGGGGTGTGTGAATTCTGAAACACAAAACTGAAACATGTCTAGAATCGGGATCGAACACCACGCCCCGCACACAAGACAAATCACTTGGACAAAAAAGCGCATGGCTTAAGCGAACTCCAAACCACAAGCTGACACAAAAGACAAAACATTATGGTAGTGTTAGATCTCTCTCACAAAATCAAGAAATGACTAGACCGAATGTGACAGACACCTTTGACAGGCATGGAGACAATATTCTTCAAAAACTAAGAATTGCAGATTAGTTGGAACACTATAAGTAAATTTATATACTATTTAAATATCTCACCCTTCACTCACATGTTTCTAGTTACATTCAATAATGTTCAGATATAGTCAAATACATTAGGCTGTATCGTACCTCCTCCATTCCTATAGCAGAGGTAGGGAAACCTCCACACATTACCCAGTCCTACCACATTCCCTGCAACAGCCAGAAGAAACTCTACTTTACTGCCCCAGTGCCCTCTCTCCTCTATTTGTTCTTTGATTCTGGCCATTTCTCGTCTCCGTTTTCACCAGTTCAGTCTGATCCTGCTGTCCTGCTGTAACTCTACAGTGGTGGGTAATGAAAGGCATAATTTGTGAAACAAATAACTCAGTAGGTGTGTCTAAACCTGACAAAATGTATCATCTATTATGAAGTTTGAGTGAGCTTTCGGTAAAATATTTAATCCAAAAAAATTAATTTAGAAAACATTTAACTTTCCATTCTTTCAGTCAACAGCTGCTACAAATATTTTACAGTTGTAAGGTTTTACCGAGTTGGAATGCCACTGATCATAACAGCAGTGACACATTATTATAAAAGATAAATTCAGATGATATTAATAGGATCTCAAATGCCACATCACTGATCAGAGTACAACAGAATTTTTTTAATCTTTTAAATCTGGAAAGCCAGTGATTGTATAACTTTTTATATTTTAATTTTCAACACTGCTAACACTAATATACAAAATATTATGATGAGTAAAAAATGAACTAATGTGTGATCCGGTAATAAGTTTAAGGTAAGTAACAGGTAGGTGGTGTTTCCCTGGAGACTTTAATCTGCTGTAATCACAGGGTCCTCAGAATATTTAGTCAGGAACAAATGCACCTAAAATTTAGCTTTCAGGTGCATTTAAATTTTGTTAAATTTATATGCATTTGCATGTCAAGGGAAGAAATAGATTACATACTAAAACACAAAAACTAAGCAAAAATTAAAGCAGTGTCAAATTTCGAATGATTAGACCCTTCAATAGCAATACATTGGGAAAAAATTTAACGACTCAAAATGAATCAAAGCACATCACATTCAACATTTGAAATTTCCCTTTTAAAATGTTTTTCTTTTCTTAATTCACCAGTATTATATTTCTGCTGCTTTACCCCCTTATTTACTCACTACTTCCCTTGTAAACAACTCAGTTAATATCTTATTTCCTCTGTGTGACTCTGTTGATATAAAGTTGACTGATGTGACCACTTTTAAATTTGAGAAAAGAACTGGACAGGTAGGAATGTACACCGGATGAAAGGAGAGCGCGCCCTACTTGGGCCAAGCACAAGTGGATCTGTTTTCATCTCACTGTCCACTATGGCTCTTCCTCACTCATCCAGCTCCTCTTGGATGCTCTAGTGGATGCTATAGTTCAGATAGTTCATGGCTGATGCTATGTCTGGATGCTTTCCCCCCGATTGCTCTGCTCCTGGGATTTCTGGAGAGAGTCATCTAATGTCTATGTCTGCGCTTTGCTCTATTGCTTTTATATTTTATCTCTAATTTTAACTTCAGCAAATCAGCACAGTGCTCAAACGACAAATGTTGGCACCAACAAAGTTTCTAACTGGAAGAATTGCAACAAAAAAGGGGAATTTTTTCCAACCAGCCTCCCATTGACGGCAGCCATCAGCTTACATTCCGGAGAAGGGAAAACACAGCTGCCTACACTCAAAAGATTAGAAATAATATGCCTCCTCTGGTTGAAGAATCTACCTGCTGCACAAACTGCCACAGACTTCTACAAAGGATTGCAGTTCTTGAAACAAAGCTACTTGTGGGACTACCAAACCAGACGGAACACACAAAAGAGCTTCATCATGGACGTCCCCAGCACACAGCCGGTGAGTCCCATGAATCTAATGCTCCTAAACAGGCCATACTGAGTGCCGAAATTGATCAACATACTAATCGATGGCACAAACAGGGAGCGAGACCAAAAGGCACTCGAGACATCAAATTGTCACGAGTATCGCATTTTGTAGCGTCCTCTACCCCAAACACTAGCTCCCTACCACCACCAATACATCTGAAGAACAGATTTGAAGTTTTAATGAATGTGAGTGAGGAATCTCCAGACATGATGAATGTGGTTGAGGAATCCCCAAACATGATCGGACACAGATCAAATCAGCCAGCAGCTAACACCGATGCTAACTGCCGCTCAAGGTGGAGCAGACAGCGACACTCAGCTCTTAGAGCAGCCGAGCCCAGGACTCTGATAGTGGGTGACTCTATTATCAGAAATATTAGCAGCAGGGATACAACTACATGCTGCCTTCCACAAGCAACAGTTTCCGATGTAAACAGTGAACTTAAGAGCATTCCGATGAAATATAAAACTGCAAACCGACTAATCATCCATGTGGGAAAGAATGATATTCGGAAAGAGCAGTCAGAACTCCTTAAAAGGGATTTCAATGAACTCTTTGAAATGCTCAGAAGTCTAAAAGTTCAGTCGTTCATCAGTGGACCACTCCCAGCAAGAGAAACAAATAGATTTACACGTTTGCTTGGGCTTAATACATGGCTGCAAAAAACGTGCAACTTAAAGGGACTGAATTTCATCGACAACTTCAATCTGTTCTGGAGTCAGAGACAGTTGTTCACACATGATGGCCTGCGCCCAAACAAACTGGGCTCAAGAGTGCTAAAGGACAATATCTACTTCTCCCTCCATCATCCTTCAGCAGTGTGTGCAAATCCACTAAATCTGAATGGCACAAACACACCTGGACAGAGTACAGCTGACCACAGGACTTCATTTCAGCACCTGAATGGACATGCGGCTGACACATCCCACTTCAGCCACAACAACCACTGTTCACGGGCACAATCCTGACTGAGCCCTGCCTAGATAGCTCACCGATAGACAGTGACGTGTGAGAACTGCTCCAAGTTTCAGCAGCCAAGGACGAATTTCAGGAAAACAGCCAGGGAAGCCAGGACAACATATTAGAGCCACCAGTAACACCAGAGCAACAGCCTCTCTCACCGGATACGCTATCCCTCTCCCCAGCATCCCCTCTGCTGTGTTTCTCTGAGAAAATGGAGGAACTGGTGTATGCTGGAACCAAACTCGCCCACTCTTTTGCTGCGAGCCCCCAGACATCAACAAAAAAGCGGCGAGCTCCACAACCACCAAAGCCTGTGGGCCCAGCTCGACCTCCCTCCCATTCCTCCTGCGAGAGCTCTTCGGCCGCTACCACAACGCCAGGGCCCTCACCATCCTCCATCTGTTCTAGGTGAACCAAAAACAACTGATAAAAGCTCTCAGTGATGTGTGTCGGGTCCCCGCTATGATAACAGTGACTTTGTCAAATGTTTACAGAACAAGCACAGGCACACTGGGAACCCAGTGTGCCTGTTGCTTTCGCTATTTCAGTTTTATTACGTGATAGAAAGCCAAAGGCCTTCTCAAACCGCTTGGCAAACCCATTTAATCTGTTGCATATTACACGTCAAACTAAGATTACTGTAGAGACAGAAAGTAAGACTGTTAAGTTAGCACTTTTAAACATCCGTTCACTTAAAAATAAATCACTTCTAGTCGATGATTTAATAACCACAAACAATCTAGATTTTATGCTTCTAAATGAAACATGGCTCGAGGACAGTTGCAGTTCAACAATCCTGAACGAAACAGCCCCTCCTAACTTTACTTTTATGAGTGTCTGCAGAGCTGTTAGAAGAGTTGGAGGTGAAGCTGCTCTATTTAAAGATGTCTATCAATGCAAGCAAGTGTCATTTGGTGATTACTTGTCTTTTGAATATTTGGGTATTGTGTTAAAAGGTGCTCCTCGCATTCTACTTTTAGTCATTTACAGGCCTCCAAAATACTCTCCAGCCTTTTTGGAGGACTTTACAGAACTGTTATCAGCAACTTCCTCAGAGTTTGACTGTTTTGCTATTACTGGGGACTTTAACATCCACATAGAAAATGCAGAATCCAAAATGGCAAAATAAATTCTAACAGTTTTGAATACTTTTGATCTGACTCAGCATGTACATAGACCCAGACACAATCGTGGACATACACTAGATTTAATTATCAGTAAGGGTCTAAACATCTCATCCATTGTCATTAAGGATGTAGCTCAGATCAGATCATTTCTGTATTTTCTTTGATATATTGATCTCTCCGACTGTTGAAGCTAGATCTATCTCGGTCAAAAAGCGATGCTTAAATGAGAATACTAGTGCTCTGTTTATGAAGGCTATATCTTTAACACCAAGCATATCTGCAGACTCTGTTGATTTTCTTCTTGATTCTTTTAAATCAAAAGTTCAGAATGTTATTGATAACATTGCTCCTGTGAAAGTCAGGAAGAAGAGTGGCAGACAAAAAGCACCGTGGAGAAACTCAACAGCAGTGCAAAATATGAAAAGACAATGCAGAAAAGCTGAGCGCATGTGGCGAAAGACAAATCTTGAAATCCACTATAACATCTATAAAGATAACCTTCATGCTTTCAATGTGGAACTAGGCAAAGCTAGACAGACCTTCTTCTCAAATATTATAAACAGAAACTTAAACACCCGCACTCTTTTTGCTACTGTAGAGAGACTAACAAATCCCCCAAGTCAGATTCCCAGTGAAATGCTCTCAGACAGCAAATGCTGTGAGTTTGCTTCCTTCTCTGAGAAAATAAATATCAGAAAGGCGATCAGCACATCCTTGAGCTGCACTGGGGTAAAACAGATCAGACCACAATCTCAGAAAGTAGCTATTATGTCTGTTTTCGAAGCAATTGATGGTAAAATTTTGGAAGAAACAGTACAGCACCTTAAAACATCAACCTGCGCCCTTGACATACTTCCCACATCTTTTTTCAAAAGCGTGTTTAACTGTTTAGAAGAAGATATCCTAGATGTGGTAAATGCCTCAATTCTTACTGGGACTTTTCCAAAATCCCTAAAAACTGCAGTTGTTAAGCCCCTTCTGAAAAAGAGCAATCTGGACAACATCTTATCTCGGGTCTGTTTGTGCAGAACAGTTGTGCCTTTACATCGTACACCCGAAGTGAGCTTTTGGATATTGGTTTGCAAATTTCCGACGGTTTTATGGACAATCTTCGACTCCTTCCTGAGATCGCCAGGACGCCCGAGGCAGCGCATTCTTCCCGGCCGGGCGGAAGTGCTCGCAGGCGGCGTCGAGATCGTAAACAAAGGCGAGGCAAGCGTGGAGGACTTAGTGCTCGGTTAAAGCTAACACCACACCGACTCTCTCTACCCAGTATCTTCCTTGCCAATGTCCGATCGCTAGTGAACAAAATGGATGAGATTCGACTCAACATGACACACAGCAAAAGACTTCTGAACTGTAGCGTCCTTATCTTCACGGAGACGTGGTTAAATAGCGGAATACCAGACTCCACTATTGAGCTCACGGGACATCACACGCTCCGCGCAGACAGAACAATAGATGGATCCGGTAAGACAAGGGGAGGCGGTTTGTGCATTTATATTAACAAAGCTTGGTGCACAAACTCTGCTGTTGTTGGGAGCCATTGTTCAGCTAACCTAGAGTTTCTCATGGTTAAATGTAGACCGTTCTATCTGCTGCGCGAGTTCACTTCCACCATTATAACTGCAGCTTATATTCCCCCGGATGCTGATGCCAAGCTTGCTATGAAAGAACTTTATGCAGCCATCAGTAAACAACAGAGTCTTCACCCGGAAGCGGCGTTTATTGTTGCGGGTGATTTTAATCACTCTAACTTAAAGACTGTGCTGCCCAAATTTCATCAGAATGTTTCCTGTCACACCAGAGGAAACAAAACCTTAGACCATGTCTACACAAACATGGCTGGGGCCTACAGGGCGACACCTCTCCCCCACCTGGGACAATCAGACCACATCTCTTTGTTCCTCACTCCCAAATATTCACCCCTCATCAACCGTGTGAAGCCATCAGTGAAGACCATCAAGGTGTGGCCTGCGGGGGTAGATTTCACACTCCAGGAAAGGTTTCTACACACAGACTGGAGTATGTTTGCTTCCCAAGCCACCAGTGGTGCTCACACAGACATTGACTGCTACACCTCCTCTGTATTGGATTATATTAATACCACCATTGACAGTGTTACAACCCAGAAACAGATTACCACATACCCAAATCAGAAGCCATGGATGAACAAGGAAGTGCGAGTCCTGTTGAAGACACGCAATACTGCCTTCAGATCAGGAGATACACAAGCCTACAGCACATCCAGAGCAAATCTGAAGAGGGGCATCAAAAAGGCCAAGCACTGCTACAAGCTGAAGATAGAGGGACACTTTTCCAACTCTGACCCTCGACGCATGTGGCAGGGCATCCAGGCCATCAGTGACTACAAACCCACCCACTCCACCCCTGCAGCCACTGATGTCAACTTCCTGAATGAGCTAAATGACTTTTATGCTCGCTTTGAAAGAGACAACAGAGAAACTGCAACCAAGCTCAAACCCTCAGTTGATCACCCTCCAATCACCCTCTCATCCACTGATGTCTGCAAGGCACTGAGCCGGATCAGCACGCACAAGGCTGCTGGACCAGACAACATCCCTGGACGTGTCCTCAGGGCATGTGCGGAGCAGCTCACTGGGGTTTTTACAGACATTTTCAACCTGTCTCTTGCCCAAGCAGCTGTACCAACATGCTTCAAATGCACCTCCATTGTGCCAGTGCCAAAACACTCTAGTCCGAGGTGCCCTAACGACTACCGCCCTGTAGCACTCACACCCATCATCATGAAGTGCTTTGAGCGGCTGGTCCTGGAACACCTAAAAGACTCTATACCACCCACATTGGACTCACATCAGTTTGCTTACTGCAGCAATAGGAGCACAGGGGATGCTGTTGTCATGGCACTGCACTCTGTGCTCACACACCTGGACAATAAGAACTCTTATGCACGGATGCTGTTTGTTGACTTCAGCTCAGCATTCAACACTATCATCCCGACCAAGTTAATAGCCAAACTTGAAGACTTGGGCATCAATACCTCACTCTGCAACTGGATCCTGGACTTCTTGACCAACAGACCCCAGAATGTCCGATCTGGATCCACCTGCTCCACATCCATCACACTTAACACTGGTGTACCACAGGGCTGTGCGCTAAGCCCGTTTCTCTACTCCCTCTTCACCTCCGACTGCAAACCTGTGTTTGGATCTAATGCCATCGTCAAGTTCGCAGACGACACTACGGTGATCGGTCTCATCAGCAACAACGATGAGACTGCCTACAGGGAAGAGATCCAGCACCTGTCCACATGGTGCAACGACAATAACCTGCTCCTCAACACCACCAAAACGAAGGAGCTCATCGTGGACTTCAGGAAAGAGTCAAGAGGCACACACGACACCATCCACATCAATGGAATGGCCATTGAGCGTGTCTCCAGCTTCAAATTCCTGGGATCCACATCTCGGCTGACATGACCTGGACAACCAACACCTCCAGCCTGGTCAAGAAGGCTCACCAGCGCCTCTTCTTCCTGAGGACACTGAGGAAGAATCAGCTCTCCTCGGCTATCCTGGTGAACTTCTACCGCTGCGCAATAGAAAGCATCCTGACGAACTGTGTCACAGTGTGGTATGGGTGCTGTTCTGTCGCGGAGCGCAAGGCATTGCAGCGGGTGGTGAAAACTGCCCAACGCATCACAGGGACTCCACTTCCTGCCATCGAGCACCTCCAGAGGAAACGCTGTCTGCGTCGAGCTCGCGGCATCCTCAAGGACTCCTCTCACCCAGCCCACAGACTGTTCTCCCTCCTTCCCTCCGGCAGGCGTTTCAGGTGCCTCCGGACCAGAACCAGCAGACTAAAGAACAGTTTCTTCCCCAGAGCTGTCTCTTTACTGAACTCTAACCCTTGCTGACCCCACTCCTCTCTCACCCCCACCCCCACCATCCCACTCCCCTCACAGACTCTCCTCTTACCCCCACCACCATCCCACTCCCATCCAGACTCTCCTCTCACCCCCCACCATCCCACTCCCCTCATAGACTCCACTCACCCCCCTGCCCCCCACCACCATCCCACTCCCCTCACAGACTCTCCCCTCTCCCCCTAAACCATCATCCTACCACCCTCATTGACACCTCTTACCCCCCCACCAGCCCACCAGCCCACTCCCCTCACAGACTCCCCTCTAACCCCCCCACCACCATCCCACTCCCCTCACAGACTCCTCTTACCACCATCCCACTCCCCTCATAGACACCTCTCTCCCCCACCATCCCACTCCCCTCACAGACTCTCCCCTCTCCCCCTAAACCATCATCCAACTCCCCTCATAGACTCCTCTCACCCCCCTGCCCCCCCACCACCATCCCACTCCCCTCACAGACTCTCCTCTCTCCCCCACCACCAACCCACTCCCCTCATACACTCTCCTCCCACCCCCCCACCATCCAACTCCCCTCACAGACTCTCCTCTCTCCCCTCACAGACTCTCCTCTCTCCCCCACCACCAACCCACTCCCCTCATACACTCTCCTCCCACCCCCCCACCATCCCACTCCCCTCATACACTCTCCTCCCACCCCCCCACCATCCCACTCCCCTCACTGACTCCTCTCCCCCCCACCACCATCCCACTCCCCTCACAGACTCTCCTCTCTCCCCCACCACCATCCCACTCCCCTCACAGACTCTCCTCTCTCCCCCACCACCATCCCACTCCCCTCATAGACTCCTCACCCCCCCCCTCACCATCCCACTCCCCTCATAGACTCCTCTCTCCCCCACCCCCATCCCACTCCCCTCACAGACTCTCCTCTTACCACCATCCCACTCCCCTCACAGACTCTCCTCTTACCCCCCCCACCACCCCACTCCCCTCACAGACTCACAGACTCCCCCACCACACCAGACTCCTTCACTGCCCCCCCACTACTACCCTTATAGACTCTTTGCTCACTCTGTTACTTATTTGTGCCATTTGCACTGCCGACTGTTCATTACAGTAACAACTGTTTACAATTACTGTTTACTGCTTACAGTAACAACTGTTTACACTTGCACCTTGCACTACTGTACTTTAGCTGGAACATGCTCATTTGCACTACCAACTGTTCATTCAGTACCAACTGTTTACATTTCGCATCTCACTTATTTGCACTGTCCATGCTCATTGCACTACCTTAAATTTAATGCTCACCTTAAGCTAACAATTGTATACATCTACCTGTAAAACTCTGTTATAGTTAGAGACATCTGTATATACATTTACATTTATAGCACATATTCACCTGTAAATGCTGTTTATAGACACCTGTAATTATATTTATAGCACACACTCACCTGTTATAGTAATAACCATCTGTATATTTATATTCATTGTACATATTACCTGTAAATCCTGTACATCTGCAGATCCTGCACTTATGCAACCATTGTATATATCCTGCACTTGCTGCTATTGCACTTCTGGTTAGACCTAAACTGCATTTCGTTGCCTTGTACCTGTACTTGTGTAATGACAATAAAGTTGAATCTAATCTGAATCTAATCTAATCATATTGAGAAATTACCGACCAATCTCAAATCAACCTTTCATAGGCAAGATCATTGAAAAAGTTGTTTTCAATCAGCTGAACAAGTTCTTAAGCTTGAATGGATACTTTCAATCTGCTTTCCGACCACATCACAGCACAGAGACAGCACTCATAAAGATAATAAATGATATTCGTCTTAACACAGATTCAGGTAAATTATCAGTGCTGGTTTTACTCGACCTCAGTGCTGCGTTTGACACTGTAGATCACAAAATTCTCCTTGACAGGCTGGAAAACTGGGTTGGGCTTTCTGAGATGGTTCTTAAATGGTTCAGGTCATACTTAGAAGGGAGAGGTTATTATGTGACTATCGGTGACCATAAGTCTGAGTGGACATCCATGACATGCGGAGTCCCTCAAGGTTCAATACTTGCACACCTCCTGTTCAACTTATATATGCTGCCACTGAGCCAAATAATGAGAAAGAACGTCTCGGGTTACATATGTAACCCGAGACGTTCCCTTTCAGGGAACTCGAGCTGTGTCGAAGCACTAGGGGAACGCTATGCCAACGCCACCTCAGCGACGTCAGCATCTGGGTGTGTCCCAGCTCACTGAGAGAGCACCCTGGTTCCCGGGGCGGCATCGAGGTCTAGCTGGTAGAACCTCATGAATGTGTGCGGTGAGGACCAGCCAGCCTTGGACGCCGCCATGCTCCTAGTGGAGTGGGCTCAGACCCTCAAAGGAGAAGCATGTCCGGCCGACTCGTAAGCTAGACAGATAGCCTCGACTATCCACCTGCTTAGTGTTTGCTTAGAAGCTGGAGCCCCCTTAGGGGTCCTAAAGCCAACGCAAACGAACAGTTGGTCCAACCTACGCCAAGTGGCAGTCTTGGAACGTAAGCGTCTAGTGCTCGCACTGGACAGACCTTGTTCTTGCTCCTGCTCATGATCATCAAATGGGGGAGGGCAGAAGGCCTGCAGCGTGATAGACCGAGCCACCTCAGTGGGAACCTTGGGGATATAGCCTGGCCTCGGGTGGAGAAATGCCTTTCCCATCCCGGGCGCAAACTGAAGACATGAAGGGGCCACTAAGAGGGCCTGAAGATCCCCGACCCTCTTGAGCGAGGCGATTGCCAGCAAAAGAAGGGTCTAAAGAGAGAGGTACTTAATAGAGATTCCTCTAAAGGTTCAAGGGGTGGCTGGGACAGGCCTAGGAGTACCACGGACAAGTCCCAAGTCACCCTGGTCTGTGCTGCAGGTCTCAGCCTTAGTGTACCACGGAGGAAACGAGTGACTAGGGGGTCCCTGCCCAAGGATACCCCACCCAGAGGTACGTGGCAAGCCGCTATGGCAGCCACGTAGACCTTCAAGGTGGAGGGGGACAGCCCTGCCGCAAATCTTTCTTGCAGGAACTCCGGTACTTTGCCGACTTGACAGGTTACTTGGTTCATCTGCTTTTCACTACACCAAGACATGAAGATCAAGGTGTAGAGTTTCCTCGTGGAGGGAGCTCTGGACTGAAAGATGGTCTCTACAACCTCAGCTGAGAGACCGGATTCTATGAGCTGGACCCCCTAAGGGGCCAGACACATTAGCTTTGGGCGGGGTCAGCAACCCTCCGCCTGGGCCAGAACTCCCGGGAGCAGAGTGATGGGAGGAAAAAGCGTACAGGCGTAGCCTCGGCCACGCCTGTACCATAACAACCCGCCCCAGAGGCCCTGGATGTTTAAACAAAAGCCACAGAGGGCAGAGAAATTCTTACGGAGGCAAACAGGAGACCTGTGCCTGCCGTATCTGTCCCAAATCTGCTCCAAATAAGAAGGGGACCAAGGGTTCCAGCCCTCGGGGAGAACCCCTGGTTTTCAGCCACCACTGCAGGGGTCTCGCACAGAGTCGGCCCCATGGAATAATCGCTGGAGCCGCTGCATGGACCCTAACACCTCAGAGTGTCTCACGTGAGTGGCTGCCCCTCGATACTCTTGACGGCTGAACGAAGGCTTGAATGCGCTCGGGGAAGAGCCGAGCCAACATAGCCACTGAGTCCCAAAGACTCCCAAGAAAGTGGTTCTCTACGTGGGAGAAAGAACACTCTTCTTGGTGTTCAGCGTAAGAGTGTCACTCGTCGCTTAACAGCTCAACGAACGGCCTGGATGCTCTCGGGGAGGAACCGAGCAGACACGGCCACTGAGTCCAAAATGACCCCCAAGAAAGTGGTTCTCTGAGTAGGAGAAAGTACACTCTTCTTGGTGTTCAGCCGTAAGCATCGTGAGACGAGAACCAAGAGTTCTTCCGCATGCTCAGGGTGCGTGGGCATCGCCCCGTGACCTTGATTGCGAAGCGGGTTACCCCTCAGGGAGAACCCCTGGTCTTAGTCTTAACCCCAACTCCTCTGTGTGCGGGCACAGCACCTCGATGTTGTGCTGCTAACTGCGGCAACTTGGCCAGGGTAAGCCAAGTTGTCGACAGTTCAGGACACGATAGTACCTTGCAAGTACAGAGGAGCTTAGAGCAGCCGGACCAAACACGGAAGCACTGATACTGGTACGCCTTCCCCCCTGAAGGCGAACCACAGGAACTTCCTATTGTGGAAGGATGGGAATGAGGGATTTATATGTCTCTGATGTCGATTGTGCCGGACCCGTTATAGGACCTAATCTGTACTACGATCCGCCTGAGCGTCGCATCAATTTAAGAGACAAAAATCCAGAATGAGCCGCAACCTTCCATCCTCCCTTCGGAACTATGAAGTAACAGCTGAAAAGCCCGGACTTGCTGTTCATGAGGGGTCCATACCCGATGGCCCCTTTCGCCAGCAGAGTGTCCACTTCTTGCTCCATGACCAGAGCATGCTGGGTTATTTTTACCGTGCGCAGGACCCACTGAGAGATACCGGGTAGCCGTAACCACGCAGCCCGGAATTCTACTAAGCGAACCAGCCTCTGCGGGCTGGTCTCTGGTACTAAGAACATATCCACCACTGAGCCGGGGCTGATACCGGAAACCCGGGTGGATTGCTCTAAGACCCTCCTCAGAGGGGGTGGTTTTCCCATGGCGGGCTGACTCTAGAGCTGCTCCTGGGAGACACCACCTTGTTGCGGCTAGTTATCAGGGCCGCTTAGTCTTAGCCTACTTGGCGTTCAGGATAACCCTCAAATTACCCCTTCTACCAGCGGCATGAACTTGAACTTGTCGGCCCGACCCCCCCCGGGGATTACCGGAGGAAGATGGGTGGCGACACTTTGTTTCTGAGCGGCCCTGTGCGAGGAGCTTTGAGACCATGCTTGACTAGTGGTCTCACTTGGAGGCGGCGGGGAAGTACTTCGCTAAACGCCACCTGCTGTCGAGCAGCCTCCTGAAAATCGTCGACGACGCTTTTCACGGCATCGCCGAACAAGCCCGAAGGGGACAGAGGAGCGTCCAGCAAAACAAATTTGTCCTATCTTTCATAGCTGACAAATTGAGCCAAAAGGTGTCTCTCCGTAGCCATCAGAGCTGCCATGGAGCGGCCGACAGAGTAGGCCATCTCCCTAGTGGCCCGAAGAGACAGATCCACGGTCCGGCGCAGCTCTGCCACTGCCTCCGGACCAATACCGCCGCCCTCGTTGAGGTCCCCAAGCAACTCCGCCTGATATGCCTGCAGCAGTGTCGTGCCGGCAGACACGCTGCGGCATGACTCGATGCTGAGTATGCTTTCCCCACCAAAGACGATGTGACGCGCATCGGCTTGGAGGGGAGCGCCAGAGCTTTAATGGAGGACGCAGACTGAGGGACGAGGTAACTCGCCCTCATCCACTTTCTTCAACCCTCCATATCAATGATCTTGAGCCCCTACTAGATTATTATACAACGTAATATTACGTGTATAAATTTTCTCAGAGGCTGGCCTTCCCCAAAATCTAGATACCTCGGCATGTAAATCAGGTATGAAAGGCATTGCTCGGCGCGGGGAAATGACGCGAGTCAGAAGATAACGCTCGTCTAACATACTTAGGAGGAGCGCTTCTGGTCTCTGCTGGCCAATCAAGCCCCAGATGAGAGACCGCTCGCGCCACAACCTCAACAAGCTCCTCAAACGCCGGCGAGGAGAGTGGCAAATCCTCCTCGACCGGGTCAACACTAGCTAAATCGATCTCGCTCTCTGAACTTGATAGAGCTAGTGTTGGAGTCACAGCACGGGCATCTCACTCAGAGTGCTCGTGACTGGGTAAGGACGGACCCACCCCAGCAGCCTCAGCGAGATCGACTTGTGATCCCCAGGACCGAGAGCGCCACAAAGCCTCGGCTACTGCAGGTCCCGAATCGGCAAACACATTATCCACTGTACCACAGTGAGCATGCAGATAGAATCTCTACAGGTTCTCTATGCAGTCCTTACAAGCGGCATTCTCAAGTGCCGACCGTGCATGCTCCACTCCCTAACAGATTACACACATAACATGTGTATCCCTGCCCGTTATGAAACGTGGGCAAGGAGAAACACACGGTGTGAACCTCTGTTCATTCGCCACATTTTCACACTCATTCTGATGATTTTTAGCTATCTCAACTCAAAATCACTCTCACACAGACACAGCACCCTGAAAGCATTCAGAGCTGACGCGCCCCGGTTTCAGACGCGCCTTTATCCTCTTCCTCATGACGTCACCGGCTACCGCCGGCAGTGACGCATTCACACGCGTTCGTTTCTCATTGGTTGCACAGATCTTCACGTGACTCACGCAAGGCTATTTCCCCTAGTGCTTCGACACAGCTCGAGTTCCCAGAAAGGGAACCAAATGGCATATCACAGCTATGCAGATGACACCCAGATTTACCTCGCGTTATCACCTAATGATTACAGCCGCATTGACTCCCTGTGTCAATGCATTGATGAAATTAAAAACTGGATGTGCCTAAACTTCCTTCAGTTAAACAAAGACAAAACTGAAGTCATTGCATTTGGAAACAAAGATGAAGTTCTCAAAGTGAACGCATACCTTCACTCTAGGGGTCAAACAACTAAAAATCAGGTCAGGAATCTTGGTGTGATTTTGGAGTCAGACCTGAGTTTCAGTAGCCATGTAAAAACAATAACTAAATCATCATATTATCATCTCAAAAATATTACAAGAATTAGATGCTTTGTCTCCAATCAAGACTTAGAGAAACTTGATCATGCTTTCATCACCAGCAGGGTGGATTATTGTAATGGGCTCCTCACCGGCCTTCCCAAAAAGACCATAAGACAGCTGCAGCTCGTACAGAACGCTGCTGCCAGGATTCTGAGCAGAACCAGAAAATATGAACACATCACACCAGTCCTCAGGTCCTTGCACTGGCTTCCAGTTACATTTAGAATTAATTTTAAAGTACTGTTACTTGTTTATAAATCACTCAATGGCCTAGGACCTCAATACATTGCAGATATGCTCATAGAATATAAACCTAACAGATCACTAAGATCATCAGGATCAAGTCACTTAGTAATA
Source organism: Rhodeus uyekii (assembly GCA_037043235.1). Classification (NCBI taxonomy): domain Eukaryota; kingdom Metazoa; phylum Chordata; class Actinopteri; order Cypriniformes; family Acheilognathidae; genus Rhodeus; species Rhodeus uyekii. The sequence goes on from JAWRVZ010000170.1 coordinate 915,726, forward strand.
ACCAGGGTTCACTCAAAGCAAGGAGAGTCTGCTTTTAGCCGTTACGCCAGCCGCAGCTGGAACCAGCTTCCAGAAGAGATCAGGTGTGCTCCAACAGTAGCCACATTCAAATCAAGACTCAAAACACATATTTTTACCTATGCATTTGCAGATTGAGCACTGTGCTATGTTCAAACTGTTTGCATTTTATTTTATACGTATTATCTTTTTATTCTTTTAATCATTTTTAATGTTTTATTTTTATCATTCTTCTTTATGTAAAGCACTTTGAATTACCATTGTGTATGAAATGTGCTATACAAATAAACTTGCCTTGCCTTGCCTATGTGCAAAATACTTTACTACAATACTGACAACAGACAATGGACTTTCTTATAATGTGATTGAACCTTTACAGCAGACATTAAAAAAGAAGAAAACCCATAACATATCTTAATGCTTTCATTGATTTAGTTCAAGCTGAACAGTCAGCTGTAGAGGTTTGTGGCAAGAACATTACGGGCATAATAGGCCTGAAATGGGAGAGGTCTCAAATTACAATCCAGAAAAATATAGTTCAATCTTTTGCTCTAACTCGCTCCATGTGTGTGCTCCATATGTAAAAACAAAACGATCGTGGTAGAAAAGGCAAAAAAGATTTTTGCACTCATTTTGAGGCCCGGATGCACTGAGATCCGTAATCTATTAAGTTAACTTTTAGAATAAATAAAAGAGTTTATTCATTATCCACAGATAATAGTTCACAAAGCCAGGCTCAAGAAGAATTCTAATCTTAACACTGGCAGGGAGAATAAATTAAAAGACAAAGGCAATGATTTGATAAAGAATGAAGAAAAACAATGAGATATGTATAGGGGAACCAGGTGATAAACAGGTGAGCACAGGCTAATTGATCTCATCAGCTAGTAATAGTCATGGCTGCTGAATGAGTCGGTAACACCTGAAAGGAACACAACAGGAATGAAAACACAGACCTGAACTGTGACAGTAATATCTTTCAAACTCTTTCGAATGATTTGTTGGCTCGACAACATAGTGTTATTGTACATGGTTAGGTTAAGAGCTTCTGTTACCGTTTTACCGTTGTTACCGTAAAATGTTTGCCCCTCTTAGACAGCTCTAACCTCGTCCACTCTGTTTTGCTATTATCTTGTCTAACTTAATCAGACTAACAGTTTAACTGTATCTTATATTCGAACGGTCATGAAAAGGTCCACCAAACATGGCACAGACAGACTGTTCTGATCTAGTATGCTTCAGTTATTCTGCTGGATCTTACTTTGGTTTTCCAGTAGAATGATTATGTGTGCGACTATGTGTGAGGTTTATCCGTAATGTGTGAGCTACTATTTGTATGTCTGTGTGTAATCTGTAGAGAAAAAGGAAACAGTGTGTTGGTTTAGAATGACAAATCGCTTGTAGAGAAACCATTTGAGTTTTGAGATGACATAAACTGTGCTCTTTGTTTTATTTTTTAAAGTGATGCAAAATTCAACCAGGGATAGAACACAAGGAGGATGATTGGAAAGGGTGAAGAGACTGAAGGCTGGCTGGGACTGAATCTGACATTGGAGGAAGTGAAAAAGACGGCATTACCCTAAATGCGAGCTTAGTGCTTGACAGGCCTTATCGTCCGTTTCTCTTTGGCAGGACTGATAGAATGGACCGGAGTAGAAAAAGATGCAGATAGGCCTCACCGTGCTAGGACATATTTGTTTGGGTTATAATATACAGTATTACCTGTATATATGACATATATGTATACAACCCCCTGCAGAGCTCCAGGAAGAGTCAACCCACGAATCAGCAACAACAGTAGCATCACATAAGGAAATGTGGCTGTGAAATACACCACCTACAGGCACAATGCAATAACATCATAATATTGACACTGAGCAGAATAAATATAGAAAAAAAGATGAATTCATCCTCAGAAGACAAACAATTTCCAAATCTTAAATCTTAAACTGAGTAAACAAAATGTTTGTTAAAGGGACCATATTTCATAAGAGAAACAATCAATGTCTAACGTTTAAATATAAACCGACAATAATAGACAAAAATTCTCTTAAAAAATATTCTTGCACACCTTGCCTGTAGATTTGACTCCTTTCCAGATACAGAAATAACATATAATCCCCATTGCAATGACACAGAAGAATCTTATTGCATATTATTATTACTCTTATTATTACTTATTATTGCACTTCAGTATATAGACAAAGGCAAATACAATTAATTTTTTTTTAAAATAAACTAGGATTTATTAATATATGTTTTAAATGGCTCTCACCCTTTGCCAGTGGACAGAGGCGATGCCAACATGTAATGGCCCCTTCCTGTGTGTACTGTCCCATAGCCGTCTCTAGCAGGAACAGAGGAACTCCACAGGTAATCATGAACATTTACATTGCATTTACATTTATGCATTTGGCAGATGCTTCTATCCAAAGCGACTTACATTGTATTCAAGATAAACTTTGACATTCAAACACGAGGTAGGGTATCAGAAACACCCCTGAGAACACACCAGTAAAATAAAGGGGTCATTAATTGCACTTTATTTTATATTCTCTGAGGTCCACCCATGATGTTGATAAGATTTTAACTAAAAAAACTATCATTACTTAGAAACAAATGGGCAATTTCTATCCTGTTTTTGATGTTCGAGTTTGAACACTCTGTTCCACAGAACATCGCCTTTCAGGTTTCTATACAGAGTAACATTTTTGCACAAAAATTAGTATTTTGTGTTCTCACGAACTAATATTCTCTATCAGAAGTTTTTTAAACAATGTGTTTTGCAACATTGAACAATGGACAGAGTTTTGTTCAGCGCAAGCTCACACATCAGGTCTGCATTCTTGTGAAGGATCTCATTGCAATTACGCTCTATGACAAGATCAGGCAGTTTGGTGAATATAAAGCACAACTTAAATGTTGGAAAAAATATTTGGAAAACTTAATTGAAGATACAGTGAAATATGCATTTAGGCTGAATCATACCTCCTTCATTCCTACAGAATAACTCGGGAAACTTCCACATATAAAACTGATAAAATTCATAGTTTATTATGATGGTTGGCCGAGCCTCAGGTAAAATCTAAAATGCAAATTACAGTAATTAATTTAAAGAACATTTAAATATGTACAGCCTAAAAACCTACAGCCTCTGGTATTCAGTCATCTGCAGTCACTATGTTTTAACATCTCTTAGATTTTGAACTGATTACACAAAAATTCCGGAAGAACTCCTGATAATTATACAGTTTATTTGCTCTAATTGAAAAATAAATCCATTGCATTAATAATGTTTGCATTTTAATGCATTGTATTTTTAGGGTTTGCATTTTTAGGGGCTGAAATTCAACATGGTTGTCATTCCCTAATGAGCATACAGCCCTTCTTTAATCCCTAATCTAATTAATTGGGTAAATTTAAAATATAAATTTTGACAAATGTGTGGACCACTCGTGGGGAATTCAGTGGGAAACCCTTTAGCTGAATTGTGTACTCTACAATGTCCGAGCTCTTCTCATAAATGAATAACACAAAGATTGTACATATCGTTATGAAGTGTGGTGACAGCGACATGAAATTGTTACGGACAGATACTCGGACAATGTATCAAAAGTAAAGCCAAAGTTTATTAACTCAAGATTAACACAGAATAGAATAGGCAAAGGCTGATGATGATGGATCTGGCTAAGGGTTGGCTTACAGGATGGAGCCTAGTGTATCCATGACAGAAATATTCTGTACTGTTGTACAAATACGTTTGGAATTATTTTTGGAAATAAATCAGTTTTACTTATTTTAAAAACAATTACTGTGTTTATCTTTTTGTTTTTTTACAATTCCAGATATGTAATGCTTTAGTTTGTGTTGCTCCTGTCAAAGACTTCCATCTCTGCAGTCAAAGTTTTATCTTGTGTTTCAGCTTGTTGCTTAGTGAGAGGGAGGTTTGTGTCAGGACTACACAAGTGGCGCCAACGCTGTCAAAAAAACACAGACAAAGGGACATCTGCATTTTGGGTAGATTTTCACATTTTGCAAATACCTCAAACACAATGCAAAGTTATTTGGATAAAAGTATCTGGAAAATATATAAATGTAAATAGATAAAATGTACATTTTCATCCTCACCTGTTTCAGACTCCCTTTCGCAGCACACATTTGGCCCAGAGCCCATCCAGGCACCAGCAGAATGGAGGACAGGGCCAGTAACCAGCCTAGTGCATACGCCCAGTCTGGGTACACATACCAGCGGTTAAAAGTGAGAGGCTTGTACTTCATCATTGAACAGACAACAGAACCCTGAAAATGGACAGACAAGATAGATATTGTGAAAAATGGAAAAGTAAAATATGAGTAAGACCAGAGTGAGATCAACTGAAGCACAGAACACAGCCCCTTGTGATAACGAAATATTCCACTGTTTTTCCTAAACTGATTTACACATTCTTCTAGACCAGGGGTCGGCAACCTTTTTGGACCCCACATTTTTTTTTAAGTAAGCGCAGCGGAGCCATGGTTCTGTCGTCCGGGGGTGGGGGGTGGTGGGGTGTAGAGCAATAGTTTAGTCTTCCCGGTACGGAGCGATAGTCCTGAGCAATAGTGGAGCGATAACGGACCGGTTGGGGACCGCTGCTCTAAGTTACGTGAAGGGGATGAAAGAGCCACAGCACAGGGATGATAGAGCTGCATGCGGCTCCGGAGCCGCGGGTTGCCGCCCCCGTTCCAGACTTATAGTTCCAGTACATACACACTGGAAAATTTCTCACAAAACAATTCCACCTCATTTACAACACGAGCATGGATTTTTTATTAACCATAGACTGTGATTCTCTTTAGAACTTCGTTAAGGGAACATAGGTACCATTGTGTTAGAGAGTGTTAGAGATCATACTCAACTCTAGAGCTCCATTCACGAGGAGATTGTACACCTGAAGTGGAAAGCCTGGATGCCGCTGACTGACCCTCACACTCCAGACCTGAATCCAGTAGTGCAGTGGTCCCCAAACCCCAGTCCGTGAATCAAATGGTACCGGGCCGCGGATCGAATTCGCGGACCGGTCCATGAGCGGCTGCAAGCGTCTGTGGCGCTGCAGCTTTGGCGGTGAGGAGTTGTGTTTAAACAATGTTTTAACTGACTTACATTATGCTGTGATTAATTGCTGTGATTAATTGGCTGTGAGAGCGACGCAAGGCCAGTGGTATGATTGATAATGAGCGCCACATGCACGCCACACCAGCCTTGTATCTAACAGAGGAGCTGAAGCATAAAAGGAGGAGCGACACCAGTGAAGGACAAAAGAGAACCGTGTCAGTTGTGATGAAGGGAAGATGTGAGGACTCAGAGATACAGCAGAATGGGGATTTATTACAATGAAAACAAACAAAAACCACCCGAGGGGGAAAAACAGGACTCAGCAGATTAGACTTGACTTCCAAACTAGACTAATACAGGACTGGAACAAGACACCAAAAACACCACCAAGATATGATGACAAAACAGCATAAGACAGCAAACACAAAGGGATTAAATATAGAACACATGAGGCGGGTAATAAGAGGGAAACAGCTGGGGCGAAGCAAATATAACAATGGAACAAGATGGGCGGGGTTACACAATGCAAGACACGAACACAAAGGCAATGCAAATGAGCCTAGTCGCGAGAAACAAAGACGCACGCAGCTGGTGAAAACTGTGCATGACACGAAACAACATGAAAGCAAGCGGCCGATGTAAACACGAGCTACGTTCTCACAACAATGCACACAGATGAAAGAGAGCGCATCCCGAAAGAATCCCAAAACCGCGCTCACTCACATGACATGAAAAGGACGAACAAGGTCTGATTCCCGACACAAAACCAAAGCTGAACAAGACCAAAGTGTCGGGATCAGACAATCACAACCCGCACACAAGACGCTACACAGACAAGAGAGCACGCGACTCGAGACACTCTAAGCCGGACGCTCCCACAAAACATGAGACATTACAGTAGTGTCAGAGTTCTGCCACAACACCAAGAAATGACTGGACCGAATGTGGCAGAACCCCGACAGACCGGGCCTGGATGTATGTTGTGTTTTTTTTGTGTGTGTGAGCGGCAGTTGCCCACAAAGGGCCGCTGCCATTACTTTTATTTTGTTTTCATATGATTATCAAAAGTTGTTAAATGCTCGTCGGTTCCCTCCTCCTTATTCCCCAAACGTTATAGTTCATTAAAAACATACTACAAATATTTTTTTTGTTTGATAACATTAGTTTAAAATCAGTTGAGAAAAACAGTTTTTTGACCAAATATAAACACCTGTGAATCCAAAATATAGATACTTACCATAGACACGAGAGGAGTCAAGTATTTCCAACACAACATGAATATGTAGTTGGGTCTTGAATTTGTCATGTCTTCAATGACGTCAAACATTCTCTCAGCACCTGTGGAACATAGGGGATAATTGAGTAAATACTGTCTGAGCAGACTTTTTGTATTTAACTTCTCTTTTTAATATACTCGGACTATGGTAACTTAAGTTCCTGTTACTTGTTTACAACTCACCAAAGATCCAACCAATGGACAGAGACTCGTACACAGAGAGGAACAGCAAACAGACTCCATTAGAGGCAAAGTTGTCAAACAACTGGAATACATACATCCCCGCCTGTAAGCCACAATACATAAAATATATAACACAATACACTTTAGATACAGTGGAAAAAAGTTTGATTTTAACTATTGCTTTCAAGATTAGAAATATGATTGAATTAATTCCACACGAGTACTATTGTTTATCTCTAGAGATAATGGGTCGTTTTCAGAGTAATACCATTGTAGTTGATGTTAAATGTTTTAAATTTAAACCTGCTATTAGATTTCTGTAAATTATAAAGTATAAAGGCAATGTAAAAAATGTATCTGTTCAAATTGCTGGCCTTAATCGGTGTTGTAGACAATAGTCAGTAATAGTCATTTGAGTAATAGAAACATTCAAGGAAAAGGTAAATCCCCGCCGTCAGACTCATGCCACCTTCCACTCTTCGGTCCCCCTTTCAAGACTATCAGTTATCAATCAGTGCATCATCAATGACTCCATAGATGCTCTCTCATATCTATCGTAGGTTGCTTGTTATTGCGTGGTTCCTGATAGAAGACTAGACCATGAGCCCAAAAGCATGACCTGAGCTGTGAGGTGCCACTGGATTGAGGAAGCCCATCTCTCATTTCAAATGATCACAGATAAACGAAACTTGAAGCACCTTTGTCATGGAGAGTGGCTGAACCTTTGTCAGGTCCAGAGTGTCAGGATACTGCCCAAACAGTCTTGTCTGTTTTGTCTCTGTTTAATGTCTGCTTGTCTGTTTTGTGTTTGAGCGCATGGCTTTGTATTTGTTTGAGTTTACCATGTGGTCCTCTTGTCCCGCCTCCTCAGTTTCAGATACCACACCCCCTTGTTTAGTCCTCGTTTGCGTGAGTGTGTTCACCTGTCCTTCATGTTCTATGTTCCCTTTATATTGTGCTTGTGTTTCTCATGTCGGTTCTGGTTCGTTTGTGTGAGTTCGCTAGTCTGTCTCTAATCTTAGTTCAATCAGTGTTATTTGCCCTTGTGTTGTTTATCTCTTGTATTCTATGTCTGTCGGTTCCTGCCCTGCCTCCGGATTCACCCTGTCCGAGGAGACTCCGGGCCCGGCAGCTGATCTGGCGGTTCATCGCGATCTCCTGGTGTCAAGTCTCTTCCATTGGCCTGAGTGTCTTGACAAGCTTAAGTCCTGACCAGCCAGTTCGCCTACTGTGTACCCTGTCCTGCTGTTACTTTGTCAATGCACTTCCACTGTCGTGTGCCCTGTTACTTGTCTGTAATAAATCACTCATCTCCGCATTTGGGTCCTCTTCTGTTTCCACGCATTGTGACACAGTGATTTATTTTTCAGCCGATTATTTTACACCGCCATGTTTCATCCCAGATCTAAGAAAATAAAAGTAGATTTTAATGTCTGCATCATTACCTTCATCCAGTGGACCCTGGATGATCAAAGAGTCCAGGCCACCACTACTGATCCTGCTCCTGCTCCCACCTGTATGTTCCCCTGGTTGTACCTTAACAGGCTCCAAGGACTAGTAAAACCCTCTGGTCTATGTGGGTCCTACCACCCCAGTATAGTGATGGGGACACTGTACTGCAACGAGCACCGTCTTTCGGATGAGACGTTAAACCGAGGTCCTGACTCTGTGTGGTCATTAAAAATCCCAGGATGTCCTTCGCAAGAGTAGGGGTATAACCCCGGCATCCTGGCCAAATTAGTCCATCATGGCTTCCTAACCATCCCCTTTCTCCTCTCCACCAATAAGCTGGTGTGTGGTGAGTTTCATAGACTCTCTGTCTAGTATTGGCAAGGACTGTTTTAGTTTTCCTTTTTCGTTGATACTTATCAATTCTAACATACATTACTTTTCATGTATGGTTTTTGGTGTCATGCTGGATGTATTGTTACTTTTTGATTAAAAAAAATAAAGCATGGATTAGGTTTATCTCTCTCTTTCTCTCTCTCTCTCTCTCTCTCTCACCCACATCTACATACACACATGCTTCTCTGACCTCTGTAACCATGATGAATCCTCCAAAGAAGCAAGAAAGACAGAAGAGCAGGAGGAACATTTCTCGGCGACCAGTTCTGCGCAGCACCATGGGGAACAAGTCCGTCACTGATGTAATTATGCACTCCATTCCAACAAACTTTGAAAAATTCAGCACAAATACTTTAGAACTATTAAATGTTTCTTTTGATAAGCATATTGAGGTATTTGGTTTAACTGTGTGAAGAGACATCAGAGGCAAGTGACATGAACAAAGAAATTAAAGTGTCTGAAATAGAATAAACAGGCATACAGGACATATGGCAATGCAACATATCATTCATCCTCCTCAGGGAACCAAGGTTATATATGTAACCGAGACGTTCCCTTTTTAAGGGAACTCGTGCTGTATCGAAGCCACTGTGGGAATGCCAATGCCCCGTCACCAATTTGACAAGTGATTACCCGTAGTGATCGTACGATAGTCCCTGTGACCCTGTTGTGTAGTCTAAGTCCAGGTTAAAAATCCCAAAGAATGTGTGCAGGGAGGACCAGCCTGATGCATCACAAACATGTACTCACAAACATGTCCCTCTGCTTTTGAGTGGCATGGTGTGGGAAACCGGCTTTGGGAAGTTAGCACTGTCCCTAACGGCCCCAGAGACCTGTGAGAAGTGGGGGGAGGAGTTTCTAGAAATGTCGCTGCTTTTTTAGTAGCCTCCTGGAACCTCTTGACAGCTGTTTTTATGGCGTCACCAAAGAGACTAGGGGGGCTCCCATCAAGGTCTCCTAGTAAGCCTACCTGGTAGGCCTGCAGAAATGGAGTGGTCAGTGGACAGTGACTGTTGAGGACTGAGGTAGCTTACAAGCGCCTCCTCCACCCTCGTCATCGCCTCATAACCATGCTCTTTAACATTGTCTGAGCATTGTCTGAGCACTATGTACTCGGTAAGTTGCTGTCTAATCCACAAGCTCTACACCAAGGTGAAAGGCAGGCCTCGACATGGAGGTTGTGCCTAAGGAGGCAGGAAGAACTCGTCAAGTTTTCTTTTTTGGGTGAGCCTCCCGATTCTTGTCTGGCCAGGCGATATTGAGTCTGGTGACAGCATGAGTTACAACATCTACCAGCTCTTCATAAGCTGTAGAATGAAGAAATCTTAATTTCTGGCCTCGCTGCTAACATCCAGATCCTCAGAACTGGATAGCTGCAGCATCGGTGCCTCTACTGGGGTGGAAATAGCTGCAGTGTGTGCTTCCGAGCCCTGGCAGAGAATATTGGACCCGCCAGGTGAGGGCAGAGATAAGGCATCAACCATCTTTAATTCCTCTGACAGGTTAATTTGCAATTTCCAGGATGCAGATCGCTATTAAGCCTAAGCAATGGAGGGACCCAATCTCCAAGGACCACGAGCCTTAGCCCTTATCGGTGCTCATCAAACAGCACCAGGTGGGAGTGGAGCGTTTGCAATTGTAACTGCATGATTGCACAATTCAGCACACTCAAACGCTGAACGTGCATGCTACACTCCAACAAAGATGATCTACCTGTATTGTAGTGAGGGTACGGAGTAACACACAATCTTTTTTGTTTTCCATTTAAATATTTCTTTACGGATTCCTTGACTTTTTCAACTTATTGGGGACAGACAACAACAAATAGGACATATGCTTCAACATGTAGTGTTTACTGAAGACACTTAAGCCGCTGCCACTGTCAGTGTTTGGCATGCTTTTATAGTTTCCCTTAAATACATTCACACCATTGGTTGGATTTCAAACGTTTCAAGACGTAGAAGTGTTGGGCATTCCCAAAGTGTCTTTGATGGCACACAAGTTCCCTTGAAAGGGAAATAAGAATTGCATGTGTTATTTTTAGCTCACCTGTGTATCTAGTCCCAGCAAAATAATCATGATGAAGAAACAAACAGCCCAAACTTGAGGGAGAGGCATCATAGCTACTGCCTGTGGATAAACTACGAACGCTAGTCCTGGACCTGACAGAGAGAGAGAGAGAGAGAGATCTGATTTTTAGCATTTTGTATTCTTAATCATTAATTTTAATAAATTAGCAATTGTAATTGTAGTTGTCTTTACTCGCTTTATAATACAATCTGAGTTTCAATGAAATGTTGCAGTACCTGATTCTGCCACCTCTTCAATGGGGACTCCCTGCTCTTGAGCCATGAAGCCCAAGACTGAGAACACAGCAAAACCAGCCACAAAACTGGTGCCACTGTTCAGAAGGCAAAGCCACCAGCAGTCTCTGATTGATTATAAAAACAAATGAATATAACAGATTCGGCTATTAAATTGTACACTCATTTTCATTAATTTCATTACTGACCTGTAGCAGTTGTTGTTGTATTTATTATAGCTGCCTAGTGCAATTAGATTGCCACAACTCACACTATAGGAATAACATATCTGTGTTCCTGCCTCCATCCAAACCTAAACAAACACCGAAACCCAAACTGCATTAATATTCTGATGTTTTAAAGCTTTACTATAATGTTAATTTTCGTTCAGATTTATTAGTTATAAGATATTAGGAAAGAAGAAGGTTACCTGTGGGTCAGCAAGACGAGCTGGTTCAGGGTACAGGTAAAACACAACTCCCTGCAGAGCTCCAGGAAGAGTCAACCCACGAATCAGCAACAACAGTAGCATCACATAAGGAAATGTGGCTGTGAAATACACCACCTACAGGCACAATGCAATAACATCATAATATTGACACTGAGCAGAATAAATATTACACAAAACAGTATTTCACCATAAAACGATTTTTAAAAATCCTACATTTTAAACTAAATAAACAAAAACTATTGTTTACAGTTACCATATTTTATGAGATAAAAAAACAATCAATGGCCAACATTTAAATATAAACCGGTTATTGTAGACAATATTTTATAAAATATTATTGCAGTATTCTTGCACACCTTGCCTGTAGATCTGACTCCTTTCCAGATACAGAAATAACATATAATCCAGACTGCAATGAGACACAGAAGAATCTCCCAGTTGATTTTACCAATCTCCTCAATACCTCCAGAGAGAGCAAGCACTCTGCGCCTGTACAATGTGACAAGAAATATAAAAACTAGAAGATTTTTTATTTTCTAAGCCTGGAATTGTATTTAGTTGTATTTGACTTAGTGCTAATGTAATTTAAAACATGTTATAAATTTGTGTTTATTTACTCCCAGAACTCAGTTGCTGCAGATGTTGAATTAATAGATGTCCGGTTGAGGGTCAGTTTTCTTTCCGCAAGATTCACACAGTCATCTAATACAGAGGTTGTTTTGTTTCAGTTTTATAGAATATTCAGCAATGATTATCAGTGTTAAATTGATTTTATTAAAAAAAAAAGAAAAAAAAAGTAGATAATCACCTGTATTCCAGGTGTTGTCACAGCTGGCCCAAGGCAGTTTGGAGCTGAAAGAGCAGAAGAGGTAGAAAAGCGCCCAGGCCAGAATGATGATGTAAGACATACAACTGTACAGAAGAGTCAGTTGCCCTGCAAAACCAATACCTGACAGAAGCAAACAGAAATGCTTACTAAAAGAGAGTAAAAACTGGAATTAAGAGATTTATATGCACTTGTAAACAAAGTTGCAAAGTTGACAGGGCCAAATATTAAATATAATCACAAATTGTACATATATAACCACTGGGAAGCAGCCAGGGCGCTCAATCAGCCTTATTGCGAAACAACCTTAAGACAAATACAATTTTGAAATACAAAGATAAAAATAATAATATAATTCTTAATTCCTAATTAAACTGAGATTTATTCATTTATAAATGGCTCTCACCCTTAGCCAGTGGACAGAGGCGATGCCAACATGTAATACCCCCTTCCTGTGTGTACTGTCCCATAGCCGTCTCTAGCAGGAACAGAGGCATCCCACAAGTAATCACACAGACCAGGTAGGGTATCAGGAACGCCCCTGAGAACACACGGTAAAATAATGCGATCATTAACATTAACTTAACTTTATTTTTTAAATGTTCTGATGGGTCCACTAAGGATTTTGGTAAGATATTTACATAACAAACTACCAGAATTTAGAAATAAAAGGCCAATTTCTGTTCTATTTTTGATGCTCTGGTTTGAACATTGTTCTAAAGGACATTGCTTTGATGATGTTGAGTAACATTTTTGCTTATGAAATATCAGAAGTTCTTTTTAACAATGTGGTTTTACAGCATTAAGTTTTGTTCAGCGTGAGCTCACACAAAAGTTCTGCATTCTTGTGAAGGATCTCATTGTAATGATCCTCTATGACAAGATCAGGCAGTTTGTTGAAAATAAACAGCAACATAAATGTTAGAATCCTTTGAAAGGTATGAAGATATTGTTCTTCAACAACTAAGAAAGACAGAAAATTTGAAAAACTTAAAGTACATTTTTAGACAATTTAAATATATCACCCTTCACTACCATTACCTGTTACATTCAGTAATATTCAGATATAAGTGAAATATGTATTTAGGATGGATCATACCTCCTCCATTCCTGTAGCAGAGGTAAGGAAACCTCCACACATTACCCAGTCCTACCACATTCCCTGCAACAGCCAGAAGAAACTCTACTTTACTGCCCCAGTGCCCTCTCTCCTCTATTTGTCCACTGATTCCGCTCATTTCTTCTCTCAGTTTTCAGCAGTTCAGTCTGATCCTGCTGTTCTGATGTAAATCTGCATTGGTGGAGGACGACAATTGAGATACAAATAAGTCTTTTGGTGAGTCTAAAACTGACAAAATGTATCATCTATTATGAAGGTTGGGTGAGCTTCCAGTAAGATATATAATACAAAGTAGTTTGTTTACAAAACATTTAAATATGTAAAACTTTCCATTATTTTACTCAGCAGCTGCTACAAAGTTTTAAGAGTTGAAAGATTTTACAGAGTTGGAACGCCACTGATCATGATAGCTGTGACACATTATTATAAAAGATCAAGATTTTAATAGCATCTCAAAACCCACATCACTGATCAGAGTAAATGAACACATTTTTAATAAATGTTTTAAATATGGAGCACCAGTGATATGAGTATATTAAGCGAAAAAAAATTGTCATTTATTTTTAAATGAAATGGGGAAATCACGATGTGCAATGAAAACGGGTGGAATCCGGTTATCTCGACGGCCTTGAGGGTTGCAAAAAAGCATTGAGATAACCGATGATCGAGATAACCAACAGCCAAGATGCCGATTTATTTGATGAAGTGATCGGCATGCTATAAAAATGTACATACACTGTATATGTTTGCTAACAACAAAAGGCATATGTGCAGCAACTAACAGCAGAGATTTACCAGAATACAATAAAAACACCTTCCATTCTCGATACAAACCTTTAATTATATTCTCCAACATTGCAAACACAATTTCGCTCACAGTGTAAACAGTCACAACACACATAAAACACATTCACTCATAACAGTCATTTCGCTCTGACACAGTCCTGATAGTGCACGCGGTTACTATGGTTTTTTTACAAAGTCTCAAATGCTTTGTTGCTTTTTACATTTAATGGTCTGCTTGAAAACAAATGCTTCTATCAGTGACAACGTCTTTGTCGATGTCAATGTAATCTGGGAATTCCTAGACGGTGAAGGTGAACTCCTGCGCCTCCTCTACCAAGATAACAAGAGCTGCGGCTTCTGCGGCTGCGCGGCGCTGTGAGAGAAGCGTCACCGACAGAGCGACCATATGGACTGCGATCCACGTGCAACGCAAACTCAGCGCATGCGCAGTGAACTAGGTACGATCATTAGTCACGAGATATCCATGTGAAGTGACGAATTTGTCCCTCTTTTTTGCTCGAGATATCAGGGTTCGGCGACATAAAAGAATCGACATAACCGATAAGAAAATGCTAATCGACATAATCGATAAGAAAATATTTGACGTTCCACTTCAAAAACGTCGACATAACAGGGTTGGCGAGTTAACCGAGGTTGAGATAAGTGAACTCCACTGTATTTTAAAGTAATTCATTTAGAAAACATTTGTTCAATCAGCAGCTGCTACAAAGTTTTACACGTTGTAAAGTTTTACAGAGTCATAACAGCAGTGACACATTCTTATAATCTTATATTAAGATAAATTCATTGATGTTAACAGCATCTCAAAACTCATCACTGATTGAAATTAACAAATTTTTATAGTTTCGGTCTCTCAACCACGGTTGCTGAGACCACTCTACTCTCCAGAGCCCCCACCACAAGGAAACTGTACACCCCTAAGTCATGCTGTCGTTTTCACAGTGCTTCACGAGACTACATGCCAAGGCATTCCCCTAGTGTTTTCAAAGCAGCGTCTCATTCCCCCTTAGGGAACTAAGGTTACATACCTAACCCGAGACATTCTTTTTAAATTATTTATGACGATTAACAAATTACCTAATGAAGTGAACTAATGCTAATGAAAGTGTAACCATAATGTTATATAGATAACATTTTAAATTTGACTAGAGTCTAACAGTTAGTGTGTTTTAATTTTTTTCTATTTCATGACAGTTAACCATTTTTCATAGAAATGTCTGTGTAACACTTGTGTGATCCATGCAGGAACACCCGAAGCATAGTAAAGGGATGTAGCAAAGGGATTCCCTATTCTCAGGGAACCATGGTGTCATGCGTAACCTGAGACGTTCCCTTTCGAAAGGGAGCTCTACACTGTGTCCTGTAGGGGTCGCGATGGAGTACAAAATACCCATACCACCATGCTGGCAGGATGGCTGCAACTATCTCTTTGTCGAAAACCAACTGTAAAGGACCGCTCTCACCTTACCCCTTTTCTATCATTTAGACACCTACCAAACTCAGCAGTCGAGAACCTTGGTATATCAGAAGTATATCTTGGTATGTAGAACTAGTATCAAGCAAGGAGAAGTCTTTTTTTATTATTACTTTTCCACGTAGAGACCTAGCATATTGAGCTCAAGACTGAAGGCTGTAGCCTGGCGACTCTCTGTTTTGTCCCAGACCACTTACGAGGGAGCTCAGCAGGAGTCTCCAGCTTGAGAGTGCTCTCCTCTGCAGAGTTCAAGGGAGCGGAGGCCTCACCAAACAGTTCCGACCCTTATATCAAGAGGGGGCCTGATGACACTCCTTATGTGCGCTGAGCTCTAAAGTGTGAAGGCCCTAGCGCAATCAGCCTCACTACATTTGGGGCCCTCTAAGGGGACTTAAGATGAGCCTACAACTTGGGGTGCTCACCAAACAGAGCTCACGGACGCCCGTCAAAGACAAGCATTATACCTTCAATCTTCAAGATCTCCAAAGTTGTTTTCTTATATGATGACTCTCAGGACCAAGATAAACCCTAACGACGCTGTGACCCCTATCTGGTTGCCTTCTTTAGATAATCTGCAGGGAGGCCTGGACCTGCAACCTGAGGGGATACCTCTGTGGAGTCCAAAGGAATGCCCTCACCTCTCATTCATTATTTTCATCTTTCTTAAGCGATTTTCACTTGGGGAGCGGAGGACTTTCTTAATTTCTGACTTGAAGGAGTCTGACCAAGTATAAGCATAAGGGATTTTTAATGACCACAGAGAGTCAGAACCTCGGTTTAACGTCTCATCCGAAGGACGGTGCTTGTTACAGTACAGTGTCCCCGTCACTATACTGGGGCGGTAGGACCCACATAGGCTGCAGGGTGAGCACCCCCTGCTGGCCTCCTAACACCACTTCCAGCAGCAACCAAGTCAGTCTCCCATCCAGGAAAATAACCAGCCTCATCCCTGCTTAGTTTCAGTGGGCAGCCAGTCTTAGGCTACAGGGTGACATTGCTGCCGGCAATACTGTATACAGTACCCGGATCCTTCTTCTACGCAGCCATGATGTTGTAATTGATGCAGTATGTGGTCTGGCATTGTCATGTTGGAAAATGCAAGGTATTCGCTGAAAGAGGTCTTCTCTGATATTGTTCCACTATTTTTCGACACAGCATTGGAGGAATTAGTGATTCTCTGTGTATCTTGACTTCTGAGAGACACTGCCACTCTGAGTGGCTCTTTTTATGCCCAATCATGTTGCCATTTGACCTAATAAGTTGAAAATTGGTCCTCCAGCTGTTCCTTATATCTACATTTAAATTTTCCGGCTTCTTATTGCTGTCTGTCAATAATAATAATAAGAAGCAGCCAACATTCTTTTTTGGAATGTTGGCTCTCATGAAATCCAAAATGAGCCAATATTTGGCATGACAATTCAAATGTCTCACTTTCAACATTTGATATGTCTATTATGAATAAAATATAAGTTTATGAGATTTGTAAATTATTGCATTCCTTTTTTTTCATTCACAATTTGTACAGTGTCCCAACTTTTTTGGAATCAGGTTTGCAATATCAAAATCATTCGCAAATGGCGCCTCGGTGTTTGAGCTCTTCGGTGATTGTTTTTGTTTGTTTGTTCATGTTGTGTTGTATATGTGCACTGGAAGCTTCAGCACTAAGACAAATTCCTTGTGTGTGACAAGCAGACTTGGCGATAAAGCTCTTTCTGATTCTGATTCTGAATCATTCTTTCTTAATTCCATGAATTCCGTTGGTGCAAACATCTTCCGGCCCACTCTGATTATGCAAATAAACTCTAGCAATAAAAAACAAAATAAACTTTTTTTCTGCTCTAAATTCTGGCCTGACTCCAGCTTTTCCAGATGCAAGGTGGTTCAAGAGATATTCCTGGTGGGCCAGAGATATTCAGTTTCCCTTTTTCAACATTTAATGTTCTTTTTAATTTCTTTTTTTTCTTCTTCTGATAACACATTTTGTATCAATTTTGTAATTTTAGATTTAGTTGTTTTTAATAAAAGGGTTTGGTTTTTAAAGGGACTATTGGTAACACTGCTACTGTTTTTAGAAGCATAAATTACTTTTAGCTGCACATTTTATAAAATTCTGTCAGAAATTCAATGATACATTTTTCTTTAATGATTCAAAATTGATCTCATGTATCTATTATAAACACAGTAAATGTACATGAATATTTATGTTCTTTTATTTTTGTTGGAAGCAGATATATAGGCATTCAAAGGAGAAAGACTTTCTTTTTGCATGCATTCTTGAACAAAGAACAAACCTCTTACTGGTAAGGGTAAAACATTATTTTCATGAGCTGTAAAATGGTTAACAATCGGTTAATTTTGTCAGATATGTTTCATGAACAATTGGAATTCTGATACCAAGTGACTGAAAATATCTCCCTCAAAAATTCTAGAGATGAATTGAACATCATATAAATTCTGTGATTGGTTGTTATTTGGTGTGGGACCAGCTCTTGATTAGGCAGGCCAGGCGCACCCTGGCCCTAAACATTTAAATTAACATTTACAGTATGTGTGGCTTTTGCCATCAAGGTGTCAATTACTATATTACAATATATTTGCATGTTGTCCATCAAAGGATCCTTATAAAGGGGCTATGAATTGAGAAATCAAATTTTCTTTGATCTTTTCTAATACAAGAAATCACGGTACTGTAAAAAAAAAAAATCCTGTAAATTTCACAAGTCAAAATTTCCTCATTAATGCAAAAATCTTAAAGTCTCAATTTGACATAATAGTGTGGCAAAAGACCACTTATACATTTTGTGAATCACTAAATAGTCTGTATTATTGTACACACACGTTCGCATATTTTTTGAACTAAGTTTTACTTATTTAAAAACAATTATTGTGTGTTGTTATTATTATTGCAGATATGTAATGATTTAGTTTGAGTTGCTCCTGACAAAGACTTCCATCTCTGCATTCAATGTTTTATCTAATATTTTAGCTTGTTGTTTGGTGAGAGGGAGGTTTGTGTCAGGACTGCACAAATGGTGCCAACGCTGTGAAAAAAACACAGACAAAGAGGAAAAAACATCAGCATTTTATGTAGATTTACATATTTATTTATTTAAGCTTGTTTTGGTTAAATTGTTAGTTTGCATCCATCCTTTGCAAAGTTGTATTGTTTAATTCCAAGGGAAATGTATGAACTGATTAAATGTATACCTCAAATTCAATGTCAATGTATTTGGATAACAGCGTTTACAAAACACATAAATGTAAATATAAATAAACAAAATGTGCATTTTTATCTTCACCTGTTTCAGACTCCCTTTTGCAACACACAGTTGTATCAGCACCCATCCAGGCACCAGCAGAATGGAGGACAGGGCCAGTAACCAGCCTAGTGCATACGCCCAGTCCGGGTACACATACCAGCGGTTAAAAGTGAGAGGCTTGTACTTCACCATTGAACAGACAAAAGACAACTGAAAAGTGGGAAAGAAAAATGAGAGTAGAGTGAGCTCAGCTGAAGCACGGATCACAGGTCCCTTTTGATACAGAAATAATCCACTATTTTTCCTCAACTGATTTACACGTTCTTCCAAACTAAGGTCATTGGGATTGGGTCTTATTCACTAATAATAACGTGGATTATTCCTTTTTAATGCACCGGACAACTTCTCATGAAAGAATTCTAACCCTTCACATATGCACATTCTTACGTTCATGAAATTATGTTTTATTAACAAAGTTCGGGAGGAGCACAATAAAATGATTTATGCAGTCAACTCGTTATCAGCAATTATCACGTCTCATCCTATCAGCACGAGAGGAAGACTATACAGTATATTTCATTTCATTCGATTCAATGTGTGACATAAGTGTTCCCTTATTCTTTTTTTCTTCTTTTTTTTTTTGCAGTGTATATGTACATACACGCTATATTTATGTCATCTCCATTGTGGAAAATAAGGTAAATGCTTTAGTCACAGCAGTTCATAAAGCTTCAATAACACTAGTTTTTATCTGAGTATTATAAAATTTCTCATTATTATAATACTTCATTAATGAGTGAGCCCGAAAGAATTTCATAAACTTTTAACACAAATAAGGAGTAAAAGGACCTTGGTTTGAAGAATTATTTAAAATCAGTTGTGAAAAACAGTAAGTAGACAGTAAGTAGTAAACAATAAGTATAAGCATTCGTGAATCCAAAATATAGACACTTACCAGGGACACGAGAGGAGTCAAGTATTTCCAGCACAGCATGAATATGTAGTTGGGTCTTGAGTTGGTCATGTCTTCAATGACGTCAAACATTCTCTCAGCCCCTGTGGCATAGAGGGGAAAATTGAGGAAATACTGTCAGGGCAGTCTTTGACATTTTGTATTTAATTTTTATTGTAAATATAGTCTATGTTAAGGTCAGTTCCTGTAGCTTTTTTGAAACTCACCAAAGATCCAACCAATAGCCAGAGCCTCGAACACAGAGAGGAAGAGCAAATTGGCTCCATTACAAGCATAGTTGTCAAACAACTGGAAAACGTACATCCCTGCCTGCAGGCCACAATACATATAATACACAAAACAAGACAGGCTAGATATATTGAAAAAGGTGTAACTAATGCTTTCAAGGTTAAAAATATGCTTGAATTTGCTGTTGATTTCAGACCAACCTCCTACAATTACGATCCTATGTCCTGCCGTTTCTTTCTGATTCAGTGTTCCATTATCTTTGCCTTACAACCTACCACCTATGCCTCCTTTGAGCTGTTTGAGAAGTTGACATCTTTCGACCGTTCACTGGCTAGGAAGGAGGCTGGTAGCCAGTTCACCAGGCTGAGACAGGGGGCCTATTCTGTGAGAGATTACTCAATCTGCTTCTCTACGCTTGCTGCCTTCAATGGCTGGAATGAGGAGGCCTTCTGTAACCACTTCCAGGAAGGTCTTAATGATGACCCCCCCGGCGGATGCGTCTAGAAGCAGAGGAGAGACAGCTTTGCATAGTCCAGGGACTCTGTGTTTACTGTGGCAAACCAGGAACTTTTGCAGCCCATTGCCATTAAAAACAAGGGCTAACCAGCTAACCAGTTGTGGAAATACTGGTCAGCATTACTCCTTTGTACAGTTTCTCCTGCACCCGTTCTCTTCTTCCTGCCAAGGTTGCTTGGAGCATCTACTCTAGATGCTGTTTTGGTATGGAAGGGGACTTCATTGATTTCGATTTAGTGGCTCATTGGAGAATCCCTAACTCTCCTCTTCAGAAACCTGTATCAGTAATTGGACTTAATGGCTCTATCTTGGCCCAAATTATCCATGTCACTGTCCCTGTGAGCCTAGTCATCTCTAGCTACCATAGTGAGGAGACTGTATTATACCTCCTGAAGTCTCCCAGCACCGGTATTGTATTTGGGCATCCCTGGTTGGTCAAGCACAATCCCCATGTGAGTTGGTCAGAATATTTTGTGTTGCTTCATCTTCTCGCTCTGCTTTTTATATGTTGAAGTAGGAGGTGGTAGATCTAGCCAGCGTCCCTGTTTGCGACAAGTGTTCAACAAGTCCCGTGTGGCATCTTTTCCTTCGCACCTGTGTCTTGCAGTGTATGCTCTTTGGTTTGTACCACCCTCTTGTGTAAAATACTTTCAGATATAAAATAGCCCATCAATTAAAAGTTGTAAAGTAACAGATATTAGATATACTTAATCTGACATATCGTGTTAGTTCCAACAGACATTACTTTTCATGGTTTTTGGTGCCATGCTGGATACATTGTTGCTTTTGATAATAAAAAAATAAAGTATGGATTATGATCATCTCACTTACACACACACACACACACACACACACACATAGATACATGCTTCTCTGACCTCTGTAACCATGATGAGTCCTCCAAAGAAGCAAGCAAGACAGAAGAGCAGAAGGAAAATTTCTCGGCGACCAGTTCTGCGCAGCACCATGGGGAACATGTCCATCAGTGATGTTACTATGCACTCCATTCCAACAAACTTTGAAGGATGCAGCACAAATACTTTAGAACTATGAAATTTTTCTATTGATAAACTTATTAAGCTACTCAGTGCAAACTGCTAAGTTGTATCAGAGCAACAAAAACAAAAAAATGCTTATTTGGCTAAATCTAGTTTTTAAAAATGCGACAGGTTTAAAATATCTAAATTTAATTCCGTTAAACACACTCAGTATCATTTGTAATCATTTGTGGTATAATACTTATTAGTCCAAAAGTCTCAGGTTACTATTGTAACCACAGTTCCCCGAGAATAGGGAATGAGACACTGCACACTCTAGAGGTCGTTTTGGGGAACACCTCCAGTATGACAGGTGTCTGAAGCAATAATTCAATCACAACAATAAACTTTACATTGGCCAGCAGCCGCACATGCTGTCGCCACAGGTGCGACTGCAAGTATAAAAGAGGCACCTTAACAGTACGTCATCCGCTTTATATCTGAAGGAGATGCCTGCAGGAAGGCCCGAAGCATGGTAAAGGGACGCAGAGTCTATGGTTACAATAGTAACCTAAGACGTTCACTTTCAAAGAAAGAGAACTCTACACTGCGTCCCCTTGGGGTCACTCTGGGGAATGGAATACCAACGCCACTTCAGTCAATGACCCCCAGAGGAACTTTCCCGTGACCTGCAGCTGGGGCTACTAGAGAACGGAGGCCTCAAGGCACCAGGGCCGAGGCCTAACCACGCTCGATATAGAGTCCAAGGGACTACAGGAGCCCTCCAGCTCAGGACTGAGCCAGCAAAGTGAAGACCTAGAGCCACAACTGCTAGGCCTACAGCACTTAGGCGCTTACCTTACAAGCGGAGCTCACCGGAGCGAAGACCATATTCTATGCAAGACCATAATAATGCAAGATGGCGCCCCCCGAGGCAGACGTGTTTGCTCGCTCCACACTTAAATGTCCGACTTTTCTTATTTTTTGTGTGTTTTTCGTTTTTTCTGCAGTGCACAAATGCCATGCACTGCTAACTTACAACAGACAGGCATTATTGGACATCGCCAATTCACGCAACTTTGATTTTTGTAGTTCTATTCCACTGGAGCTGCAACACATTGTTCGCCCACAGAGTCACCACCGAAACTACCCCGAGGAGCACGAAGCGCCGGTCTCGAGTGAGTTCGCTGACCCCAGGAGAGTGCTTCGGAGACGGCGACGCAAGCGAGGCAAGAGGGGAGGGCTTCATGCTAGACTAAAAGCTCGCGCTTGCCGACCACCGCTACCCAGCCTCCTGCTAGCGAATGTGCGGTCTCTAGAAAACAAACTGGATGAGCTTCGAGCCAGGATTACAACACATCGGGAAATTAGAGAGTGCTGCGCTCTGTTTTTCACCGAGACCTGGCTCTCAGACAAAGTCCCAGAGACCGCCATTCAGCTACAGACTCACTCGCTTCACCGAGGCGATCGAACGGCCGCGTCCGGTAAGACTAAAGGGGGAGGCGTGTGTGTGTTTGTAAACAACTCGTGGTGCGAAGATATACGGACTATTGACGCGCACTGTTCACCAGATGTGGAGTTTTTACTGCTGCAGTGCCGTCCTTATTATCTACCGAGGGAATTTACTGCTGTGTTTTTGGCCGCTGTTTACATCCCCCCGCGCGCTAACTCCGCGGCAGCTCTCGGTAAACTCCATGACGTCATCAGCGCGCTAGAAACGGCTCATCCTGACGCTGTTTTTATTGTTGCTGGTGACTTCAACCAGTGTAGTTTGCGGACTGTATTCCCCAAATACCACCAGCATGTTGACTTTCCCACCCGTGATAAAAACACCCTTGACCACGTATACAGCAACATACGTGGTGCATACAGGGCTGCACCCCGCCCTCACTTCGGACACTCGGACCACATTTCTTTGTTCCTGTATCCTGCTTACAGACAAAGACTGAAACAAGCACACCCTGTCACCAAACAGATCAAACTCTGGACCCCGGAAAGTGAGATCACCCTGCAGGATTGTTTTGCGTTGACAGACTGGGATGTGTTTAAAGCTGCAGCCACTGTGGAGGACTCTTCCGTCAGCGTACAGGACTATGCTGAGTATGTGACTGGGTACATCAGCACTTGTGTTGATAACATCGTGCCCACCATACGAATCAGGAAGTTTCCCAACCAGAAGCCCTGGATAAACAGTCGGGTACGTCTCATGCTGCGTGCTCGCTCTCTTGCATTTAGATCAGGCAATGAGAACGAGTACAAAGCTGCGAAGTATGGACTGAGAAAAGCCATCACAGCGGCCAAGAGGCAGTACAGAGAGAAGCTGGACAGCTTCTACTCTACTGCTGATCCAGGGCGGATGTGGCAAGGCCTGCAGCACATCACGGACTACAAGACCACCACCAACATCACCAACATCGCCTCAACAGACAGCCTACCGGATGATCTCAATACTTTCTACACCCGCTTTGAGGCCCCCAGCGACACTGCAGAGAGGGAGCTCACACACACCTGGATCACCCAACCCCCCTCCCCCCCACCAACCATCACATCAACTCAGGTACACAAAGCTCTGAGGAGGATCAACCCCCGCAAAGCAGCAGGACCAGACAACATTCCTGGGCGGGCCCTCAGAGTATGTGCCAACGAGCTGGTTGATGTTTTCACTTCCATCTTCAACCTCTCCCTCAGCCAGCGCATTGTACCCTCGTGTTTCAAGAACACGACCATCATCCCCCTGCCCAAGAAGAACCCACCCACCTGCCTGAACGACTACAGGCCAGTGGCACTCACTCCAATCATAATGAAGTGTTTCGAGAGAGTGGTGCTGGCCCACATTCAGAGCAGCATACCGGACACCATTGACCCCCTGCAGTATGCCTACCGGCCCAACAGGTCCACCTCGGATGCCATCGCTGCTGCAGTCCACTATTCCCTCTCTCACCTGGAAAACAAGGACTCATACCTGCGGATACTCTTCATAGATTACAGCTCCGCCTTCAACACGGTCATCCCACACAAACTCACCCACAAACTGTCCATACTTGGTTTGCACCCCACCCTCTGTGACTGGCTCCTAGATTTCCTGACTGGCAGGCCTCAGTCTGTCAGGATTGGAAATAGGACTTCAGCCAGCACCATAACGAACATTGGCACTCCACAGGGCTGTGTACTCAGCCCCATCCTCTACACCCTGTACACCTACGACTGTGTCGCCTCCCACAAGGACAACATCATCTTGAAGTTCGCGGACGACACCGCAGTGATAGGACGTATCGCTGGCGGTGACGAGGCAGCTTACAGGAGGGAGGTGGCCAGTCTGGTGTCATGATGTGAAGACAACAACCTCACCCTCAACACGGACAAGACAAAGGAGATGATAGTGGACATGAGGAAGGAGAGGAGGACGCCTCAGCCACTGTTCATCCGGGAGCTTGAAGTGGAGAGAGTGTGCAGCTTTAAATACTTGGGTGTCCACATCAGTGAGGACCTCACATGGACACCTCACATCACGCAGCTGGTCAAGAAGGCTCAACAGCGGCTGCATTTTCTGAGGAGGCTGAGGAAGTTCGGCATGTCGCCTAAGATCCTCAGCAACTTCTACCGCTGCACCATTGAGAGTGTCTTGACCAGCTGCATCACTGTGTGGTACGGCAGCGCTTCTGTCATGGACCGCAAACGCCTGCAGAGAGTGGTGAAGACTGCGCAGAAGATCACCAGGACTCCACTGCCCTCTCTGCAGAGCATCTACCACCGTAGAGTCCACAGAAGAGCTGCTTCCATCCTCAAAGACCCCTCCCACCCCCAACATGGACTGTTCACACTTCTACCCTCAGGACGGAGGTACAGAAGTGTGAAATGCAGGACTGCTAGACTGAAGAACTCTTTCTTTCCCTCTGCCATAAGACTCCTAAACAGCGGATAGGAGTCTACAATCACAACATACATGAACAATTGTTTACATTCTGCACTACCACACTTTACACTATCAAAACTGCACTACCTCACTTTACATTATCAGGACTGCACTACCTCACTTTACTACTTTGCCCTTTTACATTTTTACATTTTTATATATTTGGTCTTCTTATTATTTATATATTTATCTTATTTTTTTAGTTTACTACTTGTGTGACATTTACTGTGGAAGGCAAAGTAAGAATCTCATTGTACAGGGAAACATGCTTTCTGTCTGTATATATGACAATAAACACTTTGAATCTTGAATCTTGAATCATATTCATCGGCCTGACAACGCTCATACAGCCAAAGCTAGTTTGGGAGTCAAGGGTGACGACTTGGGTTTGAGGTGCAGTGCCACTTGAAGTGGGGCCGACATCCCGAAGGGTACACTCTCGAGATGAGAGGGGCCTGAAACTCCTGTACTTCAAAAGTGTACTTCAGCGGGGGGCTCTCAGAGGCCTGATCTCCTCGGAGAAGTCTGAGGACACCCTTATGCATCGGATGACAAGAGGAGGCAAGAACCTTTATCCCTTGCCTACCTCTCGCTGGTTCCTCTAAATCCATTTGAAGAAACAAATCTCTGCTCCACGAGAGGAGATCAAACTAGCTACCAGCTCTAAACTGGAGGCCTCAGCACTGCAATGCCCCAGGAGAGAGAGATAGGGGGAACAGAGGCTACCCCGGAATGGGGGGGCCTCCTACACTCGCCACCGGTCTAAGTAACGTGGTTAGGGGCTGAGGTTGTACAGCTGCTGAGCCATCCGGGCGCGCACTGCCCTGGACTGCTTCCAGATGTTTCTTCCACTTCTCCAGGCTTCTTGCCTCCTCGATTGCCTGCCGCTCGAAGGCGGGGCGCACAAGTGGCGGTTCTTGCCTTATAGCCTGCTCGCAGATCCTCAGATCTAGAGAGGCCGGCCCCCTGCGTGGTAGGGCACCTTTAACGCGGATCCCATGCCATCCAAGATATAGTTTGCGAGCATCTCTTCGACTGGAGGTATTCTCGTGTAACCATACCTCTGCGCGTCCTCCTCATAAGCATAATTAGACTGAGAGGAAAAAATATGTGCAGAATATGGTTTTCCCCATGATCAGAGAGATCTCAGAGAGATCTTCGCAATCCGCAGGCTCCTGCCTGCACAATAAGCTCACTTGTGTCAGCCTCCGACAGTTGAGAAATATTAACCCTCTCCAGCTCCATTTGCGAACTCCAGGAACGCAGTTTCCTGCTCAACTCAGCTGCAGTATGACCGGATCCTCCAGGTGCAGCTGGCTGTCCCAATTCTTTGAGAAAAGGGACAAATGTGAGCGCAACTTTCTCAAAGGGAAGCATTGGGAATGCACGCAAACAGCTCCCTCGAGAACTGAGCTTGCATGCTCCTCACCAAGACACGAAAAACACATATCATGTATGTCATCAGGTGTCAAAAACTGCTGACACAGATGAACATGAATATGATTTTTAATGAAATACTGTTTTTTTTTTTTTTTTTTTTTACAGAGACAGCATAGTGTTTGCCCACATCTGGCCCACATCTGGTACCTGTGGAATCCATACAGGGGAGATGTGGACTGGATCTGAGCCAACACTATGTTACTGTCTGGGTACTTTACTATAATTGTAATTCTTAAAGTAAATTAGACTATCCAGAAAAAAACATATATAGATATAGATTTAACATAAAAAATGACAATTTTATATACATCCAATTTTAAATAAATATATAACTGTATATTTATAGATTTATATAACTTTGTGTTATTTTTTGCTCACCTGTGTATCTAGTCCCAACAAAATAATCATGATGAAGAAACAAACAGCCCACAACTGAGGGAGAGGCATCATAGCTACTGCCTGTGGATAAGCTATGAACGCTAGTCCTGGACCTGACAGAGAGAGATTGAGATCTGATTTTAAGCATTTTGTATTATTAATAATTAATTTAATTTAGTTTTTACTTGCATTATAATATCTGCCGCTGACAGGCATGCAGGTAGTAAGGCATGGCAATGCAACTTCTTGTTTCCAGTTCAGGTAACTACGGTTACATATGTAACCTAGACGCTCCCTTTCAAGGGAACATGCGCTGAAATGCTGAGGGAATGCAATACTTACGCATTATGAGCAAATGCTTGTCTTTGTGAAATTGCTTGCGCACACAAGGAACAAAGCACTTGTGACCCAAGGGTGGAACCCAAGTCAAGGTTGTAAAACCTAATAAATATGTGCAGTGAGGATCAGCTTGCCGCATCACAGATGTCCTGGAGGGAAACTCCTAAAAATAACACAGCCATACTCCTTCTTGAGTGGACAAAGACAGCCTAAGCAGAGGCCTGTACCTCCAACTCGGCCACGCCCCCGGCACCAGACTCCCCCTTTAATCCACCCACATGCTCCTCGTCTCCCCCGCACTATAAAGCCAGCACTCACCTCACTCACAGTGTCTGGTCTCGTCACTGTTACCCGGACTCAATCTGCGCTATCTGTGATACTCTTCTACCAGCATTCCAAGAACCTTCTCTCCGAGCTTCCTCCTGGACTTCCGTGTACCCCTTTCTGAATCTGTCTTCATCAACCATCTCCTCCATACCACTCAGATAAGACTGTGTTTCCGTTTGCCTCTGCCCTGCATTTCCCATTACACTGCCCTGCAACTGCTACTGTCTTGTGTTCTGCCGTCAATAACCCGTCTATCTAAAGTCTGTGTTTTCAAGTGTTTCCATCATGACACAAATAAGATAGCCAGGTTTCTCATTGTTTGCTTAGATGTGGGGAACAAATTCTTGGGTGACTCAAAACAAACAAATAGTTGTTCTGATTCCTTCCACAGCAGCTCTGTGGACATATGCATCTGACACCTTTACTGGGCAAAGCTTATATAGTTTCTCAGACATCAGGAAGGGTGCCACGAAGGAAGCGGATTGCTAGCAAGTGTTTTCCCAAGGAAACACCCAAATACATCTTCAGGGTGGAGGAGGATTATCCTGCAGAGAATCACGATTTCAGGAACACCAGAACTGCATCTCAACGGGCAGTTAAATGGCTCCAGCTGACAAATCCCACACAATGAGGTGAATATTTTACATTTACATTTTACATTTACATTTATGCATTTGGCAGACGCTTTTATCCAAAGCGACTTACATTGCATTCCAGAAACACATTGAATCAGTTCTTGCTTTCCCTGGGATCGAACCCATGACCTTGGTGTTGTAAGCACCAATGCTCTACTGAATGAGCTAGAGGAAAGACGATTTTAAAAGATATTTTCCACTTCAAGGCATAAATTTAGCCAGTGGATTCCATTCTGCTAAAAAATTCTACTAAAGGAACCAGTCTCTTGAGACTGGCCTCTGGTATCATTTGAGCAGCCCGTACAGCGCCTTGAAGCGGCGAACTGGCAGGGAAAAACAAACTTGCCTGCTCTAGGCACCCCTTGGAAGCCACGAGCACCCCGGTGCTGCTACATGCCAGCAGCAATGGTTTGTTCATGGATGGAAAATCTTCTTGGAATGACTAGGTTGCTGTTGGAAGAGGTGTTAGGAAGCCAGCAGGGGGTGCTCACCCTGTGGTCTGTGTGTGTCCTAATGTCCCAGTATAGTGACGAGGACACTTTACCGTAACAAGCACTGTCCTTCGGATGAGATGTTAACCTGAGGTCCTGACTCTCTGTGGTCATTAAAAATCCAAGGATGTCCTTTGTAAAGAGTAGGGATTTGACCTCAACATCCTGGACAATTTTTTTCCATCATGGCTTCCTAATCATCCCCATACAGAGAGCGATACTCTGCTGGACTTCTGACGAGGGGGAGAGCGATTTTCATCTTCTGACGGGAGCGACACACACCTCCTCACCACCAGAGCTACAGCGCCACAGCCGCTTGCATCCGCTCAACTTCTGTACATAAATTGGGAATAATATAATTTTCTTGCGCGGGTGGATACTATTTCATCCACGGACCGGTACCGGGCCGTGGACCGGGGGTTGGGGA
This sequence comes from Rhodeus uyekii, assembly GCA_037043235.1. Lineage (NCBI taxonomy): Eukaryota > Metazoa > Chordata > Actinopteri > Cypriniformes > Acheilognathidae > Rhodeus > Rhodeus uyekii. Next base: position 945,025 of record JAWRVZ010000170.1, read on the forward strand.
CCACTGCTCTAATTGGTTTCATCACTCTGTCTCCTCTCCACTGATAAGCTGGTATAGCTTAAGCAACTAATATGGCTGCCTTCGCATCATTCTGGTGGTGGTCTTTGAGTGTCTATGATAAAGCGCTATTTAAATGTAATGAATTATTATTATTATTACGTCACTGGGCAGACATTGGGATATCTGTTCGCCTGAACCACTGCAACCCCAAAGCACACAAGATGGTGGGGTTGACAGAACAGGCCCTGAAGGCGCAGAGGGGAAATGGGTGCCATATACTGAGGTGTTAACCATTTCTCTTCAACAGTTAAGAGAACCAGTCTCTCAAGACTGATCTCTGCTATTACATGAGCGATCACTTTGGTTCACTGAAGAAGCAAACTGGCAGCGAAAAACTAAACCGATTCCCCCAAGTTCCCTATGAAAGGGAGCTGATTTTAAACAGTTTGTATTCTTAATCCTGTGTTTTAATGAAATGTTGCAGTACCTGATTCTGCCACCTCTTCAATGGGGACTCCCTGCTCTTGAGCCATGAAGCCCAAGACTGAGAACACAGCAAAACCAGCCACAAAACTGGTGCCACTGTTCAGAAGGCAAAGCCACCAGCAGTCTCTGATAAACATAGATTATATAAACAAATAAATATAACAGATTCATCTACTCAATTGTGCACTTATTTTCATTCACTTCATTACTGACCTGTAACAGTTGTTGTTGTATTTATTATAGCTGCCTAGTACAATTAGAGGGCCATAACACACACTATAGGAGAAACATATCTGAGTTCCTGCCTCCATCCAAACCTAAACAAACACAGCACCCCAAGCCATATTAATAGTCTGATGTTTTAAAGCTTTACTATGTGTTGTTACATTTTATTCACAAAAAATCATTCTAGAAAAAAAGTTCCCTATCAGTCAGTAACGTTCGACGTTACGTCGGACTGACGTCATGAGGTCTCGCCTGGGAGCTCAATCACCTCCAAGTTTTATAAAACACGCCAGCGAACATTGGCTAGTGAGATTTGCAAGCCAAGTCCCACCCACCCGGCATACGGGTACAAATAGGACAGGCATTACTCACTTCATTCATACTTTTGCTTCGGAGCCGAGCGTTCGCGAGCTTTGAGCACTCTTTTCTGATCACCTCTACAGAGAGCAGTTTCTGCATCAGGAGTTATCTCCGCAAACAGCAATTTTAATTGCTCTCACACAGCTCGTTACGGTTCTCTCAGCTGGTGTAAGGTCGCATTCAGCGGTGTGACGAAAACCAGTTCCCGTGCACGCAGAGTGCAACGTTTCACCCCTCTGCGCTTCAGTTGAAAAGTTCCCTAAAAGATCAGAACGGATGATCAGCGTCTTTTTCAAGATGTCTTGTCGTCAGTGTATTTCTGGATGCGGTCGATTTCGACCTCATCTAACGGCCACGAGCGCTGTCTCACGTGTCTGTTTAAACACCAGGTTGTGAGAGCGTTTGTGCATGCTCTCATTACGGGAGCATGTCCATGTTGGCATTGCACATAGAGTTACTACATGATCATGCATGTCCTTCACGTGAGGTACCTTGCGTCTCCTTCGGTGGCGGACATGGCGGAGGCGTCTGACAACAGGCCCAGTGCTCATGTGCATGCCCCGGTGGTCAGCCCTTGTACTGGACTAGATGCCCATATGGCGAGATTCACTCTTGGTAATCCCATATGTGTAAGCTCCACGATATGGTTTCCCCCTTGGTAAACCTGTGTCTTTCCCTTGGCAGTTCTGTTCTGCTGGTCTCTTTGGTACTTGTTCCTCCCTAGGAGTAGGACCTACCATAGAGACTTTCCATATGTCGTACTGCACATCGGGGCAGTCCATTTGTCTATTACCACACATTACCTCCCCCCTGGGCAGGGTGTGGTCTCCGTAGCATCCCCCATTGGACGCTTTCCCAGCATTAACAACACTGATCAAGCTGAATAGTGGGAATTGAGATCTGAAGTACTCTTCCCCCGTGAAATGTCACATTAAGGAACAGCAGCTTGACCATCCTCGCAGTATATCCTGTCTCTTCCATCCTGACTGGCATGGAGGACTAAGCTCGGGCTTTCTTGGGGGCGCTGGGTAGGTTACGACTATGTGGGAGCAGTTGCCTAAGGGCACGCCATAGCTTGCCAACATCTGCATCTCCAATACTCGGAACACAGTTCAGTGCCTGTGGCATTTTCCATAGGGACCCCATGACGTCAGTCCGACGTAACGTTGAACATGACTGACTGATAGGGAACGTCTAGGTTACTAATGTAACCCCCATTCGCTGAAGGAGGGAACGGAGACATTACGTCCCCCTGCCACAGTCCTGAACCACCGCTGAATGGCCGGGAAACTCTCTCGGCTCCGAAGCAAAATATGAATGAAGTGAGTAATTCCTGTCCCATTTGTACCCGTATGCCAGGTGGGTTGGACTCGGCATGCAAATCTCACTAGCCAATGTTCATTGGCGCGTTTTATAAAACTTGGAGGTGATTGGGCTCCCAGGCGAGACCCCATGACGTCAGTCCAACGTAACGTCTCCGTTCCCTCCTTCAGGGAACTGGGGTTACATTAGTATCCTAGAAATTACCTGTGGGTCAGCAAGACGAGCTATTTCAGGGTACAGGTAAAACGCAACCCCCTGCAGAGCTCCAGGAAGAGTCAACCCACGAATCAGCAACAACAGTAGCATCACATAAGGAAATGTGGCTGTGAAATACACCGCCTACAGGCACAATGCAATAACATTATAATATTGACACACAGCAAAATAAATATAGAAAAAAGATGAATTCATCCTCAGAAGACAAACAATTCTAAATGTTAATCTGAATGAACAAAGTTACCAAATTTTATAAAATAGAAAACAATGAGGAGGAACAATCAATGCCTAATGTTTAAATATAAGCCAGTTATTATTGGCAATATTTTTTTAAATTATATTCTTACACACCTTGCCTGTAGATTTGACTCCTTTCCAGATACAGAAATAACATATAATCCAGACTACAATGAGACACAGAAGAATCTCCCAGTTGATTTTTCCAATCTGCTCAATACCTCCAGAGAGAGCAAGCACTCTGCGCCTGTACAATGTGACAAGAAATAGAAGATATTTTTTTTGATATTTGTTTTATTTTAATATAAATTAAGAGTTTTATTTAGCTTTTTGTCAATGTCATTTGGAAACACTTTATCAATTTGTGTTTATTTACTCCCAAAACTCAGTTGCTGCAGATGTAGAATTAATAGATGTCCGGTTGAGGGTCAGATTTCTTGCAGCAAGATTCACACAGTCATCTAATACAGAGATTTCTTTGTTACAGTTTTATATAATATATGTAGATGTGATTATCAGTGTTTATTTTTATTTTTATAAATTCAGATTTTCACCTGTATTCCAGGTGTTGTCACAGCTGGCCCAAGGCAGTGTGGAGCTGAAAGAGGAGATGAGATAGAAAAGCGCCCAGGCCAGAATGTTGTTGTAAGTCATGGAGAAGTACAAAAGAGTCAGTTGTCCTGCAAAACCAATACCTGACAGAAGCAAACATAATGAGAATTAAGTGATTTATCAGCACTCTTCAGCACCCAAGACAAATGCAAATTTGAGAGGGCCAAAAATGTAATGTTATATATTTTTTACAGATACAACCAAATGGGAATTAGTCAGGGGGCCCAAACCGCCGTACTGCACTTCAGTATGTAAATAAAGGCAAAAGCAATTTTGAAAAGCCAAAATAAGAATTTTGAAAAAACTATCTAATATTTGTAATTCTTTATAAATAATTATTTATTCCTAAAGAACCAAAGATTTATTTCTTATTTTCAAATGGCTCTCACCCTTTGCCAGTGGACAGAGGCGATGCCAACATGTAATGGCCCCTTCCTGTGTGTACTGTCCCATAGCCGTCTCTAGCAGGAACAGAGGAACTCCACAGGTAATCATGAACACCAGGTAGGGTATCAGGAACGCCCCTGAGAACACACCAGTAAAATAAAGAGGTCATTCATTGCATTTTTTTAATGTTCTCTGATGTCCACTAATGTTGGTAAGATATTAAATATATATAAATATAAATGTGTGCATATTATCAGGACATCACCTTTAAGATTTTAAAATTGACTAACATTTTTGCACATGAAATAAGTATTTTTTTTGTTGAAATTGCAAACTAATCTTCTCTCTCAGAAGTTCTTTTTTCCTTTTTCTTTTCAGAGTTCTGCTTTCTTGTGAAGAATCTTATCGTAATTATCCTCTATGACAAAATCACGCAGTTTCTTGAAAATAAACAGCAACTTAAATATTTGAATCCTTTGAAAGGTATAAAGACAATGTTCTTCAACAACTAAGTACCACTGGATGGAAAACTTTAATTAAGTAAATTTGAATATGTTTAAATATCTCACCCTTCTCTAAGATGTTACCTGTTACATTTAGTAATGTTCAGATATAGTGAAACATGTTTTAGGCTGTACATACCTCCTCCATTCCTATAGCAGAGGTAGGGAAACCTCCACACATTACCCAGTCCAATCACATTCCCTGCAACAGCCAGAAGAAACTCTACTTTACTTCCCCAGTGCCCTCTCTCCTCTATTTTTCCTTTGATTCTGTTAATTTCTCCACTCATTTCTTTATTTCTTTAGTTCAGTCTGATCCCGCTGTTTTGCTGTCACTCTACAGTTGTGGAGGACGATAATTGAGAAACAAATAAGTCAGTGTGTGAATCTAAAACTAACAAAATGTATCATCTATTCTGGGTGTTGGGTGAGCCTCCGGTAAAATATATAATCCAGAGTAATTCATTTAGACAACATTTAAACATATAAAACTTTCCATTCGTTCAATTAGCAGCTTGTAAAATATCAACAGTTGTAAGGATTTACAGAGTTGTAACACCACTGACCAACTACAGAGTTTCCTGAATAAAAGTTTCCCAATCAGGTTTTTAGGAAATCCCATTCCAGAGAAACAGCACTGGTAAAAGTTTTAAATTATATTTTACTGACTTTTGACTCTCCAATCTCATGTTTGGAGAACAGAGTGGGCATTCCAGGAAATGCCCTTAAATGTTTTCAATCCTATTTGAAAAGTAGACGGTTCTCTGGTACCATTGATGAAATTATTTCAGATTCAGCTCCTCTTTTGTCTAGAATTCTTGCTCCGATTTTACTCTCCTTCATATGCTTCCTCTGGGGTCGACATTTGAAAAACACAGCATCTCCTTTCACTGCTTTCAACATTTCCAAATCTCTCCATTGGCTCCCAATTTGTTACAGAATTGATTTTAAAGTCATGTTGCTAGTTTTATTAACTCCTGTATACATTTCTTATCTTTTATCCATTCACAATATTGGAAGGTCTCTTAGGTCATCCAACCCGAAACTGTTAAATGTTCCTTGGGCCAGATTGAAATTGAGATGAGATTGTGCCTTTGCCGTTGATGCACCGAAACCTTGGAACAGCCTACCTGTTTTTCTTCAAACTGCCTCTATGGGAAAGAGAATACCTATGCTGTCGCTAAAGGGATGACTAGACTATTGGCTGAGCCCAGTCAAAGGATCCAATGGAGTCCTCATCCTTAAGGTGCACCAGCAATAACCAGGTACTCAGGTATTGAATTGAAGCCTAGCTACGTTCATATTCCAGTGTCCAAGGAGGCTCACAGAGAACCTCACATTTGGAACTTACATTCATAACGAGAGGAGGCCCGTCAACACGCTATTTGCCAAGCTCTAGGTGCGAAGGTATTGTCAATTTAAATCGAGAGCACTGATGATGCCCAACACTCAAGGTATCCTGCAAGAGCTTGGCTTGCCAAAGCCTTATACTTGCAAATGCTATCCGAGCAGAGCTCAGGAGAGTGGAGAATTTTAGCAAGAGGGGCCAAACAACACTGCCGTAGATAAGAAGGTTTATAGAGAGCCAACGTGACTTGGCAAACCGAGCTCAAGGAGAGAAGGCCTTAGCATGACAACTCTCTAGACAGCGAGGAGGCCTAACAATACCTTACAAGACTGAGGTGGCTCATGGAAAGCATACAACTCGCAAATGCTCTCTGAGCAGAAGAGATCAGAGGTCTCTCCAAATAGGTGTAACTCTCTTTAGCGAGAGGATGCCTGACAATGCTGGCTGTAGCCAGGAAACTTAGCATTAAACTTGGCTCTAATAGTGAGGGCAACAGCATAACAACTCTCTAAGCTGAGAGGAGGCGCAACAACGCCCTGCACTCAGGATTACATACAAGAAAGCTCATGGAGGGCTTACAACTCCCAAATGCTATGTGGTAGCCTCATCAAATAGGTGTAACTCATTTTAGCGAAAGGAGGCCTATCAATGCATGCTGTAGCCAAGAAACTTAGCATACCAAGCTCCAAGAGTGGAGTCATCAGCATAACAACTCTCCAAACCGAGAGGAGGCCGAACAATGCCCTACACTCAGGACTGAGGTGGCTCATGGAAAGCCTACAACTCACAAATGCTCTCTGAGCAGAAGGGAACAGAGGTCTCTCCAAATATGTGTTCAAGGGAGTGGAAGCCTCACTAAATAAGTGTATTTCCCTATAGCAAGAGGAGGCCTGGCAATGCTCGCCATAGCTAAGGAGGCCTCAGGACAGTGGAGGCCACAATGAAACTGACTCTATGTAGCGAGAGGAGGTCTCACATCACTCATCCACTAGCCAGTCTCTATGGGCAGAGACCTCAGTACTGGAAAACGCTACTAAGGGGAGCAGAGGCCTCACCAAATAGCATCCCCTCAAGGACTGTGTGTTCGTGTTCCTCACCCAAGTACACAACACACATTTCATGTATATCATCAGGTTCAGAAAGCGCTGAAATGGATTAAAACGAAACCCACATCACTGTTCAGAGTAAATCAACACATGATTTCAAACATTTCACAACTTTTTCATCCATGTCGAGATGTCCGCAAAGCAGCTTGGGATTTGTGCAGCCACCGTGGGATCATCTGGTCGGAATGATGGTAGCGTTGTGGGTCATTGGCGTAGCAGTAATAGGAGAAGCCATGTGCGGTGCAATTATGTGGTGTGCATGGAGAAGAGAAGTGGTCCAAGAACTGAGCCCTGAGGTACACCGATGGTTATTGCAGCACAAACCAGCATAAACATTTGTTTTAATGGCCCAAACAGAACATGAGAAGGATAGTGGAGAGCGAGAGCATTTAACGTTGTTAATTAAAAAGCCAGAAACTTCTATTTGATATCATGGGGAATTTAATGCTGATTTCAAAAATTACATTTTTAAGTCTAAAATCTCTGCCAGCACAAAAAACTAAAATAAAAATGTAATTAAATGAAAGTGATTAAACATATAAACATAAAACAAATAAACCTGTAAAAGCACTGTAAAAAAACTAACAAAAACTAAAAATTAAAGGACAAACAGAAAATAGAAAAAAGATTTATAAACTAACACAAAATATTAGCCAAAGTTGAGTTATACCACTGTGAATTGAGTTAAACAACAACAAAATGTGTTTTTCCCATTGAATAAAGTTCATTCCTTTTCTGGTTAAAGTTAAGCATTTTCAAGTTAATATGTGTTGATATAAGAATTTATACATTTATTGAACAACAAGGAAAAACACTTTGCAGTGTAGCGTCGCTACTTTTAGCTTCTTAGGCACCAACACTACTATACATGTCACTAATGATGTGATCACCTTCTGTAGAGTCAAATAAACTATATTATCATAATATCTGACCACCCCTGTGGCTACTAAAAGTCTGTGTTGAATGGAGATGCCTACACACACACACACTTACTCCAGCCTGAGGACACAGACTCTGAGAGTTGCTGCTCATTAGTGCTCACCATGCTGCTTGTGACACCATTAAAAGTAAACAAAAACCAGGCAGTCTTCACTCTAGCCGTGAGCTATAAGAATCAGCATTTGTTACATTACGGATATTAAGGTAAAAGGTGTCTGAGGTTAAAGACATTAAATGCTTTATAGATTTTGGAAGCATGCAACTTTTATTTAATGCTGCTCACGATTGGAATTTGTCAAGTGGACGATAAAAAGGGAGAGTGTAAATTAAAGTCTGAATTGTAAGGGAAAGCATGAGGTGAAACCCAACTCAAGCAGCTCTTCAGCCAGCAGGCATCATAAAGTGTATGCAAATCACACCGCCTGTCTGCCTCGTTAATATTAAACATGGCTTATTAGACAGAGCAAAAGCCTGACCCCTGGAGCGGCTCACCACACCTCCTGAATAATTAATGCAGTCTGATTATGTTAATCAGGAGCGTTCCAGGAGAGGAGTGGGGATTTGCTTGGGGTGTGGGATGACTCGTGCCATGGGCTTTTCTTTTTATCTCCTGTCAACTCAATCTGCGTTACGCCGCTACACGCTTCATTTTTTTTTTTTGGATCCTAAAGAAAAGGTCCTACTTATTCAAAATACTAATTTTTATTGCATTTGCAACAGAAATCTTGTTCTTCTTTGCTGTTTTCTTACACCAATATTCACTAGTGGACAAACGTTTAAAATTATTTAAATTTTTCTTATGCTCACCAAACCAGCATTTATTTGCGCAAAAAAAGGAATATTGTGCAATAATACAATTAAAAATGATGAAAAATGTTTTCTATGTGAATATATAGTAAAGTGTAGTTTATTCCTGTGTATTTTCAGCATCATTACTCAGTGATCCAGTGTCACATGATCCTTCATTCTGATATTTAATTATGATAATATTTAAATTATTATTTTTGCTCAATTATTAATAACAGTTCTTATTTTTATGATTAATGATTTTGTAGCATAATATATATTTTTTAAACTGATTTTTTGATGAATAGAAAATGTAAAAGAAGAGCATTTATTTGAAATAGAAATCTTTTTTAACATTATAAATGTATTTACTGTCACTTTTGATCAATTTAATGGTGAATAAAGTTTGCCAAGCTGCAAGATTTCAATAGATTTCTGCATTTCCCTGACCCTCTACCCTGGAGTGGCACTAAGCAATTTTCCATGCCAAAGACCGTTTTTATAAATATGAAGGCATGGATTTTAGCATCCACATACTCTAAGATCAATTTTGTGCATATGCACGTTTTATAGATGACGCCTTAGGGCTGGACTGGAGCTAAAATTCAGCCCTAGGCAAATCCAGACCATCCGGCCCACAAGTTCTCTGGTGAATGTTAGGATTAGGGTTAGGGTTCAAAATCACTATTATAGTTTATAAAGTTACATATGTTTCTTACAAAAACGCATCACTTCGCTTCAGAAGGCCTTTATTAACCTTTTATGGTGGATGGATGTGTTTTTTGGGGCTTCAAAATGATTAAGAAAGCTTGGAAGAGACAGAATATTTTTATTATAACTCTGACTGTGTTTGACTGAAAGAAGAAAGTCATATGGAACAATTCATTATTTTTAGGTGAAATAACCCATAAAAAAGCGTAATTATTCCAAAGTGTAGAATCCCCATAATCAGTTTCTGTAAATGAGTGCTAATGTGCAGAAAAACGATCACAGCATTTAACTTTTAAATTATTACTTTTTATCCAAAGTGACTCACAACTTGAAGAATACAGAAAGTGATTCATCGTGAAGATGCAAAAGTGCACAAGAGTGTCACAATATAAAGTTTCAAACATTGCTTGAAGTAGAATAAGCCTGGAGAACAGAGGAACAAAAGGAAAGGGAAGGCAAGGAAGGAAATGTTTTTTTTTTCACAGCATGCACCTGAAATGTTTAGCTGCAGTTTGTAGCAGTCTTTTTTTAACACTGCAGATCTTATTCACATCTACACACAATGGCAAAGGTCATTTGATTAGCGCTTTACACTGACCTCCTCTTGACCCCTCATTTCTACTTGATCTTCCATTTCTGCTGCTTTCCTCTGGGGATGAAGACCAGCAATGAATGTCCAACAGATCCCATGGAAGAAGATTCAATCAGTCACTGCTGAACAGAACCGCCCTGTGAAACTCATCAGGAATAAAGATGGTCAGTGGGTCTCGTCTTCCCAGAGAAAAACGGCCCCAGAAATGATACGATCAGCATCTGTCGGGAAGGCTGCGCTCAAGGCCATTTCTTAGCTTCAATATCCTGAAGGAGAAGATGAAGATGACTGTCAAAATAATGACTTTGTGAGGCTGGAAAAGAGATTCATATGATATATATATATATGGACAAAAGATTAGATTCAGTTTCAGGAATAGCTCGAAAAATTATTTTTTAGCAATTTTTACCATCCCATCAAAAACGATTCAGGAATGATCATGCTGATAATCATGCTGTTAAACAACATAAAGCATGTGTTTTTGGTGAAGAGGCTTGACCAAATAAGCCATGCTTTGTCAATCCCCATGAAATCAAAATGGACAACACTTGTCAGGGTTCTGTCACTTCAGTTTGGGTTTCTAGTGTGTTTCCCTTTGTTGTGTCTTGTTATTGTGTAACCCCGCCCGTCTTGTTCCCTCGTTTCCCTTCATTGATCCCATCTGCCTCTGCTCGTTACCTTCCTCATGTGTTCCTTATTTAATCCCGGTGTATTTGCTGTCCTGTGTCGTGTCGTTGTCTTTCCATGGATGTATTCCTCGTGGTCCTGATCTGTGTTCCCTGCCCTCCGGTTTGTTTTTATTTATGTCAAGTTTCCTGTTATCGTGTTTTCCCCATTGTGGGTTTTTCTTTTGTAATTTTTATAGTCCTTTTGTTGTTATAATAAACCTCCTTCACCCTGTATCTTGTGTCCTCGCTCATTCGTTCTGTGACACCACTCTGCACTTCAGCTTCTCATCAGATTTTTCATCCAATCACATGCTTTCCACAATCTTCCCCTACATTATAAACAGATGCTGAAGCTACGGCTGAAATCGGTCACTAAAAGGTCACTAAAATGGCTCATAGTCACTATATAGGGGATAGGGAGCGATTCAGACAGTGTGAATAACTTTCCAATGGGGAATGAAGGCTGGTTTGACGTTAGTGTCAGTGAAGCGCCGCAGATCCGGTCCAGAGACATGACACTAAACATTATTGGTTGTAATAAAAGTTGGAGGAGCTGCTCAATATGCCCTGCCCAGGCTTCCTGTTTCAGTGGAAATTACGTCAACACATTTAATAATCATGAGGCACTTCAGCTGGACTTTGAAGGAACAGTTCATCCATTCATTAAAATACACAAAATATATCAATTTAGCGGAAAATCTTTTCCTGGCAAGTTCACAAACTGTTACAAATTTTTATTTCTTTGCTGATATTTATAATGTTACAAAAGATTTCCTTTCAAATAAATGTTAAAACCTTCTGCACAGCAAATAATGTTGAAAAAATTTTGATTTCCACGGCAAATATGAAGCAGCACAACTGTTTTCAACACTGATGATGATCATAATCATAAAAGTCACTTAAGCAGCAAATCATCATATTAGAATGATTTCCGAAGGATCATATGACACTATTAAACATTTTTTTAAACCCTAAATTTACGCTGTAGTGATTTTGTGGCAGCTAATTAGTGCAGTATTAGCATTCATGTGTGTTCGGAGAAATTTAAAGGCTTTTTAGGGACAAGTCGGTGATAAACTCTGATTCATGTCAGCTGGGATGCTGTTCATCGTTTGCTTGTAATTGATTTTTTTTTCCGTGATGTTATTACTGGCAGACTGTGGCACCTGCGAGTGCTGCTAATGTGCCATCTTCCCTTCAGATGCGACTTCACCGATCACTGTTGCCAGCGTAACCGTTTCATAAAATTTCACGGCTCGCCATCTGCTGTGCCCAGACGGCAGCTCAACGCGCCTCATCAGCAGCCGAAACGAGCATTAGCACGGCCAGACAGGTGGTTTGTGTCGGTTCAACACCAGCGTCTCTTCATAAGAGATCTTTGGGCTTTCTGGAAGAAAAAAAAACACAGCTACCTTTATTTATTTCAAACTCTAACTACGCTCTCAGAAAACAGGCTTCACAATTTGTTAAAGCATGCTAACATCATGTTAATTTATGTTGCCAATGTGACAAAACCTGCTAATTCATTCTAGCAAAGTGTTTAATCATACTCTCAATGTGCTAAAACATACTAGCAACATGAAAATACATGCTAGCAAACATGAAATCATTTTTGCAAATATGATAAATTATGCTATGTTGACTTGACAAAACATGCTACAACATGCTAACAAAATGCTAATTCATGATAACAATGTAGTAAGACAACAGGATAATTCATTTTAGCAATGTGCTAAAACCTGTTAATTCATGCTAGCAAAGTGATAATTCATGTTAACAACATCTTAATTCATGCTGGTAAAGTTCTCCAACGTTAACAACGTGTTAATTCATGCTACCAAAATGTTAAATAATGCTAGCAACATGCAAATCTTGCTAGCAACGTACATTCATGCTAGCAATGTGTTAAAAAATGTAAAATAATGAGGTAAAATGTGCTTAATTATTTTATTAATGTAGCAATAGAATTCTTGGCTCAGTTTTATGCTAGAATAACGGTATTGTTTTCAAAGTTTGCTAATAGTTTCCTAATCTATCTTTCTAATAAACCTGTCCTATACTACGAACATATTGTTCAGTGGAAGATTACTTGTAATGTTGCTCATTTGTAAGTGTATTTAGATGAAAGTCTGCTAAAGAAGTAGGCCTATATGCCTTTCTTTTTTATGTACAGTTTAATAAATTCACAGACAAAATGTGCTGAAACGGAAGTATCTGATCCAGACAAACAGTAAACGTGATGCTTTCTTCTGTTGCCACCTACAGTTTACAATAATAGCGGCTGATCCCATATGCCTTTCTTTTAATTATTATTTGTCTTGTTTTCTTTAACACTCTTTCTCTGTGTTTCATCTAATGCCCCCAGGTCTCCAACCGCTGTAGTGTGATGAGGCAGATGTGCTTGTAATAGTTACGCAGCATGAGTAAAACTAATGATTATGATTATTATGATGAATGTAGGGTGTAAAAACTGAGTTAGAGTTGATTTTCCCCTTCTGTTTATTTACACTGGGACTGTATCTCCACTGACTTACACAGAACACATTATGTTCTATGGGTTTTGGGACTTCTGTGGATTAACCTTTTATTGTCATGTCACAAGCAATGTTTACCCTAGTAAATTATTATTAATTATTAAATTATTTTGAGGAAAAACCTATAACATGTTTCACATAAGCACTGTATTGGGCTTGATTTGTTTTTCCAAAAGCACTTGATCATGATGTCCGAATCTTCATTAGCTGGAGAACTGTATTATCATTCGAGCTCAAGATACTGTGACACATGTAACACGCAAGACATAGATCATGCATTTTCAAATGCAAGCTGTGGTGTTATGCAAATGAAACACCTGTTTGTTCAGAAACAGTAAGGGGTGTCTACTTGTACCTTGCATGGAAAGTTTTGTATCAGGTCTTTCTCAAGTCTGATTTGGAACACTCTATGGTATTTTGAAATGCAGTAGTCTAAAACGTATTAAAATACATAGGACATAGCTTTTTTGTGGTCGTGGAGTATTTCCTTATTCAAAATAAGTACTGATAAATCTGACATCTTTTACAATGAATTATGGGATTGCCTTCTCTTCAAAGAATACATGCCATGGCAAGTAAATGCAGTATGTGTACTGTGCAAAGTTATCAATATAGTCTTTATGCATAGAAAAATAGAGATGACCAACAACATTTTCTGAAATAAATATTTTCCTTGACTCAATATTTGACATTAATGTTCAACATAATGATGCCATGGGATTTAGTAAGTACACAATTGTTATGAATATGAGCTCCGCGCTCCCCTCTCTGGCCACCGGAGGGAGCTCACATATACTGACACACACCTACACACTACATTTCCCAGAAACCCAGACATTGGACTGATTGCACACACCAGCTGGACACCATCAGGACTGTTTGTCACACCAGCTGTCTTCCATCATATGAACTATAAAAGACTCTAGTATCCATGCACACACTGTGAAGTCTTGATTGGCTACAGTTGTCAACGCTGAGCGTTATTATTCCTGCCTGTTTATCCTGTTACTGATCCTGCCTGTTTGCCCTTGTTTGATCCTGTTCTGCCTGCCCTGACCTGTGCCTGGAATATCACTTGTGATTGATATCTGCCTGTCTTGACTACTTGCCTGGATTATTGTACCCGAAACTGTCTGCCTGCCTTTCTGACCCCTGCTTGGATTATCGTTCACGTATGCTCTCTGTTTGCCCCGACCTTCTGCCCGTACGACCACTCTTAATAAAGACAAGCAATTGGATACCTGCCTGTGAGAACCAAATTGTTACAACAATGCATACTGTTTAAAAAAAGAAAAGCAGCCGACATATACTAAAGTCAAGTGATTACTAAACAGAGCTTTGCGAATATGGTCGGTTTTTATTTTATTTAAATTCTTTTTTTTTCTTTTTTGTATATTATGTTTTATTGATTATCTCTTTTTTAAGAAGGTTTTTGAAGTTATTAACTCATAAGATTCCACAAATCTACTTATTTCAAAGGCAAAATTTGTTTATGCTTCATATATAAATTCATGTATATATAAATATATATTTAAAAAAACATTGTATTAGAGTGATGAAACCCACACTGGAAATCTCTCCTTTTAACCCAGATACTGAATAAGTCTAGTAGTGTCCTTAAGAGACAAAAACTAAAATTTAATTGCAAAATAAATATTAAAATAGTATGAATCACCTTCAGGCCCTGTAATATCTCATGTAGCATTTGCAATGTTTTGTCTGCATTTTTATCGTATTATTTATTACTATTATTAGTCATATGATTTCTTATTATTTGTTTTGAGTTTTTCTCATAGTGCTTAAAATGTTAGAGTCAATATATACATGTATAGATTTTCATTTCTTAAACAACCATGTGTGAAGACACATATTCCATATTCACATGGCCATATTCCAGGATCCCATCTCTTGATGGAAATAATTTCCATTCAGAGGTCCAATTTTTGGTCAAAATATATCCATCAATTAGGAATTAAAAAAACTGTTGCCAAACATATAACTGTCACAGTCTTGTCTTGTCTGTCACATCCGGGTCCCTTATGTATCTTCCAGGTCCCGTCTGTGTCTAATCACTGCCCAAGTCCTGTCAGCTGTTCCCAATCCCGTGTTTGTCATTTAATACCTTCCTGTGCTCCTTGTCTGTGTCAGTTGTTAACGTTATCGTTTCATGTGTGTGGATGCCGTGCTCCGTCCGTGTATTCTATGTTATTCCTAGTCTTCCGAATTTTGCACCATGAGAGTGCCCTTTATGTTTTCGTTTATTAAATAAAGTGTTTTCTGTTGGATCTTCACGTCTCCTCGTCCCTCCGAATCACACACGGCCCAGTATGTGACAATAACATGCTTGAATCATAATAATCACTGCAATAATAACTCAATCATAGACTCTTAAGCATTTGCTTATTTCAATCCAAAAAGGGATTTTTTTTGTATCTGTTTTACAGTACTATTACCGTAATTCTCTTTTTATAGTAAATTTAACAGGATTTTTATATGTAATCAAACACATTTTTGTGCCTGTCTTGGAGATGTATCACATATAACCATAACCATAAACAGTGACTAACAAAACAATAATATTTCCATATGGCCAGAAAACATGCTAAACGCAAACATATTTAATCTCTTTAATTAAGACACTAATCGATGGCTCCCCAAGACAGAGAGTATTTAAGCCAATTGCAATATTCATTAATTGAACGACATAATTGCCTATCAAGAGACCGGCTGCTGTGCGGGTTCAGAGAGGAAGGGTTAATTTTCTCAGAGAACCAGTCATGCATTATTTAAATACGCCGATGAATAATACATTGTAGCGGGATGAAAAATAAATTTCCCCCCACTCAGCAAACCTGCAGAAAGCAAATGATTTTAATATTCATGGCTTGCGCGAAGAACGGCGAGCTACGGTTGCGGGGAACAAGAAAGACTACTTTTCATCTCCTCCAGCTATAAATAAAAGGTGCACAGAAACAAACTTCATTTATTTTGCTAAACAAATGACTGACCTGGCAACACTTGAGGTAGAAACAAAAGAAACATTAGAGAGATAAATGGCGCCTGTGATAATGGGCTGTGGAGAAGGGTGAGCATGCCTATTAGACATGTATATTATAATGGCAAGAATTCTCAGGAAAACAGAGTTATGAGGAATAAAATGAGGAGAGGGATTTATCATGTGCTCAGATGAGGAAATTATCCTAGGAAATCACACCAGCCCGTGCCTAAAGCCTGCCACACAATGCCATCATTATTTTACACCCGTACATGCTGAAACAAACGCAGTATTTCTGCAGAACAGCAGTTAAAGGAATAGTTCAGACAAAAATAAGAATTCTGCCATCATTTACTCACTGATCTGCATGCCGTGACTTTCGTTCTTTTGCAGAACACAAAAAGAGACAATTTTATCAAGGCTCACATAGTACATTTCAGTGTTGGGATGAAAATAATGGGTTATTATATTTGGGTTAAAGGTGGGTCAAATACAGAAAAAGCCATTTATTTAACCCAGAATAATGGGTTGATTCATGCTGGTTCCTTAACTTATTTTTTACTTCATACATGGGTTAATATATCCAGATTAACTTAAATCCTGTAAGAATGTGTGCAATCCATTACATAAGATACGCACATTGCAGTTTTTATTCATGCATCTGCGAAAGCACATATTGACCAGTTGTTGTGAAACGTTTTTATGGAAAGCAAAAGTCAAATGAGCTTGAAAGATTAAAAGGGTAAGGATTTTATTTTTAACACTTGCTTTGAAGGTCAAAATAGGTTTTAATTATGGAAATATTCAGAATGAAATGCATATGAGCTTGAAACAATAAGACATTTTTAGTTACATTTTTGTTAAATTGTATTCCTCGAAACGCTGGCCCTTTAAATGAGCTAAAAGCACAAAATGTGAGTTTGTTTTGTGTATAAATTTATGTGCATTTGGTGAAAGTCCTCCTCAGCATTAATTACCGCATATGACAAGCAACTTGACAGGCGTGTAGAGCTCATTATCCAAGCTCTCTGGAAACTTTGCAATTTACGAGTGCGGCAGACCAACCATGGGCCAAATTAATCTTTGCTCTCTCTCCATCCAGTGTAAAAACCCTCCACAAAAAACGTTTCTAATATTCTCATTCATAGGCTTGTGCCTCATTATGTGTCAAACATTAAACCAAGGATCTGAAAGTTAAAATAAGCCTGTCTTTTAATCATTACCAATGTTTATCTATTGAAGGAGGATCATTAAGTGCTGCTGTGTTTCATCTTAAGGAGAGAAGAAAAGAGAAAGAGTGAAAACAGTTGTTTAGCCTCGAGATAAAAAAAAATCAAGCTCAGTTTAATTTGAGTACTTGTAAATTATTGTATCTGTGAACTTTGATATTCAGTATTAGAATCAGAAAAATACTTTTTATAACCTCTCACAATGAAAACATTTGTTGTTTAAATCAATAGATTTGAATCAATTCAATTGGGATTTTTTTGCATGTTATACAGTCCTTCAGGGAAAATGATAACCAATCACTAAGTAAAGTAATTGCACAACTTTTTCTTTCTTTCTTTTTTGCTGATTTATCCATAAATGCACTAGTTTACTGATTAATCCACATTCAGTCATATGCATAGTTCTGGTTGGAATTTGATTGCATTGCTCAATACACCCGCATGTAGAACTAAATCAGTTCATGGATCCAAATAGCACTTGATTTCTCTCACAGACTAAATTAGTTTGAGCAATTTACTTGCATATGGTGACATGACGGGAAACGGGCATATAAATTCTCATTTTCAAGGAAGTTTCCATATAAAACATCCGCAAACGAATGGAAATGAAGATGTGGTAATCAGCATAACGAAAAGACTTTAGAGAAGCGTAATAATCCCCTGGTTTTGGAGTGCACATGTCCTCCACACTGCATTAGCATGCTGTCAGAATGCAAGAGACACCAGCTAATGTAGGTCAGATGGTTTACAGTGGAATAACTTACATATACATTTTGACACTAAGTCTGGATATTGTCCTAGTGTACTGTGAGAGAGAGAAACTGTGATGCACTTTGAAGCAGGGTTATTATAGATAACTAAAACTAAAACCATAAAAACATTTTATTTTTTTTACATTTCTGTAGTGTTCTCATGCTGTTTGAGCATTCGAAAGGTCTTAAAAAGTTACAAAACACAAAGACCCTCCAGCTCCAGTTCTTCTCCATATCAGAGTCAGTGTTTCTGAACTTCTGAATGAGTCTTGAGTTTCTTTCCGGGAACAAACACTTTATTCCTCATTATATTAATTCATACGCATAATAAAGGGGCAGAATTGAGCTAGTTAGTCGTGTGTTGAAACTGGCGGTTATGGGAAGGGGCGGGACACTCTGGAAGCCCTCGGCCATTCACAACACACCGATCCAGCCGACCAATAAGAGCACAGTGTGCTTTTCAGAAGGTGGGGCTTCAGTTAGTTAGTAGTGTGTTGAAACTGGTGGTTAAGGGAAGGGGCGGGACACTCTGGAAGCCCTCGGCCAATCACAACACAACGATCCAGCCGTCCAATCAGAGCACAGTGTGCTTTTCAGAAGGCGGGGCTTCAGTTACTTAGTAGTGTGTTGAAACTGGAGGTTAAGGGAAGGGGCGGGACACTCTGGAAGCACTCGGCCAATCACAACACAATGATCCAGCCGACCAATCAGAGCACATTGATCTTTTCAGAAGGCGGGGCTTCAGTTAGTTAGTAGTGTGTTGAAACTGGTGGTTATGGTAAGAAGCGGGTCATTTCCAAAACACACTCGAAGCTTTTGACTAATTACAACACACTGATCCAGCTGACCAATCAGAGCACATTTAGCTTTATAGAAGGCGGGGCTTCATAGAGACAGGAACTAAACAGAGCGTTTGTGATAGAAGTGTGGCTCGCTGCATCCTGAGTGCATTCTGTCAAACAGAAGTATAAGTAAATGAAAAAAGAATTAGGTGTGATGGTGAAGTTCTATTCTAAGTTCAATTCTTTGTCTTTTTTCAAAATTAATGAAACCCCAAACCGCTTCACCAGAAGGCACTTCACCAGAAATCACCCCCCCCCCCCCCCCCCAGTGTTTAATTTAAGTTTAAGTGACTTGTGAAGGCAATGCATTTGTCCTCTGCATTTAACCCATCCGACTTAGTGCACACACATTAGGAGCAGTGAGTAGTGAACACACGATTGGGGTTTAGGTGCCTTGCTTGAGGGCACCTGAGTCATTTCCTGCCGCTACTGAGAATCCAACTGCGATTTTCCATTCTTGATGTAGGCAATCAGTCCTGCGATTGACATGACCAATCAAATCTTAAGAACCAGATCCAGGAATGTGATGTATTTGGACATGGACTCATAATCCCATTTAACTAATTTAATAAAATATAAAGTATAAATATAAATGTAAGGCATAAAATTGATTGCTTAAAAAAATGTGACTGTCATACTGTATCCTTTAAAATATAGCTTAATCAATAAGCTTTTATAGCTCAAAAACACGTGTCCCCATAGACGCCACCTGCAGGCCTGGAAATTGCTTCCATAGAGTTATTAAGGTTCGGAAATGGTGCACATCATATTTTACCCTGTAACCTGACAGGCACTGGACGTTTTGAAATGCACTGGCCCACACAATATCTAATGCATATGAATTTGCGCTCGGGGCTGATCAGGGTTGGAACAGAAAGAAAATGGTCATGATAAAAGGTCAAGCATTTCAAATCATTTATATGCATGTTGACAGACAAACAGACAGACTCATACAGCAGATCAGCTGGAGAAAATGACTTCAGCCTGCGGCCCAAGAGATCACATCCTCCACATGAGAATCAGCCTACAGGTATATTCAGAGAGATCGCTAAAGATCAATATCTTTATGGAAAAATGAAAGTGATTTTACCTACTGTGCTCTACGCTGGTGCCAGTGAAGTGTGAGGCGGTATTTGGTTAGACAGCCGTAGCCCAACCCTCCTGTTCCTCACAGATTATCATTTATTTTCAGTTTGGACTGTCATTTTGTCTGGTTGATGGCTCATCGTGCTCAGTCTCAGGTGCAGGTTGTTGAAATAGCACTCGCAATTGAATGTGCGATGTCAGATTTTATCACTCCGTGACTAATAGTCACATTTAAATGGTACATTCAGAGCTGGTGCATGATGGAATGACAAATGTTAATGTTTCTGTATAAAACGTCCATTGCATGGAAATACTGTTTACATATCACAATATATATGCATTATATTTTGTCTTTTTACATTGCAGTAAAAACATAAAGTGTATGCTTGTGCATTGCGCATATATTTGTATTGAAAGATGAGCTGCAGTGAATCATATATTCACAACCAGCTAGACTTCTCTTCTATCTGTCTCTCTTTCTGGATTGTATAGACAATATAAGGAGAGATAACTGTATATGCATAGTACTTACACAACAGAGCTCTAGCATTACTTGTCATAAGTAATTTGGTGACCTTTTCACAAACGCTGGCATGAAAAAGTCAAATGTGGGTGAATGAAGCTGTGCAATACCTTCTCAGCCTCCGGCAAAACCACAGATCGGCCTCAGAGACAGAGCCGGGCTCACATGCATATGATAAGAGCGTGTATCTACAATGAATATACAGTATAGCGGGATGTTTTCACATTTCCAAGTAGTAAGTAGAGATATTTCCATTAAAAAGTGCGAGTAGCGCATTGAATTAAACATAGGATTGAAATAGTATTGTCTTGTAAAACGTACTGCAATAATACTGCAATAATTTTGTTTGCAAATTCTAAATATATATTTTTTATAGTATAATGTCAAATTAAAATGTATCCAAAACACATATACTGTACATTACCAAATCGTTCTAATATACGTTCACATTAAGTATTTTAAATGTTATAATGTCACATTTTATGTCTGTTTGGCCTTTGCTATCTCTGCTTTGTTAAGAGTGCACAAAAAGACAAACCTTTACTGTCATTCGCAAAAAGAAGCCGAATCAGAGTTCAGCCGACATTGGCAATGGGGGGCAGTGACCTCTGACCTCTCTGAGCCAGGCACTGAGGTGTGATTGATAATCCCATTACAGAGTGAGAGAAGATGTTGAGATGTTGCTCTTATTTCTTAAGAGGAACCTGAACAACAACATTCATAGTGAGTGACCACATCTGTCAAAATTAAAAAAGCAACATACAAACAGTCCAACTGTTATATTGTTATATAATATTACATGTATACCAACTATAGCCATGTCATTATTCACAGAAAATGTTCCCCTCCGCCAAAATCCTTGTGTGTAATTAAAAGCATGTAATAACCAATTCTTCTTTTGACATAATTTTTATTTTGTTGTGAATAATCCCTGAGTCTTAAAGGGATAGTTCACCCAAAAATGAAACTTCTGTCATTAATTACTCATCCTCATGCCGTTTCAAACCTGTAAGCCTCATGTTCATCTCTAGAACATAAAATTAAGATTTTTTTAACGAAATCTGAGCACTTTCTGTGCCTCAACTTTAACGCTTCAACAAAAACGAGCTGCAAAAATGGAGAATATGGGTTTATTTCAACATTCAAGCATAAAAACCTGTTCAAGGAGAGCTCAAAAACAAAAAATGACACTTTCATTTATAGTGTGCTTAGGGACAAACACAAGGATATGAAGTTAATAACTCAGTCTTTGCAGAACTCGAACCATCTGGTTATCAGCCCTGAGCTTGAACCGCTACACCACTTGCTGCTGTATGCTCTTAGATTATACAAATACACTCGGAAAACCTGTTCAATTTATCATTAATGCAAATATCTAATCAACCAATCACATGGCAGTTGCTTCAATGCATTTAGGGGTTGGTCCTGGTCAAGACAATCTCCTGAACTCCAAACTGAATGTCAGAATGGGAAAGAAAGGTGATTTACGCAAAAGCTCACCAAAAAATGTTGCCTGGTCTGATGAGTCTCGATTTCTGTTGAGACATTCAGATGGTAGAGTCAGAATTTGGCGTAAACAGAATGAGAACATGGATCCATCATGCCTTGTTACCACTGTGCAGGCTGGTGGTGGTGGTGTAATGGTGTGGGGATGTTTTCTTGGCACACTTTAGGCCCCTTAGTGCCAATTGGGCATCATTTAAATGCCACGGCCTACCTGAGAATTGTTTCTGACCATGTCCATCCCTTCATGACCACCATGTACCATCCTCTGATGCTGCTTCCAGCAGGATAATGCACCATGTCACAAAGCTCGAATCATTTCAAATTGGTTTCTTGAACATGACAATGAGTTCACGGTACTAAAACGGCCCCACAGTCACCAGATCTCAACCCAATAGAGCATCTTTGGGATGTGGTGGAACGGGAGCTTCGTGTCCTGGATGTGCATCCCACAAATCTCCATCAACTGCAAGATGCTCCTATCAATATGGCCAACATTTCTAAAGAATGCTTTCAGCAGCTTGTTGAATCAATGCCATGTAGAATTAAGGCATTCCTGAAGGTGAAAGGGGTCAAACACAGTATTATTGTGTGTTCCTAATAATCCTTTAGGTGAGTGTATAGTGGTTGAATAGAAATTAAATTCATTTTGAGATAAGGGTATTAGTAGACTTGAAAACAAGCATTTGAAAAGAAAATGGGTGAATTTGTATCCAATAAAAGTGATATAGCGATTTATTCAATGTATGGAAAACATGAGAGGCATGCATAAAATATAAAAAATAATGCAACTTAAGAAAGAAAGAAGCTTTTAAAACAAGCATTAACAAAAGTATGTTGTTAGAACTGAAGCCTTACCAGCACTGTATCTGTCAGATAAACAAATAAGAAAACAACAAGTGCACCTACACAACCTACACACCAACTGGACAGTGAAAACACTATATACACACACACACACTTCTGTGCCAGTATCTGAGAAGACTACAAATGCTGCTTTTCAATATAGAAAAAAAAACATTTTCAGCAGGAGATACACTAGCGTTCAAACGTTTGGAGTTAGTAAGTCAATTTTATTCATCATGTTTATTTATTTAATACTTTTATTAAGAAAAGATGCACTAAAAGTGACAGTAAAGACATTTAAAACATTTCTATTTCAAACAAATGCTATTCTTTTGAACAAAGGAGCTTGAGAATAATTTATCATAGTTTCCATAAAAACATGAAGACTATAACATTGACAATTCAGCATATTAGAACGATTTCTGAAGGATTATATGAAATTCTGCTTATCACAAGCACAAATTAAAAACTATAACTAATAAATACATTTTAAACAATTTTTAAAAAGACAATTAATATATTTTTGATCAAATAAATGCAGACTTGGTGAACAGAAGAGACTCTTCCCAACCTTATCAACAGCAGTGTATATCACAATAACACTATTTCAGGCTTAACAAAAGCATGTAATACATCTTTGGAGAAATATCTGCATAATATAATCATTAGTGGTGTTTGCAAATGCAAGCATCACTACTCCTCGTGCTTAAAGCGAATGATTTGAGCAAACTCATAAGCCTAAGTATTAAACTTGGGCTTATAACCCATTTACTGAACATTAGAGGAAGGAACCAAGTCGTTTGTTGAAACCAGAATGCCATAGAAACCCAGCAACTGTAACAATTTGCTAAAAAATCCTTATCAATCACATGGTAAGGCACACAGACGTGCCACACATTTTATTTATCCTCTGGCTTATTAACTAACTGCCTTTTTCTTCAAGCAAGGGAAGAAAGTAGAGTAGATAAGCAGTGAATAGCCACTGTCAAGAGACGGCTGTCATTGCATATTTCGGATGTTTCTCTCATTGGAGTTGAACATTAGCAGCTCACACAGCTGGAGCAATGCCACCCTCCTGTGGGCATACAGCGGATCACAAGAGGCGAAGACATGAACTCAAGAGGAAACCAGAGCACTTTCCAAGGGCTTTTGAAAGAGTCTTAGCGAAAGATGAGATTCAAGGTCAAGTTTAGCTTAAACCGTCTTTACTTCAGTCCTTTCATATCTTTATAAGTTGCAAGAACTCTAGAAATGATACGCAACCAAAGCACTGTATGTGGAGCAGAGGTTAAAAACGAGTTATTTACTCGTCCAAACCCGTGTGCTGTTTTTTTATTATACAATAACTACACAGAGACGTGGAAAATGCCTTAAAGTTGTTAACTAAAACTGTTTCAAATAGTTTTTTGGTAATAATAATTTATTCAGATGAAAAGCGATAAATCTTAAACCCTTAAAAGTCTTAAATGAAAATTAGAAGCGGTGTATGGACAACTAATTAGAAAATATGTAGAAATAGATATAGTATAATATAGAAATAAAGAAAATGGGGAATTATAGAAATATATTTAAAAAAGCAACAAAAAAAATAAAAGTACTAAGTAATAAAACTAATATCTAAGAACAAAAATAAAAGCTAATTCAACATTTTAATAGACATTATAAATATTATAATCATTATCTTGTCATTATCTTATTCTCATAAATTGTGTGTGTGTGTGTGTGAAGCTTTTTTTACTATATTAGTGAAAACATTGCATAAACTTCCACTGATTTTATATAAGATTAGTGATATTTTGTATGGTTTTTGATTTCTAAGCATTTTTAACTAGTGAGGACCAGTAACATGTTCTCACTAGTTGGATATCATAATATTTAATTTCATATTTAAGTGAGGCCATCTCATACATTTACCAGCTATAAGTAAATGTATAGCTAATTCTTTGCGCCCACACACACACACGCACGCACACACACACACACACACACACACACATATATTGAGTTTGCATGCTTTATGGGAACTTTTCATAAATATTTTATTCTATCCTCTAGCCCTACACCTACCTATAAAAAAAAAACTTTCTGCATTTTTTTCTGCAAAAAGTTATTATGATTTATAAGTTGTTTTTCTCATGGTGACCAAAAAAATGTCCCCACAATGACAAGATATTGCCATCGTTGTGGGGACAGGTTTACCTGAACCACACTCACCCACATACAAACACATACAGACACATGCACACGCAAACACACACACACACACACACACGCACACACACACTCAGACACATGTATGAGCACGCACACACACACACACACACACACACACACACACACACACACACACACACACACACACACACACATGCATTCAGACACATGCACGTGCAAACACACACACACACAGGTTTCATTCATCATAAACGTTCAGTCTAAAGAAAGCATCCCTTACAGGTAAAATCCAAATCATTTGAATGTACAACTTTGATTTCTGAAAATCAAATTTCCATTTATCAAACACCAGCCATCAGCACACACATGACATGTGACTAAATACAATCATTTATAATTTGGGGGAGCGCTCCACTCACCCACTAACTGATGGCATTGCTAATGTAATTAAAGTGAGATTATCATGTCTGCATGGCACTCCAGATGGCACCGCTCAACATGGCTGCAGATCAGTGGGCATTGCTGACAGGACATTTATACCTTCAGCTCACAAATATCCAACTGGATGAGGGCATATATACAACCTTCACATACAATTCAGGATCACAGATTTGGCCATGCATTCATGCAAAGTATCCAAGCCTCAAATATTTATCAATATTGATTAATCCAAGTTTGTGATAAAAGAAAGAAAAAATGTTGTGTACTGCTAGTAAGGCTCTGTTTACCTTGTAATCCTTCTTAAGAATAAACTGTGTGCTTCATTACACCAATCTCATTAGTTCTGTATGAGATCTGGGGCATCAGGAGCTTTCAGTGTTTGTCCAATACTGAGAAAAACACACTCGATCGATAAGATTTGAGATCTGACACCCATGATCTAAATACTCAGACACGCAGC
Organism: Rhodeus uyekii; assembly: GCA_037043235.1. Taxonomy (NCBI): domain Eukaryota; kingdom Metazoa; phylum Chordata; class Actinopteri; order Cypriniformes; family Acheilognathidae; genus Rhodeus; species Rhodeus uyekii. The sequence goes on from JAWRVZ010000170.1 coordinate 970,910, forward strand.
AATTGTATCTGTGCATTGCAAATAAAGCACAAGAAAATTACATATTGAACATGAGCAATATTTACTGTGGTTAATCGGACCATATACAGCGTCAAGGAAATGTCATTAAAACTTTAAGATCTGATATATGAAAACTATTCTGGTTACAGCAAGACAAGTATTAACCAAAACACAGCCTTTACTCTTATAAAACATCAACATATTATATTCGATAGCTCAGTCACAGTGAACTGACCATTTACCACCATAAGTTAAAAAAGGTTTTAGATATGGTACCACAATAATCTTAAAATACCATGGTATTTATTGAAATTCCTTTTGATGAACATGGTAGTGAATATGGTAATCATTCAGGATCATATAAAGGGGTTTTTGTCTCCCAAATACAATCATCCTGGTGTAAGAGACTATTTAAAAATAAAAAAGGTAGCAATTCATACTGTGAAAAGTTACTCAAAAAATGATTTGGACAATATTAGCTGTATTATTTGTTTATGTATGTAAATGTATTTTTTATTTTTTTATTTATGCAAGACTAATTTAGTTTAGTTTATCGATTTATAAAGCATATTTCAAAACAATTGATGTTGCAACCAAAGTGCTGTAGAAAAATACTGGACCGTCACCTTTAGTTTTATAACCTGAACGAGGAACAGAAAGAAGAAGTTGATTTGATGAGCGTAAGGATCTCTGTATATGAGGAGCAAGTCCATGCAAAGCTAAAAGCAATAAGCTCAATTTCAAAATCAACAAAGGACTTAAAATCATCAAAATTGATCATCCGGTGGCCGGTGAAGAGGAGCAAGCACAGGTGTGATGTGCTGATGTTTTTCATTGGCATTAAGTAGCGTTTTGAATCATTTACAGACGATTAACCGCTTGATTAGGCAAACCCAGGCGTAGCAAATTACAATAGTCCAACTTTGACGTAATAAATGCATGAATAATAGTCTTCCTTAGAGAGCATCATCTTAATTTGGGTAATAGATCGTAGCTGAAAGCAACTGTTTTTCATGGTTATCAAAACTCAAAGCGGAGTCAAAAAAAATACACCAAGATTTTTGACACAGTCGTGAACATTTGAAGAGAGTGAACCATCGACTATGGGCAATTTCAGTTTTATCGTTGTTTACCTGTAAGAAGTTCACAGATTTTATGTCACAAAGTCAAACAGGCTAGACACAGAACAGTTATTATTTTATTGTTAATCAATTTTCTGTTATTTCCTATCTATTTTAACTTTTTAGTTATTGAATATGTATTTTTTACATTTTTCAAAACTGTTTTTATCCAATCTTCTCGACAGATCTCCTATTACTCTCATGTGCCCCGAGGCCCCAACGTATCAAAGCATTAATAATACATATATAATCTGATATCATCACTGTACCATAGCACCACATTGCTTTAATTAAGTGTCTATAACATTAAATTATTATTTAATCAATATGGCCTGCCTTCTAAATCTTAAGGTTTAGTTCAGTTTTGCATTACAGCAATAGCATTATTTGAGGTTTGTGTGTGTTATTATTGGGTGTATGCATATAAACCACCAGATATTAAAAGGCAAAGACTTTATCACAGCTTCATCAGCAACAAGAACACACACTCACTCATTCACTCACAAACACACTCTCTGAGACACACACACACACACACACACACACACACACACACACACACACACACACACACACACACACACACACACACACACACACACACACACACACACACACTCACACACACACACACACACACACACTCACACACACCTCCCTCCCTCCCTCTCTCTCCCTCTCTCCCTCTCTCCCTCAGTTTCAGTGACTGGTTGGAAATGGCAGCTTCTGAGGATCCCTAAACGACTCTGGCAAATTAAGGAGAAATGCATCCTCTGAAATGGATTAACTGAATAACGGGAATGTCAACAGTCCAGTCGTGATCTTTACCGACAGACAGAAGAGGAACCAGTGCCGTATATCTTTTCAAACAGCCGCGTCTGTCTGTCAATCTGTGTGAAGTATATCGGGGTAAGAGAGACGTCGATTAGCATTAGCACTGTTAGCTCCGCCGCCGCCCGCCTCTCAGCCGAGCTTTCGCGCTCTCCCCGCCGCATTCCCTCCCGCTCCGCCCGGCTCTGCTCTTACGCGCTGCCGAGGCTTCTGCGGCCGCTGCTACCGCTGTGTGCTGCGGGTCATGAAAAGCTGCTTTTGTCCGAAAAGGAAGGACGCTGTGCATTTTACAGTTAAGTCAATGTGGAAAGTAATGCTTGAATTGCTTTTTTGCACAAATTTTCAGAAGAATAATTCACGAAATCGGTTAGCCTGTTAGCTCGGCTAGGCTAAGTATAGAATCTCTATGGAGTTTCCTAGCAACCTACCGGCTAATGCTAATGGCTAACATTGGGCTTCAGCCAAGTGATAAAACGCACTATTATTTATTAATATGATGGACTCAAGATATTATAATAAGCAAGACAGGTGTTTAAAATGTCTTAAAGAGTTGTGATTTGTTTAGCAGGGAGTAATATTACTGTAAATAATTGTTTTATGAATAATTAATTGTCTGTTTTTGCATCTCACAAATGTCGTTGAAACATGTTTCATGATTTTGCGGGATATACATATCGATATACATATGTCATCAAATCTATGACATTTATAATTCGATTTCTGTGTTCATATGTTTCAGATCAGGGTTTCTGAGGGTCTTAAAAACACACAAATTAAGCCTGTGTGTTTTGTGGTTTTCTTGCTGATGAAGCTGTGATGAAGTCTTTACCTTTTAATATCTGGTGGTTTATATGCATACACCCAATAATAACACACACAAACCTCGAATAATGCTGTTGCTGTATTGCAAAACTGAACTAAATCTTGAGCTTTTGAGGGCAGGCCATGTCGATTAAACAATAATTTAATGTTACGAATTATGCCCATAAAAGATCTTCAATCACAGTAGAAAGTCTTAAATTCATAAAGTGGAGGCATGAATTGTTGTTGTTGCATATATTAACATCTTTACATTAAAGAAAGTTACATTTACTTAAAAGGTCTAAAGAAGGTCTTTAAAACAGTCTTTAAAAGATCTCACATTTACGTTCATGAAACCTACAGAAACCCTGCCGATGTTTGAAACACAGTGTCTGTTAACGTTAAATTCACAGAAAGCAAGTGACTGTGTAAACAGAGGTAATGCTGTAAGAAATAAAAGCTGTCTTATGAAAAGGATTAAATTGAATTTTCAGATCAGATTATCACCAATATGCCTAATGTATTTGATTAGGCAAGACCTGATACTGTGTCATTGTGTTATCGAATACTCCAGTTAGGAATAATCAGCATGTTGTTACGGCCAGAGACGGCACTGAATGCTGCTGTTGTTTGTGAGATCTGGAGACGTTACGTGTGATTAGTTTCTAGACCGAGCTTCTATTTCTGTATGTATACAATGGCCTGGATTCATTCTATCTTTCCATCTATTCATCCGTCTGTGTGTCATAATTTCTCAGCCATATAGACTAATTTAAACACCCATCCATCCATAATTTCTCAGCCATATAGACTCATTCATCCATTTATATTTCTGCATTTATCAGACTCTTTTATCCAAAGCGACTTGCATTGCATTCAAGAAACACATTGACATTCCTGTTTCCCTGGGAATCGAACCCATGACCTTTGGCAAGTGCTACGCTACACTGTTCATGCTCATAGTCGGGGAGCCAAAGTCTCAAAAGCTCAATAAAATGGGTTGAACCTGACATGGTCTGCCATACTTTTTATTTGTGTTTTTTCTGTTAACTTTGACCCTAAGAACCAATAATTGGAGGGTCTGCTCTGCCGGAAATATCGCGAAAAAAAATTGTGGCCATTTTAGTGTATGCACCCTTTATTTTTTATCAGAAAAATTGTGAAAAAATTTTTTTTCCTCAAATCCTGGCATCTTTTTAATTTCAACATAACCCTGTTCTCCCAATGGAAATGTGTCACACAAGAAATATAATACAGCAAAATGACTTTCATTATTTTATTGCCACCGATGACAACTATTACTACTTTAACGAAAAAATAATTTAACATAACTTAATTAACTAGGTGCAGGTCCCTGTGAGGTGAGATAATCAGGAGGGTGGCACACTGCAGATACTGCTCTGGGGACAGACCTTCACCCTCACCACCTGAGGAGACACACACACGCGGCCTGCTTACGTGTCCCTATCTTCAAGCACAAGTTCAATCCTTGAACATCTGTTGGGGTCCCCGGTGCAGAGACATGCAATGCCACACTTCACATTGGCTCTTGCACAGGAGCATCTTCGGGCACACATGCTTTTCTTGCAGCGGCAGTATTGGCTGTGTTTGAGTTCAGAAGGTTTTGCCTCTTTCAGCATCATGGTTGCCACCAATTTGCCATTGACAAGTTGTCTACCAAAATCAGTGGCAGCTGGGTAGGTTGGCTGAACCATGTGTGCCCGCTTACACACAGCCAACTGATGCAGGGCTCGGCGAAGGTGTAATAGGAAGGCGTCTTCAGTTGGTGGAAGGCAACGCATGTCTCCTTTGATGCTCACAAAGAGATGGGCTCGCAGTGCATCTAGAGTACCACCAAAATCACTCCTGTCATAGAGTGACACCATGTATCGCCGTGCTGCTGTTATAACCTCTTCCTGAACATCCAGGCTTTCCTCAGGGTCACCGTACCTGCACAGCGGCAGAAGGTCTGTCAGGTGTTTAATAGCAGTTGTGTAGGCCCGCCTTTTTCCTCTTCTGTACAGATAGCTCACTGTGTCACATCCGGTAAGTATGTAGGTGCTGAGGAGAAGGGATGTAAGATCTGATGCTGCAACATCATACTTTCCCGCCAGAACTTCTGTGATGGCATGAACAGGTAGAAAGATATCCATCGTCTTTACCCACAGCTCCTGCAGCCCATCCATGTGTGTGATGTAGTACATGCACATCATGATCACATCTGTGTCAGTTGCTACCACTACAGCCCGTTTGTGATGTAGAATTTGTATCGAGTATGCAATGTGAGCAAACATCCTGGTATCTGCCTCCTCATGTTTCTCACAGGAAAGTTCTGGAAGCTCAACCTGACAATCTGCTGACAAGAGGACAGTGCGACCAGGATCACAAAAGATTCCTCCAAGAATAAGTGTGCATCCTGCAGGAAGTGACTTGTTCTGAGCTGCCCATGCTTCCCCCATGTAGTTCAACAGATTAGCTTTATTCAGTGGATTGTGAATGAAGCCTTTCCATTCAGGTATAGGGAGAGTATCATGTGGCTTGTACTCCTTCATTTTGCTGGGGCAGGTCTTCATCCTCTTCTCTCGTTCCTCACCTTTCAGACTTTCAGCAGGGGAGACATCATATCGATCACCAACAAAGTGGATGCAGTCACACTTGTCTGGGAGGATTCCAAGGAGCTGCCTCAGGTACTTTCCTTGCAGTTCATGGAAGGTGCTACTCCCAAGATGTTGGTAACGTTGAATGAATGCCATGGCATCTACTACCATTACAACAGGCTTGTCAGACGGCGGTAGTTTGTCCACTTCCCCCCATGAGCTGCCAAGGGCTGTCTTGATTGCAGCCAGGTAGTCTGCCTTGTTTCCTTTACGCATTGCATAACTTTGGTCAAGGGATGGATCTGGCTCAAACAGGGAGGCTGGGCAACTTGTCCATTCATGGCCAAACACTTCCACCTTCCTGTCTTCCTCTAAGTCCTGAACAAAGTACAGGTTCCGCACAACTGCACTCTCCTCCTCATAGACCTTTTTGGCTTTGAATGCCATGGACATTGACTTCTTTGGCTTTGCTGTGAAGTTTGAAAGTTTAATTTGGGCTACTTTCTCACTGTCTGTTCTTCTTGCTGCAGCCAGAGCCTCCAGACCTTTTTCACGAGCACAGATCAAATCAGCAGATGTGGCTTTGTGGCCTGTTGAAATGTTGATCAGCTCCTGTTCTTCACATGTGAAAGGATTGATCATCTGGTTGTTGATGACATCTGTTATTTTCCTTACACCTTCTGCCTCCTTTGCACCTTGGCTGTCCTTGTCCTTGTGGTGTTTGGTGTCATCTGCATCCAGGTGTGCCATAGCCTTTGTCTGCTCTGACACAGCTGTCAGAACTGGAAGAGCTTTCAAGTATTTCTCCATGGCAGCTGGCTGCTGACTGATGCCAGTGAAGAGTTTTGTCTTGGCATCACGGTTGTAGGTTTTCTCAAGTGCCATGTCTGTCCAGACACCATTGAACCGTCCTTCTGTTTGACGTACAGTGAACTTCCCATCCTTGAATTCCCTATAGATGTTTGGAGCCAGTGTAGGCAAGCTTCTCATAGCTTCTAGGTAGTGGGGCAGGCAGGATACATACTTGTAGTGGCCAGCAGCTACAAGGTATGGTAACATCTTTTCCACTTCAGCCAGGTGTTCCTCCCACAGACCTGCACGCTCAGCATGGACGAACCGTCTAAGAATCATCACCATATCCATGTACATTAGCCATAACTTTGTGGTAGGTGAGGTACGTGCTTCATCAAACTCAGCCATCAAACATGTCAGCTTTTTAAGTTGATCAGTTGCATCAGCACACGCAGAAGTTGCCTTCTCTACATCCTCTTCTGACAGGGCATCTAGGAGTAGCTGAACATTGTTGCTAAGCACACACATGTACTCCAGGTCCTTCTCTTCATCGACCAACCATCTGGCAAATGCTTCCCAGTGTAGGGCAAACATTCTGAGCAATATGGAAGCCACCCATGCGCAAGATAAGTTTTGCATACTTCTCTTTGTTCTTCTTTTGCATACTCAGAACCACCTCATAGATTGCTTGATCACATGTGATGATGGCATACTCTTGACCATGTTTTCTCGACACATCCATGCAGTACTGAACAGACTGTTCAACCACATCTGGGTTTGTTGGTGACTTGGGGAAGAAGGGACCATAGCTGATCACAGTTGCAGGGATGGTATCTGGGATGAGAAATGCTTGGAATGAACTCCATGTTGGAGCAGCACAACTTGGTTTCAGGTCCTCCAATAGTACAATTGGGCAGCTATGCACTAAATGCCAGAGGATGCTCAGGTGGTCAAGAGGTTCTGCTAGACACACAGGAAGCTTAGGCTCTGTTTCAACTCCAACCAGGGAGCGACTCTTTTGACGATCTTTTAGACTGAGGTGGCTTTCCTTGGTCTGAAAAGGCTGAGAAGATTCCAGGGCTGGTTGGCGGGTTTTCAGTAGAGGTAAACTAACCAATGGTGTGGGGTCTTCATCTGGATTCTTGTACTGGAATATGATGTGTGTTGTGCCATGCAGTGTTCGTCCATCCTTTGTGTACTCTTGGAAGTCAAGGTTATCAAATGCAAACTGTGTGAATCGTCCAACCTTCAGGTTCGTTGGTATGAAGGCACCATCCCTAGTTGTCTGCTCTTCAACTGCCATTGCCATTGTTGTAATATATCTCTGTGCTTCTTTGTAGCTGATACTGTTCCCAAATCTATTTAAGAGTGATACAGTCGACTTGCTTCTGGTTTCCTTAAGGATGTGCAAAGCTGTCCCAACGTGTTTCGGTGTTGGGATCTTGGCAACTGCTTGGCAGACATCCTGGGCAAGGTTGAGGACTTGTTCTTGCTGCTTAGGACTGATTTTCACACGGCCGTCCTCACCTAACTCTGGAGATGCATTTGTTATCATCCATGCCAGGTGGTTATATAGGTTAGAGCTCACTCTTTGGGATGCCTCCAGGTATGATATCTCTAGCTGCAGTGACGGGTCTTCAGTCATACTTCCAGGCATCTGGTGACTTCCACTGGCTTGAGCTGTTCTGGCTTCTCTTGCTTCCTTCAGGGCCTGCTTACGTTGGTCCTGGAGCTCCTTCCGTATTCTCTTTGCAGTGTTGTAGGAAGAGACTATGGTGTCATCTGGTGTCAACTCATCATCACTTTCTTCTTCATACTCTGCCTCTTCAGTTTTCTCCTTAAGTTCCTTCAACTTTGAGAGCATGCAACCAACATTCATTTCTGCTGAGCAAACCAGGCTAGAACATCCTTTCTGTGGCACAACCATTATTTTACAATTGCCACCTACTTCATAGTGCCTTCTAAGGCGGGCAATCAAGGATTGACATCTATATGAGGTAACATTGTGAACTCCATTGCTTTCCAAGTATTTACGGAATTCATCCCTCAAAGCTGTAACGAAGAATATGGCATTCTCTTTGAAAAGGGGCTCATCTATCCAAGATATGAGTTGGTTGAGTGCAGCATCATATGGAGTGGTGGCAGTAGTAGTCTTTTCCTGTGAACGAAGACGATTTGTCAGGTAGTTGGTCATGCATTCCTTGTGGTATCGGAAGTCTTCAGCAATCATATCAGTACACCTGTTTCCATCAGGACCACGAATCTTGTGTAGTATCTCTTCATCTTCAAGTTTGTTTGCTTTTTCCCATACTGCATTCTGTCTGTCATAAGTGGCGATCAAAATGAGGGATCTATTCCCCCTGGTCGTGCGTGCTCTTCCACAAATGAAGCACTTTTCCTTGTTTTTGATGGGCTGTGGCATTGACATCCTTGTTTTTTTATAAGGCCTGCTGTTGTCTGGCTCAGGATTAAGTTCTGCTTCAAATGAAGTGCCTTCTGGCTTTTCAACTTTTTTCCTCTTCTGGTCAACAGTTTTACGATTTGTGTACTTCGCACGACATTGTGTGTGCCACAAAGGATTCCTCCCCAGAAAGTCACATTGAGCTTTCAGCTGATTGTCAAGTCCAGGCCTCGATGAATTATTCCAGGGTCACTCGCCCTGCAGGACTAGTGACCCTAAAAACTTACTCGCCCTTCACATAAAGCACTCGCCCAGCATTTTAACAGACAAAAATAGTTATTAAAGTAAAAAACACGATATAATGCAAAACCAAATATTTATTGGTTGAATGTAACAAGAACCCAGAAACAATATAATTAATCTGATAGTGAATCTGAAGATTATTTTTATGGAGATAAATTTAATAAACGTACTATATACAAACAATGGGATGCAGCCACGGAGGCGTTATTTACTGGATTTTATTTTCTATATTATAACACCGATGTCCCGCAAATCAGCCCATTTCAAATGATGGAAAAACAAAATACAATCCGCATGACGCTAAATCCAACGCCGATAACAGTAACATTCACTTCGTCCAGCTCAAAGTCAAACATGCTCAATTTCAAACACAATAAGTAATAATTCTATGACGGCTTTGACAAATGTGATATTACACGAGCAGCTGTTTCTCTGTCTGCCTCAAGCCCGGCTGATGCCCCGCCCCCGGGAGTCATTTACTCCACTGTGATTGGCCCCCGGAGTCATTTACTCCACTATGATTGGCCCCCGGGAGTCTTGTACTCCACTGTGATTGGTTGGCCTGTACAGCTGCAGCTCGCACGAAAAAGGAACCTTTCACACACACACAACGCGGTAAAGCGCTATTCATTCAAAACTCGTGGGCCACACTTACATTAAACTTTCATATGGTCCCGCGGGCCACAAAATATCGTTTCGCGGGCCGCATGTTTGAGACCCCTGAGGTAAATACTACATTCGTGATTCGTGGTTCAAACTTTAGAACTGAATCGTATATCTGACCGCTACTAGCCCGTCGTCGATTTTCTGCTCTTGTTTGGCATATTTTACGAGTGTTATACGACCTGAAGTTTTTTCTATGTAGTAACAGTTGAATGATAGAAAAACTGTATTGGAATCTGAAGAATCTAACTCGCCCGATAGGGCGAGTTTTATCAAATTTTTACTCGCCCGAGCCGAGCTTTCACTCGCAAATGCGAGCGGGCGAGTGGATTTGTCGAGCCCTGAAGTCTGTATGAGACATCATCCTTTCTGTTGGTTACAGCATATAGGAGGGAAGGGTAGCCGTGATTTGTCAGTTTCTGAAGAGGACCAGCGTCACTGTCTGTTTTCTGACATATTATGCAAGCAGTATAGTTGGTACTGAGCAGCTTTCTCTCCAGCTGCTTGGTTGAGAACTCAGGCTCCATCCTTTATTCGTCTCCAATTCACATCACTCCTCTCCTGTTATCTCCTCGTCACTCCTCTCCCCTCTCCTCCTCTCCTTTCTCCTTCCTCCTCCACTCTCCTCTCCACTCCACTCCTCTTTACTGTCCTTTCCAATCCATGGAAAGCATGGAGTAGCATTCAATTCTATTGAGGTTCTGAGCCTGCTGATGAACTATTAGTGAAATCATCACAGATCCATTGATTTTGGTTGGATTTTTATGATTTTTTTCTGTGGAATGAGTATACTGTTTGGTGAAAAGAATGACATATTGACTGATGTCATAACTTGGGGGAATAGTTGATTGCCAATGAAGTAAAGATGAAAATATTGAAAAAAAGTGAGAAAACGCCTAATTTTTTTGCATTAAATTGATGCAAAATCATGTAGAAATGTGTTTTAAGAGTTATTTTTTCAGTGGATGTTGTCAGCACATGTGTTCTGTGTATCTGGAATGCATTTATTGACAGCCTACCGAACCCACTGAGGATTTGAGGAAAAAAAATTTTTTCACAATTTTTCTGATAAAAAATAAAGGGTGCATACACTAAAATGGCCACAATTTTTTTTTGCGATATTTCCGGCAGAGCAGACCCTCCAATTATTGGTTCTTAGGGTCAAAGTTAACAGAAAAAACACAAATAAAAAGTATGGCAGACCATGTCAGGTTCAACCCATTTTTGAGACTTTGGCTCCCCGACTATCATCCGTCAATCATCATTTCACAGCCATATAGATTCATTTAAACATCCATCCATCATTTCTCAGCCAATAGACTAAACATCCATCCATCCGTCCGTCTGTCTGTCATCATTTCTCAGCCATATAGTCTCATCCACCCACCCATCATTTCTCAGCCATGTAGAATATTTTAAACATCCATCCATCTGTGTCTGTGTCGTCTTTTCACAGCCATATAGACTAATTTAACATCATCCATCCATCATTTCTCAGCCAATAGACTAAACATCCATCTGTCCGTCTGTCATATAGACTAATTTAAACATCCATCCATCATTCATACATCCATCTATAATTTCTCAGCAATATAGGCTCATCCATCCATCCATCTAACTATAATTTCTCAGCCATCTAGACTCATCCATCCTTAATTTCTAAGAGACCTATATGCGATTGTTGACGACGGGGGGGCTTGTTTTAGTGGAATTTATATGCATTTATATATGAAATTTGGGCGGGTTTGTCATCAAAAACAAGCCCAATTTGTATCAACCAGCCCAATGCATTTTTTTCCGGTCAGACGTGACCAAAAGGAGTCCAATTGGGCGGGAACCCGCCCAATCTGGCAACACTGCACAGTAGATCAGATTTTGATTTGCCCTGTAAATTGTTTCACTCACCCAGTATCTTTATCCGCATATTTTAACATTTAGTCAAATTACATTTATACCTTTAGCAGGCACTTTTATCCAAAGTGAATTATAAATGAGGAACAATATTTGTAATATACAATGCCAGGTTTATTTGACAATTATTAGGAATGATTAAAAAAAGAAGCATTTGTGTAAACGAACGGCATAAACGCAGCAGTGGACCGATTGGGCGAAACTTGCTGGCCCAAACCTCTCTGAATCTGGCTCCGGGCCGCTCTTATTGTTGAGCCCTGAAATATCTTCCAGACGTCTCTGTTGGCAGTGTGTTGGCAGTGCCAGCGTCCGTGCCATCTGAGGCTGCTCTGTCCTGGCAGATGAGTGATATGAAAGCAGATCTGCCCCTAATGACCGAGAGCCTTTCCCGCTCATGTTTCAAGAAGGATGCATTTGTTCTTTATGATAATTGCTTTGGTGTGCATTTATTTATGAAGAAATTCGACATAGCCGCTTGAAAGACCCACCTGGATTTTGCTTCAATGTGATTGAATTGATGAAGGTAGCTTTCCTCCGTTTGGGGTCGGGATGAGAAAGCCTGTTGCTAATGCCAATGCACTTCTGCCAACATTTGTTTTGTTTATTAAGACTATTCTAAGACCATGTTGATTCAAGAATATGCCCTACTTGGCTACATGCATTTACATGTTTTCATTTATCCAATCAGACTGCAAATTCCCAAAGTACTGTTTATATACATGTACCATAAACTTTCCAATCTAATTAAAATGCTCATCAATTGAAATGAATCCAGTTCAATTGCAGATTCTGGACCTGAATTTCTGTTCAATTATATATACAGTAATACCTCGGTTTACGAGTTTAATTCGTTCCAAGAGATCGTAACTCAAAATGCTCGTACACCAAAACAATTTTCCCCATAAGAATGCAATAAAAATCACTTGATTCGTTCCAAATGACCATAAAATATTTTATACCTATTTTAAATATTTTTTTACATATTAATTACAGTTACAATTATAACCATTAAGATCTCATATAAATACTAATTAATAATTGACAATTAAACTCTAAAAGTACTTGATAATTTACTGTAACGCACTTCAGCTTTGAGTAGCGTCGCTGCTGGCGTGAAGACGACGAGAGGAGGGTTTTACTGCTTACAGGGAGAATTTCATCCCTTCTTTCTTCCTCATCTTGAGGTCATTGTCTATATGCTGTACTGTACATTATACATATTATATATATATATATATATAGTATATTTCACTACGTGAACAATAGCGATCACAATTAATGTTAACAACATGAGGTAAAACCGCTGTAAATCACTTATAAAAGTATCACTGTGGTGAATGATGAACCAAACCAAGCGACGCTGAGAGAATGAACGAGTGAAGGGGTGATGGGCTTTCTGAGAGGCTGTCGTTAGGATATAAAAAAGCGTGTGGGCGAAGGAAAAATCCTCGCACTTCGATACAATGTTCGTACCGATTTGACTTTCCATGCTCGTAGACCGATTTGCTTGTATACAAAATCACTCGTAAACCGAGGTATAATATGTTTATACATTACAAACAAAACTTCAATGCCATAGACAATACCGTGAGTAAAAGTGAAAGATTCTTTGCCACGATGACATATACAACAGTGCAAATATTTAGTCTCCTCCATGATCATTTTGCAACATATGAGATGTAAATAAACATGTAAACAATATGTAAACATACTCATTAAAGCACTGCTCATTTGCACAAGCTACTTATGAATTCGATTTAGAAAATAGTCTGATTCAATCATTACCTCTAATCATGTTATTTCAGGTCAATACAACCCCCTTCAAATCAGTCAGATTGAAATTTAAATTGGCTCGATTGAGCACCAATCTGACTACAAACGAATCATTTGGGAGGATGAAAACATGGCATTGCAGGAGATTTGAGGTGTTTAAATTAAGACTTTTTATTTTGATTTGACTATAAACCTAATTTAAAACCATTACTTTGCCTGTAAACAGCTGCTGTGCATTTTTATGCTGGTCCTGCTTGGTTTAATCTAGTTAGTGATGCTGCTTGCTGGTTAATCTACTTTGTACACAACCCAGCAAAACACTGTGTTCTTGACTTGTAATGCTGGATACATAAATCATATGCGTCACAAAGAGAGGCTCCATATATCAGAATATCAATGAATAATGAATGAATGAATGGCTCAATAATAATGAATAGATGTTGGGAGCGTTCCACTCCTTTCAATTAAATTGAAATAATAATGAGACTGTTTAGTGCATATTTTTAGTAATTTAATTCATAATTGTTGGCCTTCTCAAGCTGGTTTTAATTTAGCATTATTTAAATATACGACACGTATATTTCATATTCATACTAACTAGTTTCTCAACTATTTGTAAATGAACTATTTTGAAACGGCAGTCGTTTTGCGGTTTGATATTTTGATTGTTGATGTATATTGTGAGAGCTCTAGTTTTCATGAAATCTCAGTGTTATCAGTGATTTAGGATGTTGCACTCTCTATCCTAATTAAACCAACATAGAATATCTGAACAGTTATGGATAATTGACGTCATGCGAGCAACATTTGAAATTCGAAATGTGATCTTACACAAAAAAAGTTCATTAATCTATGGGTGCAGGTTATGCCAACGATTCTTTGACCGTGCGGATTATATGTAGGAAAATATATGTTAATATATGTTATATGGGTTATCTCGATGCTTTTTTTGCAACCCCCGAGGCAGTCGACATAACCGAACTCCACTGTATATGACAAATATATTTCATATTCATACTAATTAGTAAATACTTATACTTTCTAAAAGTATGGCGCTACCATTTTCTGGTTTTGAAAAGTTGAAATGGGCTTCATAAAATCTCAGTGTTATCAGTGATTTAGGATGTCGCAGTCTCTATCCTAATTAAACCAACATAGAATATATGATTTCGTTTTTTTGTTAGAGCTGCATTCCTTCCCTGTTAACGAATGCAGTCTATTCCTGTTGGGTTTTCTCTCTGTTGACTCCAGAGATCATCACGTCACACCTTTTTTTAACACTCTTCTCGCATGCTCTCAGTTTGATCTCGCTCTGTGCTGTTTGCTTTGCCTCAAGCTGCTTCCATGTGCACCAGTGATTTGACACAGCTTCTTTGTGGCTTGTTTGCAGAGCGTGGAAGGCAGGCTTGGTTGCCAAGGTTGCCTCCAAAGCGCTTCGCTCCATCCAAAGACTGTGAATCATTTGTATTCAGCTACATAACTCCTTAGATGCTCAGGAAGACTCCAAAGTCAGTTGATTTGTGAAGTGCCTCCTGATAAAGTACAACAAATTATATTTTAATTGCCTTAAAATGAAGTAAGTAAACTTCATGTGTAATTGAAAAAATTAAGTTGTGTGTATTGTCAAGTTCTCACAACTTAATTTTTTCAAGTTTATTTTCAACGGGTTTCCTCACTTTAAGTTCACTTTTTACAGTGATGCTCTAACATATGCAACCAAATTTCATGCTAGATGACTAAAAATGTCTTTAATTAGCCAATGACTACTAAATTGAGTGATTGGACGCACACACCACCTCAACTTTATTAAAAAAAAGTTTTTGTACTACTAGTATGTGTAATGTTTGAAACTTTGTATTGTAAGCACTCGTATGTACTTTTGCATCTTCATGATGAATCGCTTTCTATTTTCCTCAAATTGTAAGTCGCTTTGAAACCGTCTGCTAAATGAAAATGTAATTTTAAGTTTAATTTAATTCACCTGTGATGTTAGAGGCAAAAAACAAGTAAAGTGCAATATAATTTCATTGCCTCCTCAGTTTTACGCACCGTTGCTGACCCTCTGTCGCTTTCTTTCACACACTTTTCCACATAAAGAGAATTGACATTAAGGTCTGCGCGATGGCCAAGTGCCGATCGTCATGAAACTTGATCGTTTGCACATTTTAAGCCTTGCCAATTTAAGTAACGCTAAATTAACATGTGCATCCGTGGCGTATACCAAAAAAGAGACTCGATACTTTCACGTCGTTTTGTGCTTGAACTGACGTTTATTACAAAACTATGTCAAAATGCTTGTCTTGGTGAATATCCAAGTAAACATAGTCGATTTTGTCAGAAACGGTAGAGAAAGAAAATGTAATATTGAATTAATTTATATTAAATTTCTGTACCTAATCTGTATTAGACATTAGGTTTTATTTGAATCTTGGTTCTTTTGTGTTGATTTGTGCGTCCATGTGAAAAGACACGCAAGCTTTGCACTTTTACCCCTAAGGTTGTTTACATTTTAGAGGAATGTGTAAGTTCTTGTTCGCTCTGGAATTGTTTCGTTGGATGTGTTTCTTGACGTATGGCTCAATGTTTCGTCCCCACCCTTTTGTGATTTCCATCTAAACTCTTGTTCTGTTCTCCAGATCATTGTTCTCTGTTCAAACATGTCTTTTACACAGTGACTTGGTTTCGTTTGCTGCTTGTCTTCATGTTTTGTCAGTGCCGTCATGTGTTTATTATGCTCTGTTTTGTCTCAGAGAAATGTTTGTCTATCAGCTTGAGTAAATGTGAACATTATAGTAAGTGTTGTGAAATCTTTTATATTGCTAACATATTTAGCCTCATTTTAAACTCAAATTAAGAGGGCATTTGAAATGAAAAATTAAATAAATCATTAAAAATAAGTGTCACATGAGCTTTAATGCAAATTTATAAAATCTATAAAAACAATTCAAAGGGAGAAAATATGGTAAAATGTTGTTGCAGGGTCACATAATAGTGATTATTTTGAGGGATTAAGTCCTTAAATGTTGAGAAGTTTGTTCCAGGGAACTTATATTGATTCAGGTCATTGCGTTCACATTAGTTAATGGATTGTACGTTAGAAACACTATACTTATGTTTTCACTAGACCTTTTAGTTCAATGTGCAAAGTGTTGCTTTCCATTGCAGTCTCTGTAGTTTCTAATGTTTTAACTTCTTTAAAGAAAAACTTCAGATAAAAATGCAACTTTATTAGCACATCCTACTGACAATCATGCTGTTATTGGAAATCCCCGGTTCCTTCCTATGGGACGTTTTGAGGTAGCAACCATAGCCAAGGGTGGGGTTTAAACAAAGGATAAATTCATTTGCTTTTGTAGACAAAACAAACACTATTTAGACTGATCCAACATGTTCTGTCAAGTGTTTTGTTGTTTAGCGTGTAAAAGTTTTAACAACGCTCTTGTCTTCTCAGAATTCCTCTATGATGCCTGAGGTACGGGACCTTTCAGACGCCCTGCCAGAGATGCCCATGGACCCGATCACTGGCGTAGGGGTTGTGGCTTCGAGAAACCGAGCTCCCACCGGCTATGATGTGGTGAGTGTCCTATACAGTCATGCACATGGTGAAGGTTGTGTAGAAAGTGCATAAGGAAGTAAAACTCTTTGTTCCTCCAAAGCTTTGCCAAAAAAATGACATCTGTTCTTCTAGTTGTGTGGGTTAATGCCTAGCATGTTGTTTCTGTGTGAGACACTATGGCTGTATTTAAAAGCCTAACGAGCTTTCTACCTAGATTAATAGACTAATATGTTTTTTTTTTGTGGCCACCACATTTGCATTAATTCATTTCGCAGAGCCTATTTTGATAAGAGCAGGTTTTATTTTATAAACATTTTCAAATATCATTTCTCATTTCACACAATATTTCCACTGGAGTGAGTGGTAAAAGATGGCAAAGAATATAATCAAAAAACTGCTGTGGAAAAAAAATATATGCAGAATTTTAATGATCATTCTTTAAGAATACTTGATATACCTGATTTGTATTTGAAATGCATAATATTTAAATATTTGAATTTTATAGTAATGTCATGTCACACCGCAGGACATAATTTGCCTGGCGCTGTGAAAAAAGCTTAATAAATTACATAATGAGGAAAAAAATCTGCTAACCTCTAACAGTTTCAAAAACAACAGTATTTGAACTTTACAAAAGCATACAATTCTCAAGCAATTTAGCAATTCTCAACCCTTTTTTGTCAACTAAATATATCTAAATAGAAAACGGGTATTTTAAATGGTGATAATATTGCATAATATTTTTATGTAATCAAATAATTGCAGAAAAAAAGAGCAGAAGAGACTTAAGTCTTACTGACTCCAAACTTTTGAACTATATACAGTGTCTGTACTTTTATACACAATATTCTCTCAAAATCTTGAAACGCAATGTTGATTAAATTACAAGGCTGACACAAGGGAAACTCGCTCTACGGTTCATTTGGGCAAGCAGATTGTTATTGTGTTATGATCTGATAATCGTCAAATACCAGCTAAATAACAATATATATTTTTTGTATTACCATATACAGTAATACCTTGAGATACGAGCATAATCTGTTCCAGGACTGAGCCCGTAACTCGAGTTGCTCGTATCTCAAATAATTTTTTTCCCATAAGAAATAACAGAATTTTTTTTTATCCCTCTATCGAACTCCCTTATTAGTGCTAATAACAATGGAAAAAGCATGTTTTTAATTCCTATTATTGTATATAAGGTTTTAATTATGAGTTCTTACCCTTCGAGACAAAAGATACAGTAGCAGCATGTGCGGAGGAGGAGGGAGGGATTACGTAGATAATGTGTATTACGCAAACGCAATACGGAAGACTCGCGGGAGAGGCGAATGGAAGTCGACTATAGTGGAAGATCCAAGAAACGAGCGCAAAACTGATGTTTGCACACGCGTAAATTACATTCGCAAGCAGATAACAGTTTTTCTACACGCAAAAAAACGAGAACCCACGACCTCATTTTAATCCCTCGCGCATCAATGTGCGCTCGATCTTCTCTCGACTGCTGTTTTTTTTTGCGTGAACACTTTTATTTTAGTCGTCAAACACGTGAGTGAGGGCGTGGGCTCCAAGTGCTCGATCACCTGTAAGCTGCTCGTATCTCAAATATTTACTCGTATCTCAAAGCATAAATTTACTCGAAGGCTTGCTTGTATCTTGGAATACTTGTATGTCGGGACGCCCAAATCTCAAGGTATTACTGTAGTTATTTTTAAGCTTTCCTGTAGTTCAAACAGTAGATTGTGGCGCTTGCAATGCTATGATGACATAAAACGATCGATTCTTGCGTCAGGGTGGTCGTTGTCGTTTACGTACCAAAATCGTTAGACCTCTTGTACTGTGTCAACGTTCTGCTCTCATTATATTATCCGTTTTATTTTGTAAGATCTCCTTGAGACATTTTGGGAAAATACCACAGCATAGCGTGGATTAAGGATTAACCAGGATTAACGTTTACATGATACAATAGCCTGACCTGAACGTCACAAGCTGGAAAGTACACTTCTGATCACGGGCCCAGTTTCTGACTTTTGCACCATTGCATTGGGGGTTTTTGGGTAGGAACTCGCACATGATCTGGATCTGCTTTGGCAGCAGAAGATGCGGTGGGGTTGTTGTTTCCTTTGGCTGTCCCGGTCGTTGTCGTCACTCCAGCGCAGAGCTTGACAAAGCTTCCTGTGTGGATTGCGCGAGTGTGTGAAAGCAGGATCTGTTGATAGCACCCATTCCACCCCCAATCGCCTTCTCAAATGGCTCTGTCGTCTACATGCAAAGCGTCAGAACTAGAGAGAAATCAGTGGTTTCCAACGTTAACAATGATCTACTTGTTTCTTTCTGTCTGTTCAATATCAAACTACAGAAGTCTGAGGTTTGACCCTTGGACAATCCCAAAATCTGAGCTCTTCAATGAATTGACTCATCGCTTTGTCAGATATCCTTCTAGTGCGTCTTTTAATTAGTTCAAATGAATGTAGGCATTGTTATTTGTTTGTTTTTTACAGTGAAATGCAAATCTTTTTTACATTTTCAATATCAATCCGCCTTCATTAATTTCAAATTCTTTAAACCCAAAAAAGTGTCTCAATATTCATCCAATTGAGTTGTACATTGGTGTCTTGTGCATCGCGTTTATGATTAATTTAGCTAATTAATGGTGATTTCAAAGTAAAGCATCAATTTTATTATTTTTGCTCAGTCTTGGCATTGGGGATTTAAACATATTTTATGGTTAGCAGCTTTTGTTTACATCTACTGAGTAATTAGCTAATACTGAGCAGGACGACGACAAAGTTTTGGTGCAATTTTATTGCAACAGGAAACAGGTAATACAGAAATTGAGGAAGTAACTTTTTAGCAAGCCTTGATTTTACTTTTAATCCACTTCTTACCCACCGGTCTTGCGTTAGTTTCCTCTTTTCTTTCCTCCACTGGTTTTGCATGATTCTGTGTGCTCTGACCTGGAAAAAAGGGCAACAAGTTGTAGCGTAGCGTAAGTGGACTATGGGAAGATAAAGCAATCTTCAGTCTATAGAATGAAACTTTTACCTTTATTATTTTATTTTCAAGACAAATTATAGCATCCATGTGAGTGAAACTTTTGCTTTAATGACAGCAGAGTTGGAGCAACATGATCAAATGCGATGATCATGCTGATTTGAGATGTTTCACAGAGCGTTTTGAGCCTCAATGGAAGCAAGAACTGAAGTTCACATGGTCAATGCTTCAAATTTACTTGCATTTCAGTCACCTCATATAGTGCAGGAAATTAAAGGTTATTTTTTAAAGGTTTAACAAAATCTCAGACATTTGAATCCCAACATGTATCCCTCAGATGTCTTTTCTGTGCCTTCTCTTATTAAAAAAATAACACTAACCCTATGGAACTTGAAATTTGATGTATAAATAAGCATATCATCAGGCGTAACTCGACATCATTTCAGACTGTGGTCTTTCCTTAACACTTGTGTGATATTCACTCGCTCATTGTTTAGTCGTCAGCTGCCGCGGCACGAATGACGGGCGGCTGTTTGTGTGGGCAGCTCATGCTGTTTATTGAGCAATCATGCATGTTGGGATGGACTGCACTGTGTGGTCCATTGAAGCTGGTTGCTTTTTTATAGACCGAACTTCTCAAAAAAGGTTTAGAAGTGTTCTGAGATCTCTTTATCCTCTTAAAACCAAAGGAACAAATACTTAGTAATCAGCATTACTAATAGATAGAGATGCCTGGGATCGGAATCAGACGATTTTCCGCACGAACGGCCCGGTCAGTCTCGCGTCTTTCCAATTATGATCGGCCCGTTTTGTTGCCAGCGGCGCAGGCAGGAGCGTCAGCTGCATTGAGCTCCTCTCAATCACTCGTCTCATTCGCTCCGCTTAAAATAGTGCTTGTATTGTGCATAATCTTAGTCATTCCCATAGGTGTCATTTTTATAATCCAGCGACTTACATTTGATTGTGTTCATATCTTTAGTATTTCTAACCTGAATATAGTGTTAGACCCAGCTGAAAAACGTAAAGCCGTGTTTATTTCACTTCTCTGTTCTATTGCATTTATTTGTCCTTATTTTATTACATGCATTTGAGTTTTTCTATATATAAAAATATATTTTGGAATTGAAGAAAAGTCGATTTTGGCCTGTATATTCTGTCAAGTATAGTTCTTAGAAAGGCAAACCTCGGTATCGGCAGGTTTCTCTAACAAATCAGAATCAGCCAAGAAAATTGCAATCGGAGCATCTCTACTAATAGACTAATTTGTTGTGCATCTAGGCAACAATTTTGACTCGTCCTAATCTGTTCTGTTTATATTGAGGGTAGGAATTTCCCAGAAGCCTTTGAGAAGCTAATTAAAGCCAGTTATAAATGACTATCCTAGTTTCGAGTCCTGAATTAGGTATTCGTTTTGGACTCATGCCTGTTTTCTGATGGATTATTAATGTGAATAAATGTTTTGTGATGTATTGCACTGCATGAATTACTTGTTTTTCCTTTAAGAAGTATTTAGATAAACTGAATTGAAGAAGTAACCTTCTGTAAATGGAATCATAATGCATAATTAAATACATTTTTCTTTTCTAGGTTGCACAAACCACAGATGGGATTGATGCAGACTTGTGGAAAGACGGCCTGTTCAAATCCAAGGTGACCCGATATCTGTGCTTCACCAGAGTTTTCTCCAAGGAGAACGTGAGTCACGTCTGCATTTCTTTATCAGATCGTTTCTTTGAATCATGGTGACGTTTTACAGATATTTCTAGTCTGATTTAAAGTCTGCATGAAACCGAAGTCGCAATTGGCTTTTCTCCCCTATTGTGACGCATATCTGAGTGAAACGGCTTCTCAAACGAGAGAACTTTGGGGTGGGGCTTTTGTCCGTGAGGAATAATTGTGCTTTGCTATTGGTCGAACTCATGTGAGTCACAGGTTGCCCCGCCCTCGCGCCACTTATGATGTCATCAGACAAGAGAAACATGTCAAACCTTATGTGCTTAAACGATCGTTAGTGCTGAGCTACTTCAGTTTGAAGGCCAAAAACAGGGATGAACTTTTAAAATATCCAGATAATGTTCTTGTTAGTGTGTTTATATAATGTCACGTTTTGATATGTCGCAGGAACTCTTATATTTTATTTTTTTATTTTTCATGAAAACAAAGCAGCTTCCTCTTCCTTCGGTCCCTGCGGGGTTTAGTCTAATTATTTCCTCTCAGGCAAACCAAAGTGAAAAAATTATTTTAAAGCAATGTTTGTAGTTTCTACTTTTCTCCTGCTTTTAAAATTACTGGTACAAGAAAACCTTGATTACTATTATTGTTATATTGATGATGCTTCAACTTCAACTTGTGTGTTACAAATAAGAATAAATCCCAAAGCATGCATTTATATTTATATATTTATCAGACGCTTTTATCCAAAGCGACTTGCATTGCATTCAAGACACACATTGACGTATTAATCAGTTCTTGCTTTCCCTGGGAATTGAACCCATGACCTTGATGTTGCAAGCACTCTCTACTGTTTGAGATACAGGAAGTAAGAGCAACGGGTAGAGATGTTATCTATTGACATTCTCCTGTATGTTCTTCCCGTTTCTCTCCACAGAGTCATTTAGGAAACGTACTCGTAGACATGAAGCTCATCGACATCAAGGACACGCTGCCTGTGGGATTCATTCCCATTCAGGAAACCGTGGACACACGTAAGAGCCCATATCTCCTCTTGTTCATTTACTACTGCTTTCTCCAGGGGTCTCATTTATAAAGCGTGCGTACGTACAAAACGGGGCTGGAAACGTACGTACGCCAGTTTCCACGCAAAGGTTGTGATCTATAAAAAACAAACTTGATGGGAGAATGTGCGGACCTTGAAGCAAACTTTGAGCTGTGCGTTCACACATTCTGGAGACAAAAGGAATTGGCGGCACAGATGGTTAATTTTATTTTTATTTTTTGCCGTATGCCATTTTTGACTTTTAGGCATACGTAAACTTTTAGTAGGGATCCTACGCACAGTTTTATAAATGAGACCCCAGGTCACTACTGATGCATCTTCAAAACCATATTTTCTTTAAGGTCTTCAAATGATTGATATGCATTGTAGGATGGATTTGACGTTGAAATATGAATACTTTGAAAGTCTTTCAGAATGCATAATGTGGACTCGAGTTTGCATAGCTAGATGCGTTTGTGTTCACATGCTTATTTCAGCCGTAAGTCCTAAATATAATCAGTTACTACTCTCTCAAATCACTACTCACCCTCAAACCACCCTGTGTGTTTGCACAGACACTCAAGATATGAAACCGTTCTTGTAGCTTAAATAAACCAGTGGCACTGCAGACCCGAGTTCAAGGGACGTTTGTTGTCCACGAATGTACGGTAGTTGTTTTTTGACGTGCTGGACCTGCTCTGTGGATTTGCTTTCCATCTCGTGTTAAATAATTGATTGATTGTGTGAAATGATCCTCTTTCATTTCCAGCGCTGACCTCGTTCTGTCTATGTTCTCTTTCTGTTGTGAACTCACTTTCTTTAACGTGTCCTATTCCTCTCTCTGTCTCCAGAGGAGCCGGCGTTCAGGAAGAGACGGTTATGTATTAAGTTCATCCCGAGAGACTCCACCGAAGCTGCCATCTGTGATATCCGTATCTTAGGACGCTCTAAACAGGCTCCGCCACAGTATACGTTCATAGGGTCAGTTATGCTACGCAAATACTCAACACAAGAACTTGTGACCTTGACTGTCTCTAGTCATGCATTTAAAGGATGTTTCTTTAGTAATGAGAAAATTTATAGTTTTCTGCATTAGTGTGACCTAACAGGTTTATATTTTGTGTCAAGTGCCAAGTTCCCATGGCATTTTGCATGAATTTAAGTGTTTTGGTATGTGTAGATAAATGTTACTATTTTATTATACTTGCATTATTTAAATTAAATTTAAATTATCATTTGTTAAATTTATTACATTTTTTTTAACGATACAATTTTTTAATAATAATTTATTAAACTTTCATGATTAAATATTTTTCTTCCATGAACACACAACATGTATTTTAATTTTAATTAAAAAAAAACATAAATTATTTAGTTAAAAAACTAATTATATATATATATATATATATATATATATATATATATACTAATTATATATATTATATATTAATATTATTCTAATAATAATTAATAATAGTAGTTTTTATTTTTGAGTATTTAATTCATCCTGAATAAATAATTTACAGTTTTGGTGAAATGATTTTAATTCTGTATTTCCTCTCAGAGAGCTGAACAATATGGGGATCTGGTACCGTATGGGGAAGGTGCCGCGCACCCAGGACTCTTCACCTGTACAGAACAACTCCACCACCAACACCACCAATAACATCCAGACTGTCACCAACAACTCCACTCCAGCGCCAGTCTTGCCCAAGTACGTGTTTCAGAAGTCTGAAAATCTGAGCAAGTGTGTTTGTTGCAACAGATGTAGAATAGAAAGAGAGAATGAGACAAACTGAGAGGAGGAAGAGAAACTCTGACATTTCTGGACCGGAAAAACACTTTAATAAGCAGATGCAGCATAGCATTCTTAGATCCTGTTCTTAGATTCTGGAATCAATGATGTTGTGGTTTTTCAGGAAATCTGATATACCGTATTTTCCTGCATATATCCCATGGTTTGTACGGTAGTTGCAGTGTATCCCATATAGTTCTAATGTAGGCTGTACTTCTAGATCGTGAAATCAATGCTTTCAGCAGCTGATGCCGATACATCGGTTCATCCCTGATCATGACGGGTCAAAATGTTGGGTTGCTAAAACAATTTGCCATGTTTTTTCTCACCAAGGATGCATTTATTTGATCAAAAATACAGTAAAAACAGTAATATTGTATTGTGATATAATTTCAAATAACTGATTTGAAATACATTTTAGAGTTTAATTTATTTCTGTGATTAAAGTTGTATTTTCAGCATCATTACTCCAGTCTTCAGTGTCACATGATCTTCACAAATCATTCTGATATGATGATTTGATGCTCAACAAACATTTATGATTACAGTCTTCCTCAAAGTTGAAAATAGTTAAAATAGTGTTTTATATTTTCTTTTATGAATCGAAAGTTCAAAAGAACAGCATCTATTTGAAATAGTAAATATGGTTCATAAATGTTCAAAAAAAATCTGTCACTTTTGATCAATTCAATGCATCCTTGCCGAATAAAAGTCAAATAATCAAAAACATCCTGTTTTCCATGCTATAACTGTACTAATGAAAGGCTTGCGAGTGCTTTCACATGCTAGACTTGTGTAAAACGTGTATGTTTACGGGTTTGTTTGTGTCTCAGGGTTTTGTACGCCTGGAGCTTTTTCTGACCCGAATGAGAAGTGTCTGTTCCAGCTGTTTCCCTCTCTTGATACTGTCTGCCTGTGATCCTATTATGTATAACAGGATACAACTGCTGTGAAGTCACATAACCAAAAATACATCTCAATAAGGGAGTGACCGTCTCAGTCTCTGGTCCCCAAACACAGGCCATTATTTACATATTATTATCATGTAAAACTAAATTTAATGCATGAACTGGAGACTAGCGTAGGTGAATTTCTCGTTATTATTGAAATAGAATTTATTAGATGATAAATGCAGTAAAACAGTGTAATATTATATCAGTGTAAAACAGCTGTTTTCTATGTGAATATATAGTAAAGTGTCATTTATTCCTGTGATTAAAGCTGAATTTATTAGATGATAAATACAGTAAAACAGTGTAATATTATATCAGTGTAAAACAGCTGTTTTCTATGTGAATATATAGTAAAGTGTCATTTATTCCTGTGATTAAAGCTGAATTTATTAGATGATAAATACAGTAAAACAGTGTAATATTATATCAGTGTAAAACATCTGTTTTCTATGTGAATATATAGTAAAGTGTCATTTATTCCTGTCATTAAATCTGGATTTATTAGATGATAAATACAGTAAAACAGTGTAATATTATATCAGTGTAAAACAGCTGTTTTCTATGTGAATATATAGTAAAGTGTCATTTATTCCTGTGATTAAAGCTGGATTTATTAGATGATAAATACAGTAAAACAGTGTAATATTATATCAGTGTAAAACATCTGTTTTCTATGTGAATATATAGTAAAGTGTCATTTATTCCTGTGATTAAAGCTGAATTTATTAGATGATAAATACAGTAAAACAGTGTAATGTTATACGAGAAATATTATCGAGATAATTCATGTGTCGGACGCTATAAGTGAAAGATTATAATGCTATAAATTCAGTCTCTTTTGCATCTTTACCACATTACAAAGGGAGAAATACAGTGGTTTAGCAACTACAATCTGTTTATATCCACCTTTTTCTTAAGCACCATTATGGGAGTAACATCCATTAAACTATAAACAATCAGCAAAGCTTCGCTCTATGAATGCAGTAATAAACATTTTCAAAAGCTGGGCACAGTTTTATGACATATTTCTACTTATCGAACATTACAATTTAAATTAACAATTTAAAAGTGTTAAAGCATAAGAAATGACTACAGCAAACTATGTATAACCCCAAAAGCTTCTTAACCCTATAATTTCTGCAGCAATGTTACGGATGTGTTAAATGTCACTGCGGTAATGCGTGTCTGAAAATGATTTAACATACATTGAGTGATAATATTTCAAAATGATAATCAGTTCAAAGACATGCAATATTGTATTTACCTCCTTTAGAAACATTCCTGTAAACAGTGCTGTAGGTTTTAGAGTAACAAAAAAGAAGAAGGGAGGAGATGTTTTAATGCATCCGTTTGAAAACAAACTTGGAAAGAGATCTGAGGATTTGGGGAATAAACGAGATTCTTAGTGCATTCCATTGAATTAGTCATGGGATATATCGTAAATTGAATCAGGAGAGAAGAACACAAATGCACAGCATCAGTCTCTTTCATACAGATTCAGAATATTCTTGTTATATTAAGCGTTACGTTCATCTCTTGTGAAAATAGAACATGAAGGATATTCAGGCTCATTCAGTCGAACTGACGGATAAGGATTATTTGTAGTCCAACCTTATATGTTTCCTTATATGAGTGGAATTTTCCCAAACCGGAAATGCCTCCCATAATCTAAAACACAGTAGGCTTGTTAGAAAAAAGAAAATGTATGCAGTCGTTTTGTTCCTCATGTATTGGTATTAAGCGTGGAGTTTCCCTCACAGCTACTGGCAGAACACCTACATACTGAGCACAAGTCATGTGTGCGGTGATTCAGTCACGTTATGAGTGTTTCTCCTGTGATTTAAGTGGATTTGTAGTAAATGCATGGCTTTATCTGAACGTGGGGACCGTTTCACTGGAGCAAATGCTTGTCATCCTGAAAAATGCCAGTCTCACACAAGATCTTGAACTGACACATACATACAAAATATAGTCAAAATACCCCTTGACAAGTATTCCTGTAAATATAGTCGGTTAAGGGCCAGTCACACAGCCGATCGCGCACGAATTACTCACAAATCACGCATAGATTGGGTTTGTGCGTGCTTGTGCATCGAGAAATTGACCAAAGTATTCCACGAACATTCGACGCATGAATCACTGCCGGAGTGCGTCCAAACACGCATGCTTCGCGAACGTTCCACGAACAAGCACTTTCAGAATCCACAATGTCAGTGGAATGAACGTGATACGTGCGCCGCGGTGCGCGGTTCATGAGTGATATGAAGGTGGGCGTCAGTGGACGTGCGCGCTTTCTAACCAGTTCCGACGCATAAGCACTGACGGCCGACGCATGTCCCGCACATGTCACGCATACTCAACGCATAAACTACGCACGCCGACTCATAAATAACGCACACCGACTCACATTCGTGCGTCAGAAATTTTTTGAACCGTTCAAAACTCATAATCACGCACAAACCACCTTCGACGCACATCCACTTACAGTCACTGACGGTCCTCGTTCATTCCACCGACGAATTACGCATATGACGCACACTCCACGCAGAAATGAAAATCTGTGCGTAATTCGTGCGTTCTTCATGCGTTTTCGCTGTGTGACTGGGCCTTTATGTCTCAAGCCAGCGTAAACCATTGAGAAAGGTCATTATGAAATGTCACTATATTGGATCCATGCATTCCGTCTTAAAGTGACAGTAGCCTATAAATACCTGCTGCTGTCTATGTCATTATTGTTAATCGAACAACAAAACACAGCTTTAACTAAGATTTAATGTACATTTAATTTGTACAGTGAACACTATTGTGTTATTTTATATTAAGGTCTAATTATTAAATCTTACTTTATTTGTAACTTAGTTGTATTGTGTTTATTAGTGGTTGTAGTTGATGTTTGTTCACTTGCCTTTAATAATGTTTGAGCTTGATTAGCTTGGCTAGTAGTTTATGCTTTGGTTTTCAACATCGAAGTAGTAAATGGAAAGTGCACAGTTATATTTGACAGCCCCCCCCCCCCGTTCACACTTGGCTCATTTGGTGCGTTTGTTTTGGGATCTCGTGCATTTTCTCCCTCAGTTGGGTTTGTTTGGGCGTGTTTGGGCCTGAACGAGGTGGTCTCGGCACGAGTGAAAACAAACTCTGGGGTGGATCGGTTGAGATGAGAAAGCAGTACGACCAGACACTCCAATCGCTGTCAAAATATATAACGGGAAATGTGTTGCATATAAAACAGCAGCGTCTAATTCTGTGAGTTTTTGTGGTTGAAAACCAAAGAGAAACTCTTCACCTGTGTAACTGCTCTTCTCTGTGCTTGGCAAGACTAACTCAGGCCTCTGAATTATTCCAGGGTCACTCGCCCTGCAGGACCAGTGACCCTAAAAACTTACTCGCCCTTCACATAAAGCACTCGCCCTGCATTTTAACAGACAAAAATAGTTAATAAAGTAAAAAACACATGATATACTGCTAAACCAAATATTTATTGGTTGAATGCAACAAGAACCCAGAAACAATATAATTAATCTGATAGTGAATCTGAAGACAAGTCCACATTTCCACAAGTCCATTTTTATGGACATAAATTTAATAAATGTACTATATAAAAACAATGGGATGCAGCCACGGAGGCGTTATTTACTGGATTTTATTTTCTATATTATAACACTGATGTCCCGCAAATCAGCCCATTTCAAATGATGGAAAAACAAAATACAATCCGCATGACGCTAAATCCAACGCCGATAACAGTAACATTCACTTCGTCCAGCTCAAAGTCAAAAATGCTCAATTTCAAACACAATAAGTAATAATTCTATGACGGCTTTGACAAATGTGATATTACACGGGCAGGTATGTTTCTCTGTCTGCCTCAAGCCCGGCTAATGCCCCGCCCCCGGGAGTCATTTACTCCACTGTGATTGGCCCCCGGAGTCATTTACTCCACTATGATTGGCCCCCGGGAGTCTTGTACTCCACTGTGATTGGTTGGCCTGTACAGCTCCAGCTCGCACGAAAAAGGAACCTTTCGCACACACACAACGCGGTAAAGCGCTATTCATTCAAAACTCGCGGGCCGCACTTACATTAAACTTTCATATGGTCCCGCGGGCCACAAAATATCGTTTCGCGGGCCGCATGTTTGAGACCCCTGACGTAAATACTACATTCGTGATTCGTGGTTCAAACTTTAGTACTGAATCGTATATCTGATCGCTACTAGCCCGTCGTCGATTTTCTGCTTTTGTTTGGCAAATGTTACGAGTGTTATACGGCCTGAAGTTTTTTCTATGTAGTAACAGTTGAATGATTAGAAAAACTGTACTGGAATCTGAAGAATCTAACTCGCCCGACAGGGCGAGTTTTATCAAATTTTTATTTGTCGAGTGGATTTGTCGAGCCCTGTAACTGCATTGGAAGTTATGTAATTGTATATACAGTGGAACCTACTTATCTTGAGCTCGGTTAACTCACCAACCCTATTAAGTCGACGTTTTTGAAGTGGAACCGCCAAATTCCCGATTTTTTTTTTTATGTTGCTGAAAGCAGAGAGAGTTATAAATCTTTCACAAATCTGCCCATTTGCTCGTATCTTGGAATACTCGTATGTAGAGACGCTCGTATCTCGAGGTATTACTGTAAATAAATAATAAATAAATAAATAATATTGGAGCATTTGTTTAAGCAGACATTTAAAGGCAAAAAGCAACAAAGCATTTTAGACTTTGTAAAGAAACCATAGTTTGTAAATAGTAACTACATCCTGCATGTTTTTTTGAGATTTTGTGAGCGATCATTGCGTTTACAATGTTGGAGAATATAATTAAAGGTTTGTATGGAGAATGGAAGGTGTTTTTTTATTGTATTCTGGTAAATCTCTGCTGTTAGTTGGTGCACATATGCCTTTTGTTGTTAGCAAACATATGCAGTGTGTGTACATTTTTATTGCATGCCGATCGCTTCATCAAACAAATCGCGGCAACGCTGTTGTGTAAAAAGACACCAAAAACATGTGCATGTACATTATAATTTAATAACTCGCATCATGTACATCAAGAATTTTTAAGCACATGTTAATATATTGCCGCCATATTGGTTTTCAGTTATCGCAATGCTTTTTGGCAAACCCCTAGGCCGGTGACATAACCGGGTTCAACTGTATATGTATATATATATATATATATGTATGTGTGTGTGTGTATGAAATATATCATTTATCAGAGTAGTAAATGTTTGCGTGTGTCACGACAGGTCCAGGTGACGCCACACTAAGCCTGCGGAGCAAAGATGTCAATCAATCTTGATAAATGCATTTGGTGCGCTTTGAAATGTTGCTTTGTGAAAGCATCAAGCTAACGAACGAAATAGAAAATGCAACTTTTCTAACAAATTAAGCCCCTATTTCAGAACAAAGCAATTGAGCTACAGGTCTGAAAATGCAGCTTTAAAAAAACATAGCGAGACTTTTTTTTTTTCTCGTAGCTAAAGCTATTTAAAGAATCGCTGCTAAAAACATTGAAGCTATTTTTAACTGCAAAAAATGTCCTTAAAGAATTACAGAAGAAGAAAAAACTCAGTCAAACCGTTTTATTAGGATGTACGGTAGGTCTCCTGTGATCCGAGACAGATTTACCACGATTTGCATGACTATTACGGATGCAACCTTCAGTCCCGTCACTTCAGTCTTCATTAAGGTTGTCAGTGAGATGAAAGATTGGCGGTGATTGAAAAAGCAGCCGTGTTTGTTTTCAGAGCTGATGAAACACAAACAGCTGATAATACTGAGGTTGAAGGAAGATATGTGGAATATTTATTTGACTTTTCTGTTTCTTCATAGGCACATATCCATGACCCTGCCGGCATGTTTCAGAAAAAGCACAACCAGACCAGACTTTGAACACCAGACCTCCAACCTCTATGCCATCTCCGGTACCAGAACCGCACAAAACACACCTGATACAAACACCTTCACAACATCAACAAGAAGAGATGCACGTCCTTGAGCTCCAGTCTAGAAACCTACATGCTTTAATGAATTAAACTGATCATTAATTCACTATGAAGTAGTTATAGTAATGATTGGCTGTTGTCAAACATATAACGTGCTAGAAACATAATAATCACTGCAATGATGATCCAATCATAGACTCTTAAGCATTTGCTTATTTTTATCCAAACAGTGACTGGATATCGAGCAGCTGATACTTCAAACTGATTTAGCAAGAGAAAACTCCATTGCTAACTACTTTATAGTGAATTAACATGCTAGAAACATAATGAAAGTCAAGTCACCTTTATTTATATAGCGCTTTTTACAATAGAGATTGTTTCAAAATCAGCTTTACAGCCACAACAGGAAAATAAAGTTTGTTT
Source organism: Rhodeus uyekii (assembly GCA_037043235.1). Lineage (NCBI taxonomy): Eukaryota > Metazoa > Chordata > Actinopteri > Cypriniformes > Acheilognathidae > Rhodeus > Rhodeus uyekii. The sequence goes on from JAWRVZ010000170.1 coordinate 1,002,483, forward strand.
TCAATAATTTCAATCAATAATATTGATGAATATTAGGTGTTAAGTGTCACCAACTAATCAAGCCAGAGGCGACAGTGGCAAGAAACCCAAAACTCCAGCAGGACACAGAATGAAGAATGAAAAATGAAAAATTCTCCTCTGGCCAGCAAACAAAAAGTGCCCGATTATGATATAGACAGCAGGTCAGAAGTCAGATTGAGTAGCGTAATCAGATCAAAGCAATAATGATCTACTTTGTTTGGCGGGCAGCGTATATGGACTATGACGTGAGCACCTCACATTTGAGATGAAGGTCAGTGAAAAAGGACTCGGTTAAATTTGCTTGTCATAATCCCCGGTCAGAAACCCCATCAGGGATTCATGACGGCTGTCTTTATAAACTCTTCTCAAGCTGGAATCAGTGAGGACTCTGTAATGATTTAGTTTTATTTACATTTAGCATTTAGCAGATGCTTTTATCCAAAACAACTGTAGTAGTTTTCAATCACATTTTAAAGAATATTTCACTGAAAACCTGTATCTTCCGTGAGCACCTAACAAACCTCGCTTTGAATGCAAGCGTCTGCTGAATGAATAAATGTTATTAAAAACACTGTTGTAAAGTACATAAGGATAGCCAAAGATCTTCATACGAAATTTAGGTTTGTTGGTTTAATCAGACTTCATCACATATTTCAACATTATATGATTATGTTATTACATTGTGTGTGTGACTCTCTCTATCTAACTCTAACACTCTCTCTATCTATCTCACACCCACATATTATATATAAAAACCTTTACGTGTGTGTGCTTGTGTATCTCACTCTCACTCTCTCTTTCTAACTCACTCTCACACTCTTTATCTCTCGCTCTCTCTTTCTAACTCACTCTCTCACTCTCTCGCCCTCTCTTTCTAACTCTTACACTCTCTCTCTCTCACACCCACTTATTATATATAAAAACCTTTACGTGTGTGTGCTTGTGTATCTCACTCTCTATCTCTCACTCTCTCTTTCTAACTCACTCTCACACTCTTTATCTCTCGCTCTCTCTTTCTAACTCACTCTCTCACTCTCTCGCCCTCTCTTTCTAACTCTAACACTCTCTCTCTCTCTCACACCCACTTATTATATATAAAAACCTTTACGTGTGTGTGCTTGTGTATCTCACTCTCTATCTCTCACTCTCTCTTTCTAACTCACTCTCACACTCTTTATCTCTCGCTCTCTCTTTCTAACTCACTCTCTCACTCTCTCGCCCTCTCTTTCTAACTCTAACACTCTCTCTCTCTCTCTCACACCCACTTATTATATATAAAAACCTTTACGTGTGTGTGCTTGTGTATCTCACTCTCTATCTCTCGCTCTCTCTTTCTAACTCACTCTCTCTCTCACACTCTTTATCTCTCACTCTCTCTTTCTAACTCTAACTCACTCTCTCTCACACTCTCTCACTCTGTCTCGCTCGCTCTCTCTTTCCAACTATAACTCACTCTCTCACTCTGTCTCGCTCGCTCTCTCTTTCTTACTCTCTCATTCCATCTCTCGCTCTCTCTTTCTAACTCACTCTCTCTGACTCATTCTCTCTCCCTCTATCTAACCCTCTCATTCACTCTCTCGCTCTCTAACTCACTTTAACTCACTCTCCCTTTCTCTCTCACTCTAACTCACTCTATTTCTCGCTCTCTCTTTCTAACTCTCACTCACTCACTCTAATTCACTCTCACTTTCTCACTCTCTCTCACTCTTTCACTCTCTCTATCTATCTATCTATCTATGTCACACCCACATATTATATTAAAAAAACGTATGTTAGATGCGATTAAATGTGATATATTATGTTCTGCGACTTTAATACAAATTGCAATTCTGAATAGTCAACTAAACAAAAATACATTTACATTTATTCGTTTAGCAGACGCTTTTATCCAAAGTGATTCATCATGAAAAAAGCAAAAGTACATACGAGTGCTTACAATATAAAAAAGTTTCAAACATCGCACATACTAGTAGTACAAGCCTGGAGAATAGAGGAAGGATTTGATTTTTAGTTAAGGTGGTGTGTGCCATGTTAAAATATCATTTTCTAGCTAAACGTTAATTGCTGCAGTCTTTTTAAAATATTACTTTTATTTTAATTATTTTGTAATGGTTTTGAATGAATGATTCAATGACTCATAAGGGCTTCACTTGTTTCATTGCTGGATTTCATTTGAACAAATCTCTAGATTTAATGATTCGATTACTTTTTGTTGTTGTTGATCAATCATTATTTTAAGCGTCACGTTACTTTCAAAACATGATTTACTCAATTTTGATCACAAACGTAGAAATCAGTGCTTATATCCTAACTATAATCTTAGTGTCTCTGTGATGATTTGAGTTATTATAACAGAAATAATGATCTCTGGGTCACAGATCTGAACGTTCGCCGTCATCGTACTTGTCAAAGGTTTAATAGATGTTGCTGAATTGTTGTAATTTAGGAATAAGATCGTGTCTGTGTTTGAATCAAGATCACAGTCTTTAAATGATTAAGTGTGCAACTCTATATTATATTACATAAACATTAATATATATGTTTTCACAGCAGTTACTATAAAACATTTATTTGTATTATATTATGATTCAAAGTAATGTATTCGACTTTCACTGTAAGTGACAGAATTGAATCGTTATCAATTTATTTGTATGATAATGAATCATCAGCACAAAATTCATGATTGTGAAAGACCTGCTTTTCATAGCAGTTCAAATTTTATGAAACATTTTTACAAATTCGAGTTAACTCTTTCTTTTTTTCCACTTCTCAGCAATGGATGGAGTGCCTTTCATGATTTCGGAGAAGTTTGCGTGTGCCTCCAGTGACGTGAGTCTGTTTTCATGCTTCAGATGAACTCTTGAACGGTCTGTAGGCTGCAAAGATGTGAATGTGACCAAACAAGCTTTCAGAGGATGAAATGCCTTTTGGCAGTAGAGAGTGTTGTGTTTTAGGAGCTTATAAACGGCATGAGACCTTTTCTGGACATTGAGGAGGGTTTTGGTCTGACCGTGTCTCTCTGTGTGTTCAGCTGCAGCAGGTCGATCTAATGGGCATCAGAATCAAATCACTTGCAGAGATCGAGAAAGAGGTGAGGATCTGTTCAGTTTCAAATGTGTGCTTTTCTTTGGGTCTCCATTTAAACATGCATTTTTAGATCTAGACATGGATCTATAGATTCAACTAAAAACAGATTCAGTGTTTCTCAAAATGAATCAAATTAGTCAAATGTAAAATCAGAGTATTACGCAAACCTCTAAAAATTAAAAATGGTAAATACAGCAAATATTTTTATTAGTTGATGCATATGTATATATATGTGTGTGTGTGTGTGTGTGTAACATTAATATTGATTCAGCTGATGTGCATGCAATATATACACACACACGCATATATACATATATATATTAATTAGCCTATTTTCCAGTCAATTTACAGTTAGACTAAAGGCCCATTCACTCCAAGAATAACTATTACTATAACTACTACTTTTTTAAATATGATCTTTTTGCGCTAGGTGTAAAAATACCTTAATGTTCTGTAGTTTTGTTCGAAGAATTGTTGTTATCAATAATAAGCTTAATTGTTTATTGATCTTACTGTTGCTAACACGGTTTTATAAAACCAATATCTTTTTAAACGGGACAAAGGCTGTGTGTTTCAGTGATTAATGGTTATTGATTACAGTGAATGTTAAAAGAAATTTTATGGAGGATTTTACTATGCATGTTTTGAAAATAGAGGTGTTTATAGATGTGCAGTTGAGCAACAGTAACCGTAAACATAATTATTATAAATGCTCAAATAAATGCTGTTCTTCGGAACTTTCCGTTTATTAAAGAATCCTGAAAAAATGTCTCACAGTTTGCACAAATATATTCAGCATATTAGAACGATTTCTAAAGGACAAATACTTGCCTAATATATCATTTCCATTCATTTGTTTGAACTGTGAGCCACTAGAGGTCAGTGTTTGCTCTGTTTCTGTCTCAGTATGAATACAGTTTCCGGACGGAGCACAGCGCCGCGGCCCGTCTGCCTCCCAGTCCCACCAGAACCTCTCTGGGCTCCGAGGCCTAAAGCTCGAGCGCCGCAGGAGCGACGGAGAGAACTTCTGAAGACCTGATCTGAGCAGAGACTCGCACACCTCTCCAAGATTAAAACACAAACCCACCGAACCAATGTTTGACGGAGGGGAAAAATCTCTTCTTTCCATACAATTATCATTTCATGTGGTCAAGCTCAGCCTCCCTTGAGTTGATGCTACTTCACTACCGTGTCCGTATGGAGCGGGTGGGACTGGCCTGTGGAAACGTCTGGCTGCTGGACGGAGATGCTGTTACTCTGCTGACTTTATGACGGGTCAGACCCGTGAGAATTCACATAGTGTGGTATTTTTTGGTCGCTTTTCTTCCGAGCGCAGCAACTGCATGAGTCCGTTTGATCAGCGCACTGTTACAGGATCTCTGAAAGATTTCAATATGTCTGTGTTTGTCTGGAATAAGAGATTAGAGAAGAACGCTCTTGTACATAGGCAAGCGATGAATCAGGAATGTGTTGTTTTCCGGTTGTGTGTTACTCGTTTTCCCTTTTTGTCTTCGTACCGTTCTTCCTGCTCGAGGTTTGACTCTTTTGTTCGGTTTGTCATGGTGTTCGACGGTGCTCTCGCACTTGGATATCGGTCCATTTGTGGCTTCTGAAGTTCATGGTGATGTTTTTATTTTATTTAACAAACTAGTGAATATTCCCTTGGCTGCGTTACACCCCAAAAGAAATGAAATGGAATTTTGCATAAAGAAAATAAAGCGACGTTTTGTGACATTTTCAATCGTACTCGACACGCACGTCGTTATTGAAAAATCGTTTTTAAATAGTTGAACCGATTTTACTTTGTATTTATGTCTAGTATTTTTAAATTCGAATGCAATTCTAATGAAAATAATGTCACGGTGCAACAAAAGCAAAGAGAAAATACCAGCTTTATGCAAAATGCAATTTCTCATTTCTTTCTTTTGATTTTCAGGGTGAGCTGAAGGCAGTTTTCGTGAGATCCAGAGCTGATTGAGTGTTTAGCCGTTCAGTTTCAGCAGTTTTGAGTCACCGCTGCTGTGTTTGATACGGTGAGGATTATCGGAGAAAGTTCAGTGTTATTATTTGTGAAAGCGCCATCTCAGGTGAAAGTGTTGGGATGGTTTGACACCTTCACTGTGAGACTTTACTCAAACATGTCATGTCGTGGGTGATGATGTTTAAGCAGCTATATTGTTACATGTTCTAACCACTATTGTGACTTTTATTGTATTTTAACTCGGATTGCAAATCTGAAATTTCTGATTTTCTCCTTTTATTTTGTCACGTCTGTGGAAGTCGATTCGATCCAGACCCAATTTTTTCTGGAAAACTCCCATGTTTATATCGAAATAAAATCGGAGCCAAAATTATAAGTTAATATCATGATGCTGATGTTTATCCAGTCATTTATTTCACATAAAAATATCTCGAAAGCCCTCTATGAATGCATGCAGCGTTATCTATGTTTTCAACATTAAAATGAGGATTTAATTTGCTATTTCATAGTACTCTTTGATCTAATTATTTAATGATTTTATATGAAGACTAATTTAAATGTTTAGGAATGTAGCTAGTATGTTGCCCCAATATTTTTTTTTAAATGTTTTGCTGGGAATAGTGTGTTTTCCAAGTTGGTCTCACAAACAAAAACAATAAAAGATGTTTAGTAATAAACTCATTTATAAACCGTTCGATGTTTATCATCGTTTTGCTTCTAGATGAACCTTCTGTGTGTTTGTCAACTGATTTAAATTTCTTTCTTGTATAAATGTGAATGCCAGTGTTGACTTCTGGTTGAAGTTTGTGCTTTTATTCTTCTATAAAAATACCGTGAAGTCTTCATGCATTTCTTCTCAACAGAGAAACAAAATCAGAAGTCCATGTTTTTTGCCACTTTTTTTATGAGGACTGCGATGAGTTTGACAGTATGTGATAGTCACTTTTATTTTATTTGTGCGTAGTATCACAACTTGCCTCCTGGCTCATCTTACCCCTATTTGTGCAGATGAGATGTTTCGCCACAAGAGTAATACTTTTTTACTGGAACTTTGCCTCTGTTTTGGTTTCACAAACGCTCAGAGCTTCCTGTGGCCGTTTGACAAGTCGCTTTATTTAGATCCAACATGCGCACAAAACCACAGGCAAACTTTCAAGACTTCAAGGGTAAAACACTGCAAAGTGTTGCTGTTTGTGCGGCTTTTTAATGGGTTTTTAAGAGAATGAAGAGTTAAACAAGAAACAGCGACGCATGTTTGTAGACAGTGATTGAGCATTTAAGAAACCGCACAAAGGTTACTTTTTATTTTCTCTTTGTTCTGGTAAATACTTCAGTTTTACTGTAAGATGCATGTATATGTGCGGTGTGCATGTATCTCTTTTGCGTTATTATTTGCCAAAAGTATAAGATCAATTTCTTCAGGTTTAACTAGGATTTGTGGTTATGAAATCCAAACGGTCCTGCTTGTTGGTTTTTGAGTTTCTACCCCTTGAAATGATCATATGTGATGTGTCTCACAAATATTTAATTTGTGGTCAATAATAAGACCCTCTAAGACCAGGACTAGACCCTTGAAAGCTGGAACCAGATCTATCAATCTGAAATACAATTTATGCAAAATTTACTACAGCGTTTATTTCAGAAATTACATTCAGAGCTGTGGAGTTCTGGAAGATTCTCCAACAACCAGTGGCTGAGGTAATTATCACTATTTTCAACGTCTTGGGAGAAAGTTTTCGGTGAGACGCAGACCTTTGTATTTAGAGCATTTTTACAGCAAGCCCATGTGTATGTGGTCTTTACATCATATTAGCTGCAAATCTCATTCTCCATTGTACATATTAAAATGTGTTGTTTAATCATCACAATCGATTATCTTCTACTGCACTATTTTAAAATCTGAACATGCATGTCATGAAACTTTCAGAGCTTTAGTGGATAGGAGGAAAAATGCTAAAACTTTGGTCTGTTCAACTACTGTATTTTATGGAATGTAATCGCAAGACTTAGTTCATCCAAAAATGAGAATTCGGTCATTAATTACTTTCCCTCGTGTTGCTCCAAACCCGTAAGACTTTCATTTGTCTTCGGATCGCAAATGAGGATAATTTTGATGAAATCTAAGATTTCTGTCCCTCCATTATCCATTATTAATGAGGTTCATTCTCGTGTTACGCGTCACGTTTGAGCTTCAGCGAGAACCAATGAGGTTCGTTCTCGTGTTACGCGTCACGTTTGAGCTTCAGCGAGAACCAATGAGGTTCGTCCTCGTGTTACGCGTCACGTTTGAGCTTCAGCGAGAACCAATGAGGTTCGTTCTCGTGTTACGCATCCTGTTTGAGCTTCAGCAAGAACCAATGAGGTTCGTTCTCGTGTTACGCGTCACGTTTGAGCTTCAGCGAGAACCAATGAGGATCATTCTCGTGTTACGCATCACGTTTGAGCTTCAGCGAGAACCAATGAGGTTCGTTCTCGTGTTACGCATCACGTTTGAGCTTCAGCGAGAACCAATGAGGTTCGTTCTCGTGTTACGCGTCACGTTTGAGCTTCAGCGAGAACCAATGAGGTTCTTTCTCGTGTTACGCGTCACGTTTGAGCTTCAGCGAGAACCAATGAGGTTCGTTCTCGTGTTACGCGTCACGTTTGAGCTTCAGCGAGAACCAATGAGGTTCGTTCTCGTGTTACGCGTCACGTTTGAGCTTCAGCGAGAACCAATGAGGTTCGTTCTCGTGTTACGCGTCACGTTTGAGCTTCAGCGAGAACCAATGAGGTTCGTTCTCGTGTTACGCGTCACGTTTGAGCTTCAGCGAGAACCAATGAGGTTCGTTCTCGTGTTACGCATCACGTTTGAGCTTCAGCAAGAACCAATGAGGTTCGTTCTCGTGTTACGCATCACGTTTGAGCTTCAGCAAGAACCAATGAGGTTCATTCTCGTGTTACGCATCACGTTTGAGCTTCAGCGAGAACCAATGAGGTTCATTCTCGTGTTACGCATCATTTTTTAGCTTCAATAAGAACCAATGAGGTTCATTCTCGTGTTACGCATCACGTTTGAGCTTCAGCAAGAACCAATGAGGTTCATTCTCGTGTTACGCGTCACGTTTGAGCTTCAGCAAGAACCAATGAGGTTCATTCTCGTGTTACGCATCATTTTTTAGCTTCAATAAGAACCAATGAGGTTCATTCTCGTGTTACGCATCACGTTTGAGCTTCAGCAAGAACCAATGAGGTTCATTCTCGTGTTACGCGTCACGTTTGAGCTTCAGCAAGAACCAATGAGGTTCATTCTCGTGTTACGCGTCACGTTTGAGCTTCAGCAAGAACCAATGAGGTTCATTCTCGTGTTACGCGTCACGTTTGAGCTTCAGCAAGAACCAATGAGGTTCATTCTCGTGTTACGCGTCACGTTTGAGCTTCAGCAAGAACCCATGAGGTTCATTCTCGTGTTACGCGTCAGTTTGAGGCGTCAAAGTGGTAGTTGTGTAGACTGTCAATGAAGGGACAGAAAGATCTTCATTTATGTTTTGAAGATGGGAAAAAAACCTCTTACGTTTGGAACGACATGAATTTTAATTTTCGGATGTACTAACCCATTATTCCTCCATAAGATGACATTCTAGTTGTGCAGTGGTCTGCAAAGCAAACCAAGGATCAGTATGATAGCGTGAGCAGTTTGGAGGACTGTGCTGCGAAAGTCTCTCCAGAGTTATCCCAGAATTTTTAAAAATTGGGTGAACTATCCCTCAAAGGCACGTTTGCATGAAGGACGACAAATATAAAGTTGTAATAATCGTCCTGATTCTATGAAAATATGGAAGTCCACACTTCTAACGATAACGGAACAAATTCATAATATCACTGAAATCGCTTTTAGAACGATATTTTCCAGCTGATGATGCTTTAATGTGCTCGAACTAAATTTATAATAAACAGAACGAAATTGTGCGCAGGTGTTTACTCTATATTATTTTATTTCATATTATAATATTCATTATCATATATATCTATATTATTATATTTCACTTTATAGTTATTGTTCTTGGTGTGAACGGGCCTTCATGATCCTTTTAATGTTTTTCTCTCTCACTCTCGTTTATCTTGACAGACATCAACTGTTGTCTTGCGTTCTTCAAAAATTCTTCTGCTTCACAGCATATGATTTCTGTGGAATGATAATGATTGAGAAATTATGTTGTCGAATGTTGATTTGTTGTCCCGTGGCATTTGTCATAATCTCAGCATTATGTGCTTGACTCAATTATTGCCTCTGAATACTTCTGATGTCTTGTTCTACCGTCATGGAAAGAAAGCTGGGCTTCCTACCAGACGTTTACAGCGCACCCAAAAGACCTCCCAGTGAAAGTCAGCCTCTGAAGCTTGTGTCATTTCTTCTTTGATAGAGTCTTTTGAAGACTGTTTTTCCATTAGCTTCAGAAGAACCTTTGCCACAGGTCAATAAAACCAGAACATAATGAAGCCAAACCATGAAGAACATTAAAAGCCATTAAAGCCAAACCTCCCAGCAAAGAGATCTGATCTAATGTACGCTGAACTTTATTAAACTTTCAGGGCAACAAAAATGACAAATACATTTTTTTTAAGTTACAATGATTTGAAAGACACATTTATGCCTGGTTTCACAAACAAGGGTTAAGCTAGTCTCAGACTAAAATGCATGTTTAAGCTGTTTTAACTGGAAGTAACTTGCACTGATATTTCTAAAAAAAAAAATATTTCAGTCCCATTGTTTTATTTCAAGATGTACATCAGTAATGTATTTTTTCTAAGGCAAGTTTATGAAAGCTGCTTAAATGTCTTAATTGAACTAAGCTCCTTAATTCTGTCTTAATCTAAACCCTGTCTGTGAAACCAGGCTTTTATATGTTTAATATTTCATTCGAAATGCACTACTTGCCCAGAATATAATAATCAAAGTTAGACTACACTGTCTAGACTCTAGACTATTATATCCCACAATGCACATGAAATCTAAACATTTTTAGGGTCATGTTTGATTTCCAGATGCATAAACTGAATACTGTCTCTAGTGCATAAAAATCTATAACTCTTTGTTATAAACAAAGCAAATAAATATCTCAAATACAAATCTGTATATTTAAATATATAAATATATATATATATAGAGAGAGAGAGAGAGAGATAGCATTAAACCTGTTAAATATCTCTCTCTCACACTATTTATATATATACATATAATGTATATGTGTGTGTGTGTGTGTGTGAGAGAGAGAGATATTCTGCATTAAACCTGAACTACTGTTTTTATGCACATATTCAGGTTTTAGTAGATATTTTAAATATGAAAGAAAAACAAAACACTACTGGTCAAGGTATTTATCTGACAAAATTATTCATCGAAACCTACAGCTACCGGTTTTACTATACAAAAGAAAAGAAAGGATAAAAACAAAAGCATACACTGACTATACAACATAATCAGTTGTTAATATTAAATTTCTTCTCTTGTTTTTGCAGGTGTTCATCATTTCTTTGTATGACCCTGGCCCATAGTCGGAGTTTGGGGGGGGGCTGGGGGGGGCACTGCCCCCCCAGACCAGATCAGATCCAATTAATGCCTGCCTTGTGCTTTAAATATTTTTTTGTTATTACAGAATTCATATTTTCTCGTTTTATTTGTCTTATCTTATTAGTTCTGTGTATAGAATGAGTAAGATATGGCTAATTAATTTTTAATTACTGTATTTAATTTAATTTACTTTATTACATTCTCCTGCGATTTGCGAATCTCAAAGTATCGCGGTAAGTGAGTGGACGCTCTTCTCGTTCTGTTTTACGCGCTGAATAAACAAAATGGACATTAGTCGTTTTTTTTATAAATCCAATACTAAAAGTGTCAAATCTATCAGAAGAGAAGACAGTGGACATCTACGCATCTCGGAAAAAGAGGCGGCTTCTTCTGCATTAGGTAAGATATTGTAATGTCTGAAGTAGTTCTATGACAGGTCAAGGGAGGCTCTGTTTATGAACTTTAATCGGAACGAAGAAGAACCCCCTGGGGGGGGGCGCGCGTTACCCTGGGGTACATGCTTTTTTTTTGCCTGGGAGTATGTTTTCTTGCACTGAACAAGAGCAGCAGAAATGAAGTTTAGATAACCTCATCCTTTGACGCACGATCACAACGCTGTACATGTGTGTCACGTGATCAACCACTAAATTCACACGTGTTTTCACGCGATATCTGGCACTGATCCAAAAAATAGACGCGTTCAGAGCTTGTCATTTATCACAACTATTCAGTGTTTTCAACCACATAAGATTTCTTTTAGGTTTCAACAAGTTGAGCCAAAAAGTTGGAGACTATTTTGAATGATCTATTATACAGCGCTTTTTGTACTGCGGTATGTCAGGTGACAAGCATGACGCGTTGCCATGGAAACAATAAGGCGAAAGTTCCAAAATGGGGGGAGGTAAATTTTTACCTCTTCCTAGGGGGGCGTGACAGAAAAATAATTGAGAAGCACTGGTATAAAGTCATTGTTCATTGTAAATGTATTTTATATGTAGAATGAATAATATATAAATATGATATTAAAAAAATCTGAGCTCGTGGTCTGGCTGGCCCGGTTGGTGCCCCCCCAAGCACAAAAGTGAAACTCCGCCTATGCCCTGGCCATTGTGTCCGCACAGTTTGGCATGTTTTATCACAAATAAAACAATTGACTCCAAACACAGTTACGTAATTGATTACAAAATCTAATTTTTAATGTTTAAATAAAGATGTAAATTTTCCTTTCAACTGGGTTTCACGTTTTTCCACTACTATCGACTATGTAGTTTCAGTTTAATTTATTTAATTTTTTATGCAAAAAATAAATAAAAAATGTATCATCTGTTTTGCGTCATATTGACACATGTCCAACACAAATTTGTTGTCGCTGAAGAAGGTTTAATCTGTATTAGCCGCAGATCCTGTTGCCGTACAAAACCTATTAAACGCGACCACAATAAACGCTTTAAGAGCTTGGTTTGTTTTCCCCGCTTGTTAAATGTATTTACATGCAATATTTTCCATTTGGAAGAAAATGTGCGACACATACATGGAGATTACATGAATTAGCTTTACTATTGTAAAAGTCATTTGATCAGGGCTTTGATGAGACGTGCTTCTCTTTCAGGAGGGATTTTAATGAAGCTCATAGTGGGAGGTTTTCCTGAATTAACATCCACAACTTCATCTTCAGTGTCCGCCGGTTTCCTCTGTCGGCAGAGCAGATAGCGTTAAAACTCAAAGTGTTCAATATAAAACTGAAAATGACTTCAAGAGCTCGCACATGTGCGCATCTGCTTGTTGAGATGGTTTTGTCTCCGCAAGATCTGTTTACATTTTTGCACCAACAGGTTTTGAGTTGAGGTGACTTTTTTTTGTACATGCAAGGCCTCATATTTTCTTCAGAAATCTAGTTCATGCAATGCAGGTACTGCTATGATTGATTTTCCCCCGGTTCCACAGACCAGGCTTAAACTAATCCTAGACTATAATGCATACTTGAGCTGTTAGGAAATCATAAAATATATCACTGTTATTGTTGTTTTGTCTCAAGATTTACACCAGTAATGCTTTTTTTTCTACGGCATATTTATAAAATCGACTTGAAAGTCCTAAACGAAGGCGTAATCCTGGCCCAAACCAGACCTTGTCGTTTTTTTTCCAGGTTTCTTAGCCTACTTTTTTTAATTAAAACTATTATTCATTATGCTTTTGTGATACCAAAATGTACAAATGTGGTGCCATGTTGATAAATGGTGCTATTACCTGACTTTAATAAACGGCTTTTATGAAGAAGATTTCCTCACAATTTCTATCTTCATTTTTATCACATGTGTGATACTATCACATGCCACAGTTTTTTATGGTTTTTACTGTTTGGTCTTTTAGCCATGACTTGAATCAAGGCTTTTCTTTCTTTCTTTGTAAAATGCAATGTGTGTAAATACTAAATTGGGTCTTTTCATTGTGTGGTAATGATAGAGGTAGTGAGTTCTGGCTGACGCGAGAGGGCGCAACAACCCAACATGAACTCAAGCGTTCAGAGATATTAATGTGTGTGTGTGTGTGTGTGTGTGTGCGCGCGCGAGTTACACAGAATTAGAGTTGAAATACTTTACGCATATTTCTAAAAACATGTTTATTGGATAATAAGCGTGATTAAAGTATCAGATATGTGTTTCGAGTTCGTTGGGTTTTGTGGCTGTTTAACCACGTAACTTTGGCTTGAAACCAATTAATAGAAGTCAAAACAAAAAGGTGTGTGATTTCACTTGATTCTTTCTAGTAAAAGCCTATAGCTGCATTTTACAAACAACAATTCAGGAGTAAGATGTAAAATGTAGCTATATATATATATATATATATATAGCTACATTTTACAAACAACAATTCAGGAGTAAGATTACTGTTTTATATAAGTAAACATATATATATATATATATATGATCAATATTCGTAGATCAATATTCGTAGACATAAACACAGAACTCCTATTGAATCGAATGCTCGAGATAACGGAAATTCATTTTTAGAGGGTTGAGGAATTCTGGAGGGAAAAACTCCCGCACTCTGAGAAAAAAAAAGCCTCATCCTCATGTTTATTTCCAATATTTTTCCCCCGGTATAAATTCAGCTTTAAAGACTCAGAAGAACATAAAGCAAGACTGTCTGAACTTTATAGTATCTGTACTATACAGAAAAGCCTAAAACAGTTTAAAATGAATGATTAATGGGTTAAAATAACAATAGTTTATTTAAAGTTTGCGTTGTTGTTATCTGAAAAATGATCGGTTGTTTTAACTCAAATTTGACTCAAACATGGACAAACCCAACCATTGGGTTAACAATCGTGTTTAATTAAAAAATGTAAGCCAACAACTGGGTTTGTCCATTTCTGACCCAAATATGAGTTGAAACAACCCAACATTTTTCCCCTTTAAGGAAATTACTTCAAATTTATTTAAATTATTTTGAAATCATTTAAGTTATAATTAATCATAATGAAATTATTTCTACATCTTGTGAAATGAAAATGAATATTATAATTTTCCACAATACAAAATACCCAAATGTTAAAGCTTCGATCTCGAAAAATATATACAGTGCATGTATATATAAAATAATATTATATTCTGCTAATATTTATTAGTCTGTTTATATTTTACTTATGTTTATTTTATATATATATATATATATATATATATATATATATATATATATATATATATATATATATATATATATATATATAAAACGAAATAAAAGGAAATCAAATTAAATAACCTATACACAAATAAGCCATTTATCAATCTCTGATCCATAGGCTACCACGTCATTAAAAACGGGAAAAGACAGTGAAATGTTCAGGAGAAACGCATATGTATTTCATCTACAGGAGAGAGCATAAATCAGTCTGTCATAATTAGAAGAGAGATGAATACTAATGAGGAAAGTAATAAAGACACTTTCCTCGCAGGTTTATTGCGCTGAGATGAAACACAAAAGATTCTCCTTATGAATTTTACATGGAGAGAGATTAAATCAGCTTTTATCTGGGCCTTTATTAAGTTTTCATCGAGATTCGGAATATATGGGGCCGATTTCACATCGCGAAATTGCTGATGACAAAAGCAATTAAATAAAATATGTTAAAAGCGGAAGATCAAAATATAGATTCTCTGAACAATCAAAGTTAGGCTGCATTATATTTCATAGAAAGTCATGATTCATTTATTAATCCTTATAAACGTGAAATAGAATAGAAATAAAAAATATGAATGTTTTGAGACTTGATTTACTAAACCTCAATTACATGTTTGTTTTGCATGGTTTATTATTTAAATATGAAGAAAACTGATAAAAAATTCGACATTACGTTTTTTTTTGTTATTACATGGTTTATTATTTCAATATGAAGAAGAAAACTGATTTTTTTCTGAGTTTTTACACTAAAACGTGTAATTTTCACTCAACAAATGCTGGTTGTTCTTTCAACCAACCTTTGTGTCAAATATGGACAAAATAACCGTTAAAACCGTTTAACTGTCAAATTTAATTTAAATTTTTGAACCAACGGTCGAGTTTGAATTTGTCCATATTTGACCCAAACATTGGTTGAAAAAACAACCAGCATTAGAATCCTCTCTCTCTCTCTCTCCCTCTCTCTCTCTCACGCACGCACACTCTCTTTATCTCTCTCTCTCTAATTAGAGTGTTTATAGCAGATTAACAGCAGAATAATTTATTATAATAACCTATCGCTAATAACCATCAGAAAGTTGTTGTTCAATCATCTCGGAATGTCGTAATTGTGTCGCACACTGCAAAACCTGAAAACGTCCCGTTGCTGCTCCTGATTTGACTCCTAAAAACACTTCAACTGGCTCGTGATCCTGTTCGCGTGAACGCTGTGTTTGCGCTGGATGATTGAGATGTTGCGATATGACGAGTTTTGAAGGCGGTAGGCGGTTCCGCCGGGAGCATCACATGGATCAGGAGAATGACGCGAGCAGCTCCACAAACTCCTCAAGAGGAGCCTCTGGATTTCCAAAGCTGCTTCCCAGAGGATCTGACTCACTTCGCGAGGACGCGCGCGCTGGACGCTGAACCTCACCGTCGAGCGCGCGCTTTAAAACACGACGAACAAGCGACGATAGTTTACTTTTAGTTTCTCTCTCGTCACGCAGTGTGGATCGGTCGCGATGCTGGACGGAATGAAGATCGAGGGTCAGTCTCTGGCAGTGATGCTCGGTGAGTTACTCATCACTGGTGACTCTACATTAAACTCTCATGTGTTCTATTGTATTGCTGTTTTCACACGTTCATCTTTGGTAACTTTATAGACTTACTGTTCGTGTTAGTTCGCATTGCTTCAACGGTCAAACAAGCCCAGCCGTTGGTGTAAGTTTGGGTTTGTCCTCGATTGACCGTTAAAAACCCAACCGTTGAGCTTAAAAATGTAATTAGAAAATTAAACCAGGATTGGGTTTGGCTGTATTTGACCGTGTAGTAAATGTTAATTCCATCATTTTAATATGTATATATATAAAACACTTATATATATATATGTCTGTCTCTCTCTCTCTCTCTCTCTCGCTCTCTCTCTCTCTCTCTCTCTCTCTCTCTCTCTCTCTCTATATATATATATATATATATATATATATATATATAGATAGATAGATAGATAGATAGATAGATAGATAGATAGATATTTAAACTCAACGGTTGTGTTTGTCCTCAATTGACCGTTAAGACCCCAACCGTTGAGTTTAAAAATGTAATAAAAAAATTAAACCAGCTCTTGGGTTTGTCCATATTTGATCGTTAGAGCAACCCAGAATTTTATAGAGTGTAATAAATGTTAATTCCAACATTTAAAAAAACAAAACAAAATTAAACCCAGCGGTTGAGTTTGTTCACGTTTGACCGTTAAATCAACCCAGATTTTTTTAAATGTAAGATTAATTAATAACGTAGAAGTATTGATTATTGTTAACTAATTCTAATGTTAACAGGTGACACATTATAAAGCGTTACCAACATATTATTAAATATGACACCAAATACCGTTTCATGTTTTTACGGCGATTGTAAATTTACATATACTGATAAAAACGACAGACATACTAGTTTATATATGTATGATTAACTCTGCTATTACAACTATAACGAGCTGTAAGAAAAAAACTTCACAAAATAATTAAATATTACATGTTCGTCATTAGTCGTTTTTTGTTGTTGTTGTTGTTTAACCTTTAATCAGCTTTATTAAATGGAAACATGCATCACGCGTCTATGGATAAAAGCATTTTAATTTTTTGTAAACGAAAAAACCACAATCGTTATATTAAATAATAACAGAAAATGTGACACAAATGTTTAGTTTAATGGATGTGTTTGAACGATATCAGAATTAACACAATAAACGTGTTTTGTCTATAATTTAACACACCATTTTGTAGTATGTCTTAAATGTTTTAAATAGCCTATTAAATATCTGAATTAACTCGATTACCTTAGTTTAACCAAATCAAAACTACTTTTTAAGGTTTTGCGCAACTTCACTTTTAAATTTGAAGTGTACTTTAGAAAGCGAGTTCCTAATGTGTGTGTGTGTGTGTGTGTGTGTGTGTGTGTGATTGTCCAGCGGAGGTGTGTGATGGACATTGCTCGTGCGTTGCAGGTTCGGATTGCGCGCACCCGAGTGTGTGTGAAGGATGTCACCGACCCATCTCCGATCGCTTCCTCCTGCGCGTGAACGAGCGCTCGTGGCACGAGGAGTGTTTGCAGTGCTCAGTGTGTCAGCAGCTTCTCACCACGAGCTGCTACTCCAGAGACCAGAAACTTTACTGCAAACACGACTACCAACAGTAAGAGCTGGTTCATTCATCTCGTGTGTG
>JAWRVZ010000170.1:1027500-1045000 GCA_037043235.1 Rhodeus uyekii
GCTGCTCGTTGAGAACCGCAAGAACGATATGTGCTTTCACTTCAGAGAGTCTCCAAAAGTCTCCAATAACTCCAGATAAAGTCGTTAGATTTGTTGTTAGTTGCTTTTTCATGGTTTCACTTCATTTAGGGCTTCATTACAGTGAGATCTAGTAGAGGTGTGTGTGTGAATTCCCTAAATATAGTGACAAAGGCGCTAAGTTGGCAACTCTGTCCACAAGTTATTTTGCGGCTGCGCGGCGCTGTGAGTGAAGTCACTGGAGATTCACGTGCGATCCACGTGCAACGCGAACTTAGCGCATGCGCAGTGAACTAGGTACATTCATTAATCATGAGATAACCATGTGAAGTGGCGAATTTGTCCCGCTTTTGTGCTCAAGATATCAGGGTTCGGCGACATAAAAGAATTGACGTAACCAATGAGAAAATGCTAAGACAAATAGGGAGTTTGGCGGTTCCACTTCAAAAACGTTGACATAATATGATTGGCGAGTTAACCGTGACTCGAGATAAGTGGATTCCACTGTATATACTATTTTCACCCCACAAAATGGTCTTAAGGCAGTTACTTCTATCTTTTTCTGTAGTGTGTCAGTAGGAGATATCAGTTTACGTATCAAAGCATTCATTTTGCCATTAATTGTAATAATCCAGTGAGATGTTTATAAGCACAAGGAGTCTGAGAACAGCCGGTGCTTCACACATAGATCTGATCTCTCGTGATTGAGTCTGTCTGTGACTACATGAAGACACTGAGTCAGAATAAATCCAGAAGAATTACGGCAACAATGCTTTTATACATTGTGTATATATTTAGAAACATTTCTGATCAAATCTCCCAAGATCAAGTTCATTTTATGCCTTTTTATGTCTTTTTTACACATTTTTTTACTCTTTCAAAAGAAGAAACATCTATGAAAAGAGTTGATACATCTGAAGATTTCTGAGTTCTGAAAGAGCTGCGTTTGAGCAATACCTTTTTCCTTTCAAGCCCCCGAGTTCCTTCTCCGGCGCACCACCCAGATTCCCTCTGTCTTTCTTGTGGTCTCTTCTTCCTATAACGGGATTAGCAGTATGACCCCCACGTTTCCGCCCCGGCTGTAGAGTTGAGCTCCGCACTTTTATCACTGACTGCGACACTGAGCTCCCCTGTCGCTTTGTGCCCACCGGAAGCCTGTTCCCTAATCCACTTATTCGTGTGGAGAATGAGGGCAAAGAAGGAGACGATGGAACAATATGCAATGGAAGAGGAGGGACGCTGGAAAAAGACCCCCTGCGACTCAGTTCCTAAACCAAATACGAGAACATGAGATTGATTTTATGAGGCTTTAGTTGCCTTTTGTTTATCAGCACTTCCCACAGATTTGTGCGTGCCGCCACAATAATGCATTTTAAGGACACAGTTTCACAACAAAATGCCTCTGGAGTGCACAAACTAATCCTTTACAGCCACTTAAAGCTTTCCACATTCTCATTTTAAAGAGTTTTGGAGGTTTCTGTAAAGATGTGGTGGTATTTAGATGTCTTTATCTGTGATTTATATTAAAAAATTTGAGTTTTAGATTAAAGCTACTCATAGTTTATGTATTTTTATGGTTGCATGCATGGTTGCTAATGCTAGTGTGTTAAATCTGAGCATGCGAGCATCAAACAATCACGGCGCTCTGGAGAAACTGGTTCTGATTGGCTAATCATTACAATTACTTTGCATTTTTTTGCATAATGAGCTCTTAACCATATAATCGAAAGTTGTCCCGGCCAATCAATTTGTCTCTTGTATCGCTCTGTACTCGCTTTGTGCTGGCAAAATTAAATAATGTCCACTAAAATTTATTTATTTATTTGTATTTTTTATTATTTTTAGTTTTTATTGTTTTATTATATTGTAGTTTTTAACATTTATTATTTCCTTAGTTAGTTAATAGCATACAGGTCTTGCTCCATTAATAAATACCCATTAATAATTTGGTTTATTTGTTTAACATTTTTATATAATATTTATTTATTTAGCAATTTTATGTAGCATTTTATATTTATTTATTTACTTCATTAGTTAGTAGTATACAAGTCAGGGTTCTGTTTATTCAGTTTATTCAGTTTGTTTATTTATTTACTTTATTTATTTATTGGTTGTTTTCATATTTAATATTTATATGTTTATTTATTTAATTAATTATTTGGTAGCCATGCAAGTCAGGGTTCATTAATTTATTCATTTAGTTTAGTTGATAAATTTGTTGTTATACAATATTATTTATAAAATCTGTATTTATTTTTATTTTATTTTATTTTTTATAATTTATTTAGCTATTTACTTCATTAGTAACCATACAAGCCAGGGTTCTGATCACCCTTACGTTTAGTTATTGACTTTATTTATTTATTGGTTATTTTTATATTTAATATTTATATATTTACTTAATTAGTTGGTAGCCACGCAAGTCAGGGTTCATTCATTTATTTATCTAGTTTAGTTGGCAAATTTGTTTTTATTTTAATTTAATTTTTTTATTTATAATTTATTTAGTTATTAATTTTCATTAGTAGCCATTAGTGAGCCATTAGCAGCCAAGTCAGGGTTACACTCATTCATTTATTTTGTTATAATCGCACAATCCGTTACATATCGTTATTCCAGCGACTTGTTACATATTGTGCATTGTTGTGCACACCATAATTTACCATCTAAAGATTACCAAGGCTTTACAAAAGCCCCTGAAACAAGTTTAAAACAAACACTAAGGGATGTTTTAGTGCTGTGCAAAAGATTTTATCACATGCACCTGCTCAAAAAAAACTAATTTTTTTATGATTAAAAATGATGCTCTCAATGCAGATGCTTCACCATGTGAGTTTTATTAAGAACATTTTTATTCAGTGGTGCACTTTAACCAAACAGAACCTGTTATTGGTCGTGTTTGTGTTGCTTTGCTGTCCTGTGTAGAAAACTGATCTCGGAGCAGGTGGATTCCTGCATCCACCGTCCTTTATTTACTCAGCCAACTGTTGCTGCACGTCTGTTAAACGGATGGAGTGAGACGAAGCTCATTATCTGGAGCTCAGGTGCACACCAGCCTCTGTTTTGACCTCCAGCGGGTCAGAACTAATGTGGCGCTGACAGACAAGACTCACGCCTCTGCGCTTCCTCAACTGTCCCGTCTCATAACAGACAAGACTTTCATCAGGACAGAACAATATCAGGCCTGGTTTTCACAATCTGTTCATGAAGTATAGACATCTGTTTGAGTACAGTGACGTTTCCTGATCATCAACCATATTTAAAACCATAATTAGTAATCATAAAACCATAATTAATAATTAGTTTAAAACCATAATCACGTTTGTTCAACATTTTTGAACAAAGTCTACATTTATTACATTGTAATTATGTTAAATATCACAATTTAAAATAAGTGTTTTCTATTATAATATGTTTACTATTTATTCCTGTGATTAAAGCTGTATTTTTAGCATCATTTCTCCAGTCTTCAGTGTCTCATGATCTTTACAAATCATCCTGATATGGTGATTTGATGTTTAAGAAACTTTGTTGAAAACTGCTTCATATTTTAATGAAAACCATTATGCATAATTTTTCTTTGAGTAACAGCATTTATTTATAATTTATTTAGAAATATTTTGTAAGATTATAAATGCTGGTAGTATACGTAATGAATCAAATCCAATAATCAACGTTTTCTCTGTTGATATGTTTTCGTATTCATCACAATTACTTTGCCCTGCTGGCTTTCATAGTGAATGAAAGCAAGTGACCGAGACAAATGAATATTAATGCATTGTTTTTTTTACTTCTACTACCACAATGCATATTTTTTACATTTTTATGCATTTGGTAGCCACTTTTATCCAAAGCAACTTGCATTGCATTCAAGGAACACATTGAATCAGATCTTGCTTTCCCTGGGATCGAACCCATGACCATGGCGTTGCAAGCACCAATGCTCTACTGGTTGAGCTACATTGTAATTAATGTAAAATCTGAATGATTTGAATGCAAATGGTTGGTAACCACTGCCTTAAACTTTAAAACCTTTCCCACACCTCTTATTTGAGTAGTTACATTAAAAATCTGGGTGTTTATCTAATTTTAATATTCTGATGTTCTGCAAGGTTTAAGCTCATTATCTAATCATTAAGAAACTCTTGAGCCGTTTAAATACAAGTCTTTTTATGCCTATCCTTCAAACTCTCCATAACTCTCCTTCAAATGAGGAGGCAAGCAGAGGCGTCATGTTGTAAAACCAAGCGCTCAGTTTTATTAGAAACCACACGATCTGCTGTGCTCCCTGTCTATCAAAGGGATCAGGCCGTGTATCCGGGTTTAAATCCAGGATCCCGGGCACAGCGGGCCACCAAGACCTCTGAACATGCTTCAGCTCCTGTGAGTGTGTGGAGACGAGGAGGAGGAGGTGGCGAAAGTAAACCGAAGCTGTAGATGATGAGTGTCTGCAAAAGCAACACTCGGTGGGAAGGTTCAACGGATCACGTTTCATGCCTCCCGTGCAAAGACCCACGCAATACTTTCCTCTCCTCCCTCGTGCCGATGCTCCTTCAGCTCAAGGTGGTTTGTAATCTGGTTTTCCTGATCCTGAAGGAGCTTCAAACAGAACAATCGTATCCGGGGTAGGAGGGTTTGGGATGCTTGGAGGTGATGAGAGCCGGCAGCATTTATGCATTTGGCAGTGATAGAGACGATTCGGAAATCCATTGCCGCTTGTATATATAATCTTTTCTTATTTGTAAATATATTCTTTTTTTTCTTATTTGAATTATTTGTAAAGAGTGATTTATAATCAAGTTAGGGATTTTTATCACTTAAAGCCTTTCTTTACTTTTCTGTAGTTTTCCATAGAGTAAGGATGAATATTGTCAGCACTTCTCAACAGATAAAACATGTTATCAGAATGTTTTGAGAGTCTCTCTGTTGAGAGTTGGAGTCTGAGCCGAGTTCAGCCTTGGAGAAGCTGTGTATCTGTGTGTGTGTGTGTGTGTGTGTGTGTGTGTGTGTGTGTCAATATGGTCTGTATTGGTGAGGTGATTAACTGGCACCATCAGGAGACGGAATGACTTCTTGTTCTTGACAAGAAACGTCACAAACCCGTCAACCATGTGATCAACGAAGATATGCTTCAGACTGTCTGCTCTTGTGTGGAAAATTACTAGTTTTGTTTATCTTTCTTTCTTAGCCAATCAGAATCATTTAAACGTCATCATTGATGTAGTTACTACCCTCTGTTAGAGTATAATTGCTGTAACAATGTTATTGTATGTGAGGCGGCCTACGAACTCCTTGTGAGACCTGAAGCTTCTGCTGATGAAACTGCAAACTAAACTTCACTAAAATGTCTTCTATTGACTGCACTTCTGACTCCTGGTCTTCATTCAACATTATATATGCATTTGGCAGACGTTTTTATCAAAAGCTACTTACATTGCATTTAAGATACACATGGACATGCTAATCGGTTCTTGCTTTCCCTGGGAAATATGCCATTAGAGCATGTTTTTCCTAATTTTCCTTTTGTTCTGTCCCAGAATATGTTGTTTAATCAAGTATTCACTTTTAAAAATAAAGGTTCTTGATCAGCACTGATGCTTCTGTGAAGAGTCTTTAACTTTCATGGAATGTTTCCATTCCACAAAATGATTCTTAAATGTAAAAAACTCTTCACACTGAGAGATAAATGGAGATAAATCGTCTCAGGTTACGTATGTAACCATAGTTCCCTGAGAGGGAACGAGACGCTGCGTCTTTCGATCGCTTTGGGGAATACTTGGACAATGCCTCGCGAAGCACAATATGTAAACTTCCGTCGACCGAGTGTGAGTGACGGTCGCAGGTCGGTGACGTCACGAACCAGGTCATAAAGGGGCGACAGAACCCAGAGGCAGTAGCTTAGAGGTGTCTGAGCAAGCCCGGAAGGCGCAAGGAGCTGAGGCCAAAGACGCAGCGTCTCGTTCCCTCTCAGGGAACTATGGTTACATACGTAACCTGAGACGTTCCCTTTCAAGGGAACTCGCGCTGCGTCTTTCGATCGCTTTGGGGAACGATATACCAACGCCACCTCAGTGACAAAGGCCGACGAGTGTCTCGTAGCTCACTACGAGAGGACCCGTGTTCCCGGAGCGGAGTTGAGGTCAAGCTGGTAAAACCTCAGAAAGGTATGCGGGGGAAGACCACCCCGCCGCATCACAAACATCAGATAAAAGACACACTTGATATAAGGGCCTTAGAGGCAGCCTCGCTCCTAGAGGAGTGGGCACGGACCCTTAGAGGCGAAGGGGATCCGGCCGACTCGTAAGCCAGGGTGATAGCCTCAACTATCCACCTGCTTAAAGTAGGTTTGGATGCTGGGGCCCCACTAGGGGTCCCAAAGCAAACAAACACCTGGTCTGACTTACGCCAAGGGCAGACCTGTGGACATAAGTGTCCAGTGCTCACACTGGACAGACCTTGTTTTTAAATTCCTGGTCCTGGTCACCAAAAGGGGGGAAGGCAGAAGGCCTGCAGTACAATAGACCTGACCACATGAGTGGGCACTTTGAGCACGTAGCCTGGCCTGGGATGAAGGAAGGCTTTCACCATCCCAGGCGCAAACTCAAGGCAAGAGGGAGCTACAGAGAGCACCTGTAGATCCCCAACTCTTTTTAGCGATGTTATAGCTAATAAGAATAATGTCTTTAAAGTGAGGAACTTTAGGGGAACCTCATCCAAAGGTTCAAAGGTGCCTGGGACAACCCCTGGAGTACCAGGGATAAGTCCCAGGTAGGAACCTTGGTCTGTACTGCAAGCCTCAGCCTAATAGTACCACGGAGGAAGCGTGTGACGAGGGGGTCCCTGCCAATGAACATGCCACCCAGAGGTACGTGGTAAGCAGCCACGTAGACCTTCAGGGTGGACGGGGACAGCCCTGCAGTGAATTTATCCTGCAGGAACTCCAGCACTTTGCCAACGTGACAGGTAACTGGGTTCACCTGCTTTTCGCTACACCAAGAAGTGAAGAGTCTCCACTTCAGGGCATACAGCTTCCTCGTGGAGGGAGCTCTGGAGTGGAGGATGGTCTCAACAACCTCAGTTGACAGACCAGACTCTATGAGCTGGGCCTCCTCAGAGGCCAAGCCCACAGTTTCCACAGTTCTGGGCAGGGGAGACGCATCAAGCCCGCTGCCTGGGACAGAAAATCCTCCCTGGGATCTCCCGGGGGGCTCAGTCCAGAAGGGACACAAGATCCGCAAAACACACTCCGCCCGGACAACATGGAGCAAATAGTGTGAGACGGACCTTGTCTCGACGAACTCTCTCCAGAACTCCCAGGAGCAGAGCAATCGGGGAAAAGGCGTACAGACATAGCCTCGGCCATGTCTGAACCATGGCACCCGGCCCGAGCAGGGCTTGGTGCAAGAGTGAAAACCACAGAGGGCAATGAGTCGATTCCTCGGACGCGAACAGGTCTAATTGTGCTCGGCCGAATCTCAACCAAATCTGCTCCACCACCTAGGGGTGGAGCCTCCAAACCCCGGGCCTCGGCCCCTGCCTCGACAGGACGTCTGCTCCCACATTCTAGGTCCTAGGGATGTGAGCTGCCCGTAGATGGAGCAGTCTCCCTTAGGACCAAAGGAGGATCTGCCGCGCCAGTTTTATAATGGTCGCGAGCATAAACCTCCCTGATGATTTATATAGGAGACCACAGTGGTGCCGTCGGTCTGAGCAACCACATGATGGCCCCTAAGGTCTGGGAGGATCGCCTAAAGCGCCATCCAAGCAACCATCATCTCTAGCAGGATTATGTGCCAGGATAACTGGTGCTCATGACCTTCGGTGGAGCGGTCTCTCAAGGCCGCTCCCCAGCCCGTAAGGGACGCATCCGACGATAGCATTACGCGTCGACAAGGAGCTCCCAATACAGGTACTCATGACCTTGGGCGGCGCAGTCTCTCAAGACTGCTCCCCAGCCCGTAAGAGATACATCCGTCGATAGCAATACGCGTCGACAAGGAGCTCTCAATACGGGTCCATGAGACAGAAACCAGGATTACTTCCACACATCTAAGGCACGTAAGCCTCGCCGCGTGACCTTGATGGTGTGGAAAGGGTTGCCCTCGGGGAAAACCCTCTGGTTCTGAGCCACCACTGTAACGACCTCGTACAGCAGCCCGAGCGGGGTAACGCAGGAAGCTGCTGTCTGAGAACCAGCACTCGTTGGAAGTGCTTTACAGTGAGTGGCTGGCCTAGTTAAACTCTTTGACGGCTAACAGGACGGAAACGATGCGCACGGGGAAAAACCGTGCAGACATCATAACCGAAACCCAACAACGCCGAGGAAGGTGGTCCTCTGGAGAGGAGAGAGCACACTCTTCTTTGCGTTTAGCCTCAACCCCAACACATTAAAGAGCGCGGGAACAACATCTCAATGTTGAACCTCTAGCTGTAGCGACTGGGTAGAAAAACCAGTCGTCAGTATAATCGAGAACTCTGATTCATTAGAGGTGCAGCGGGGTTAGCGCTGCGACCATGCATATGATGAACGTGCGAGGTGAAAGAGCTAGGCCAAATGGAAGCACTCGATATTGGTAAGCCTTCCCCCCAAAGGCGAACCTGACGTACTTCCTGTGTTGTGGAAGGATGGAATGAAAATATGCGTCCTTCAGGTCGATTTGACAGACCAGTCCTCGGACCTGATCTGTCACGATCTAGTTCAA
Organism: Rhodeus uyekii; assembly: GCA_037043235.1. Lineage (NCBI taxonomy): Eukaryota > Metazoa > Chordata > Actinopteri > Cypriniformes > Acheilognathidae > Rhodeus > Rhodeus uyekii. The sequence goes on from JAWRVZ010000170.1 coordinate 1,036,221, forward strand.
AGTCAAAATTGATGACGTGATTTAGAAGGCGCAAATTTAGGATGGGCCGCAATCCTCCATCCCTCTTGGGAACGATGAAGTAATGACTGTAAGCCTGACTTTCTGTCCGAGGGGGGTACATATTTTATGGCCCCTTGCCTCAACAGAGTGTCTACTTCCTGTTCCGTGACCAGAGCCTGCTCAGGGTCCACCACGGTGGGTAGAACGAGGAGCTCTGGGGCTGTGGCTGGCTCACAGCCCCTAATTTCAGAGCAACGAGGCAGCAGCACACTGAACGCCACCTGCTGCTAGCAGCCTCCTAGAACTTATCGACGACCGTCTCAACTGTGTCGCCGAAAAAGCCCAGAAGACGAGAGAGGGGCGTCCAGTAGGAACTTATTTCCTTATCTTTAAAGGTTTGAGCCGCAGATGCCTCTTTTATAAATATAATATATAATATATATATATATATATATATATATATATATTTATATACACACATATAAGGATAGATTTATATAATGATATATATATATGTATGCTCTCATCGAGGTCCCCCAATAACCCTGTTTACATTTCACTGACAGCTGTATATTGTATGTAACTGTATGTGAAAATAAAATTCTTGAATCTTATATGCTCGACTGCCCAGGAGAGTAGAAATAATCCTCACGGGTTTATAGAGCAGTGTAGGGTTTTTTTTTTTTTTTTTTGCATCAATACTGATTGAGAGAGGTAGCTCGCAAGCGCCTCCTCAGTCTCAGGATCGATCATTTTATATATCACGGGGGGTGACTCGCGCTAACAGGACGCGTTCATCTAATTATTTATTTTCTTAGGAGGAACGCTTCTTTGCCGGCAATAAATAGTCAACATGGCGCGAGTCACTTCCTCGAAAAACTCCTCATACTGGAGAGAAAAGTGGCGAATATTCTCTCATCATTAAATGCTGACAATGTCAAAACTCCTCAGAGATAGATCATTGCAGTGTCTGTGCTATATGTAACAGCCCTCGGGCTGCACGGGCACTGGATCTGCCGGGAAAGGGCTGAGATAGAGCAGGGCTCGTCTCACACCCCGCCGTCTGATCCATTCGCGAATCCCAGGACCCATATCACCGCATATCCTTGACTACAGCGGGACTTGAGCCCTGGGCAGCGCGAGCCGAGCCTGGACGGACTCAGTGTCAAAGACCGCCAGGCGGGAGCGGAGCATCTGTATGCATGCTCTGCTCCCACGCACACACATAGTAAGTGCGCGTTCCCACCCGAAATGTAGTGAAGGCAGGAATACGCGCACTACACAGATGTTTGATTCGCCATTTGGAATTTGGAGAGCCCTTTTCTTTTAAACTAGTCTAGGGAACTCAAACAACCAGCGCGACAACACAACACACTCTCACACTTGTGCTTGCGAAGACAAAACAAGCTACTGCCTCTGGGTTCTGTCGCCCCTTTATGACCTGGTTCGTGACGTCACCGACCTGCGACCGTCACTCACACTCGGTCGACGGAAGTTTACATATTGTGCTTCGCGAGGCATTGTCCTTATACGTGTCTCCTTCAAGCATAATGTCTCAAACTGTGCTCAGATTCTGCAGTCAGAGATTCCAGTCTCACTTGTGTTTGTCAATTGAAATTCAGTCCATTTTAGCAGCAGACAAACCACTAAATGTCCAGTCAGAGAAACCGGTGCATGTGTGTTAACTTCTAGGTCACATTGTAATCAAAATCACTTTGTTCATTTATAAACAAAATTTACACATTATCTTATTTAACATTTTTCCAGAGTCTTGAATAACACGCAGCATTATTCAATGTGTTGACGTAATAGCTGACGTATCGAACAGCTCCCCTTTTTAAAACAGCCAATAGCATTTGGTTTCTATCACAGCTCAGAGCTGTTGAGCGCCATAAAGCCGCAGTTTCCTCCTAATCTCTAACCGTTTCTCCTCTAATCTCCAACATATCTCTTTAAAATATCATTCTGTGCAGAAGTCGTGTCTCTGGATCTGCGGCGCTTCACTAACATCAATCCGACTTCATTCCCCCAATGAAAGATATTCACACTGTCTGAATCCCCTATATAGTGACTATATATGTTCACCGTGTGGAAAACAGTAAATGTGTGACGAGTGACTGATTTCAGCGGCAGCTTCAGAGTCTGTTTATAATGTAGGGGGCGGAGCTTCAGACTCTAGAGAGCGTTTGATTGGACAGAAAATCTGATGATAAACTGAAATGATGTCATCAAAATCATTGATCCGTATTGGCGGAAGTGAGAGACTGTACGTTTTGAAAGCTTTTATCTTCCAAAATGCTAATTTGGTCATTGTTTCAGAGCACAAGCTTATAAATAACAGTAAAGCATATTCATACTAAAAGCCAAAAAAAAAAAAATTTTGATTTCATGGGGACTTTAAATTATTTGCATCTCCATTTATGTCTCTGTACACTACTGTTCAGTATAATAATAATAAAAATAAATCAAACTTTTATTTGCAAGGGATGCATTAGATTGACGGTAAAGATCAAATAAAGGCAAACTTGGTGAACAGAAGAGACCGACGTGAAACTTTTGAACGGTAGAGTAAACTGAATAAACTCTTTGGTGATTCTAGGCACAAATACTGCGATACGAGACTAGTGTGAGATCGGTGGGCTTATCTTTCTCTTTCTATGCTCTGTGATTCATCATCATGCTCCATGACTGCTGTTGCACAAGCGTTAAGGGTAAATCTGGTTGATTTAGGGTCTTTTGGCACACTCTTCTCCTTTTCTCCATGACCTTACAACACCTTGCGGTGTGAGGGGATTGCCTGGTACCGATGACCAGCTAAAAGTAGGGCATGTCTTCCCCCTCAGCGGCCCAGAAATAGCCTGTAACTTCCCTCTGCTAAATTTGAAGGTTGTGCGTCAAAACTGATACATGCAATCGAAAGTGAGCAGACTTTTTTGACACCAGTCCACTCCTGAGTAAACCTCTTTAACCAGAATACAGGCAGGATAATGTGACTTCACTAAAGGGTTCAGTGTGCTTTACGGGTTCAGCTAATTCAGTTTTTGCACTCTTTGTGTAGAATCAATATTTTGCTGAAATGGACACAAACCTAGATAGATGGATGGATGGATGGATAGATGGATGGATGGCTAGATAGAACATATAGAACAGACAGATAGATAGATAGATGGATAGAATAGATAGATAGATAGATAGATAGATAGATAGATAGATAGATAGATAGATAGATAGATAGATGGATAGAATAGATAGATAGATAGATAGATAGATAGATAGATAGATAGATAGATAGATAGATAGATAGATAGATAGATAGATAGATAGATAGATAGATGGATTGATGGATGATAGATAGAACAGATAGATAGATAGATGATAGAATGGATGGATGGATGGATGGATGGATAGATAGATAGATAGATAGATAGATAGATAGATAGATAGATAGATAGATAGATGGATAGATAGATAGATAGATAGATAGATAGATAGATAGATAGATAGATAGATAGATAGATAGATGATAGAATGGATGGATGGATGGATGGATAGATAGATAGATAGATGATAGAATGGATGGATGGATGGATGGATAGATAGATAGATAGATAGATAGATAGATAGATAGAACAAATAGAACAGATAGATAGATGGATAGAACCGATAGATGGATAGAACAACAGATAGATGGATGGATGGATGGATAGATAGAACAGATAGATAGATAGATGGATGGATAGAACAGATAGATGGATAGAACAGATATATAGATGGATGGATGGATAGATAGAACAGATAGATAGATAGATGGATGGATAGATGGATAGAACGGATAGATGGATAGAACAGATAGATAGATGGATGGATGGATAGATAGAACAGATAGATAGATGGATAGAACAGATAGATAGATAGAACAGATAGATAGATAGATAGATAGATAGATAGATGGATAGAACAGATAGATAGATAGATAGATAGATGGATAGAACAGATAGATAGATAGATAGATAGATAGATAGATAGATAGATAGATAGATAGATAGAACAGATAGATAGATGGATGGATTGATGGATGGATGGATGGATGGATAGATAGAACAAATAGAACAGATAGATAGATAGATAGATGGATAAATAGATGGATAGATGGATAGAACAGATGGATAGAACAACAGATAGAACAGATAGATAGATAGAACGGATGGATGGATAGATGGGTAGAACAGATAGATGGATAGAACAACAGATAGATGGATAGATAGATAGATAGATAGATAGATAGATAGATAATTCCTCTTCCAGTCATTCCAATTCAACTTCCTGTGGATATTTCAGTGTTTAGCATTATTTATGTATTGTAGTATTTATGAATGAGCCATGATATGATATAAGCCAATTATTCAGTTCTGAATTTTTCTCAACCCAGACGACAACAACACACTCTTTATTGCTGTTCCCACAACAATGAAGCCTTTAGGCGTCTTTTTATCTCTGTTTTTCCATTCAAGAAACACATCGACATTCGAATCAGTTCTTGCTATCCCTGGAAATCAAACCATGACCTTGATGTTGCAAGCACCACAATCTAATGTTTGAGATACAAGAAAGCCACTTTAAAAACTTTTTATTTTGAAAAACATTTTTTATATGTAACATTAAAACAGTAATTTTAAAATAACAAAAAATCTTGAGTATTTCTATAAAATCTCTAGTAACAGCGTTACCGTTTATTCGACTAGACTCGCACATCCCTAGTGATAATACTCATAAACCAAGGGTTTCCCAAACTTAAGGGGTTTCTTGCCGCAGCTCGTAAAGTCTTCTTACCTCAGGCCGTGGCACGTCTCTCCTCAAAGAACCCTGCTGGAGGCCACTTCTTCAGCCGTGGCGCTGTATCTGCCCGTCCTCACGCCCTGCTGGCAGAGGTCATCCGGGCTCTCCGCCGGCCACTGGCCCTGCTCGGGTTTGTCTCTGCTCGGTAGTGGGTCCAGGCTGGAGGTCTGAGAGAAGAAAGCAAGGCAGACTCCCTCCCCAGGCCGCGGCTTGCAACCCGAGCCCCGTTCTAGCCTTCTGCTCCCAGCAGGGGCTTCAGCATCACGCTTTGAGCGGACTGGACGGAGGCGCTTTGGGGAGATGTGCGGAGACCTGCCACTGTGCGTGGCGCCTGTGTGATGCTCGGGGGCCGATCTCGGGTCTGTGCGGCACATGGTTCGGGTCAGTTCCTTCCCACTATCTTAACCAGCAGCATCCACATCAAAGCATCTTTAGTTGGGTCATCACATGCAGTTTTCGGTATGAAGACAGCCTTGTCATAATGTGAGCTGTTTCAAGGCAAAATCATTGGTTGCACTATTTCAAGGTGACGTACTTGCGCAAATAAGCACTGACGGATATTAAATAACCCACGCACTTAATATAGGGTTAGGTTTTGTTTTAGAGTTTAATCGCTTGTAATTATGCATAATTTACCGTTATAGGTTATTACTATAATTTATTACTATAACTTATATGGTTATTACTATACGTACATGTAGAGATGTGTAACTACATCACCATAAAACTAGATGAATAAAGTTGGTAAACAAACTTTGAAGTTGGCTTGAGAAAGCCTAGCCTGAAAGTTTAAAGTAGATGTAAAAGCTTCAGTCTTTAGTTTGTTAGCACGGATTAGCATGTTGTAAGCATGTTCTAACACGTTGGTAGCATTAGTTACCATGCCCTTAGCACAATTTAACATGTTTTAGCATGAACTAGCATGTCACTAACATGAGTTAACATGTCGCTAGCAAGATTTAGCATAAATTAGCATGTATGTCTAGCAAGAGATAGCATAAATTAGCATATATGTCCAGCACGATTTAGCACGAATTAGCTTGTGGCTAACAAAATTTAGTTTTACCTAGCGTGTTGCTAGCAAGATTTAGCATCAAGTAGCTTGTCGCTAATGAGATTTAACATGGATTAGCATGTCGCTAACTAGATTTAGTAAGTTCCCAAATAATTATTTTCATGCACTGGTCAATTTTGGGCTATTTGGCTTTTTTATAGTGTGTTGTTTCAAACTAGTTTAACGACAACGTCCACTTTTATTGCGCTTTATCTGTTTCCGTCTGAAGATTTCAATAACAGTACATATCTTTAAAGGCCACGAATTATGAAATTTGATTTTTATGGTCACTTCAAAGGGATAGTTCACCTAAACGCAGGAAAAAACATTTGTTATCCTAATGAAATTTGTCTTGACGGTGTGTTTGTTTGACTTTTTTCACCGAGAGACAAAAGTGAATATTGATTTTAACTATATTTTTAAATATAAAATAAATATAAAAATAATTATAAATATTTATAATATATATAATTTTTTTATATATTTTTTATTCTCATATTTTTTTAACAATTTTAACTGTTTTTATCAGTTTTTATCCCATTTGAGCTCTTAAATTTCTAAAATCCTGTTGACATGCAGTTTAAAACGATTACTAATTAGACTATCCTCATTATTGGAAACCGGCCAGGCTGTTTTAACCATGTTTTCAGTAATTATATCTGCACATCATGCCATTGTTTCGCTATACAACATTGATCGACTCTTTTCGACTGAATAAACACCACAGCTTTGACAGTACGGCTGAACTTTGATCCCTAAGACGGATAATTCAATTTCCTTTTGTTATTGTTTTTATGCTGATACAGTATCCAGTTGCTTCCTTGTCTTATGTCTCTGAAAAATATTTAGCTTTGACCCCGCTGTAGTTTATAGCTCCCGCCCCTCGCGGTGTCTGTCCCAGATTTATGCTGTTGTTCTTACATCCTTTCTTGTCATTATCAATTGTAATGTGTTCGATCACAATACTCAGTGCTCAGTATTGCTAGTATGTCAAAGTCAAAGTACATTTGTTTTGGTTTTTGAATGTCTGTGTTAGTTTTAGTTTGATTCAGCATCACTTTCAATGCAAAGACTGTACAAAGTCATCCTGCACCTCTGTGTCAGATTTGACCTTTGATTTTTTTGGTTGCATTTAGGAAAAAAATACAAAATAAAAATAAGAAAATAAATTTTGCTTAAATGATGCGTTTTTTCTTAATTTCTTTCTTGCTTTCTTTCTTTTCTTCTTGCTTTAATGCTTTCTTGCTATCTCTTTCTTTCTTTCTTTCTTTCTTTTTTAATGCTATCTTGCTATCTTTTTCTTTCTTTCTTTCTTTCTTTCTTTTTTAATGCTATCTTGCTATCTTTTTCTTTCTTTCTTTCTTTCTTTCTTTCTTTCTTTCTTTCTTTCTTTCTTTCTTTCTTTCTTTCTTTCTTTCTTTCTTTCTTTCTTTCTTTCTTTCTTTCTTTCTTTCTTTCTTTCTTTCGTTCTTAATTGCCCCCCAAAATGCAATCTTTTTGTTCAATACTTCAGTTTGTTGTTTTCACTTTCAGTTTCAGTTTTTTGTATTAAAATGAGTTTTTCTTGCTTTCGATTCTCATTTGACTCTTATTACTGTAATTCAATACCTTTTAATTCTTTACAGTAAAATATGTAATTATATATTTGTTTATGACTTTTATGCACGTTTGAATAAATGAATAAGCACATATATAAATAAATACAATTATAAAAATACTAAAATCAGCATAAAGGCAGTATAGCACATGCAAATTGCATTATGTATGAATATTTTACAATTTAAATATTATATTTCATTAATTTTAATTAATTTGTATGTTACTTTTCTGTACATTAGTCTTACATTACAGTAATGAGAATTCAAGGGGAAAATATTTGACATTAAAATAATACCACAATGCAAATAAATCCTAAAAATAGTACACACTGTTTGTGTAGTGTGTACAGTATGTGTGTGTCAGTGTGTTTTTCGCTGGCCGTGCCACAGTGAGACGGGTTATAGAGTTGGAGTGTGACCGCATAATATTTTCTTGCCATGCCACACAGCGACCGCAGCGAGCGTGTGTTTGCTGAATCACAATTTCAGTCATGCTCACTCACACAAAAGCAGTTGTTGGAGTTTATCATGCATGTTATACAATGAAATATTTCCATTAATACTTTTTCAAGTCTTCTGCTTATCACATTGATAATGCTTGTTTGCATAAATGTTTATTGGAGTCAATTGCTCAATTTTATAAAAAAATATATGCATTTATATATATATATTAATATTATATTAATATTAGTATTTTTATATATATATATATATATATATATATATATATATGACAATTAACATTTTAAGGCTATTATGATTGTTTTTGTTTTGCATTGTGACATTATTTTTAGATAAATTAAACGACTAATCCTACAGATTAACATCACAAATTAAAGGCAGTATAACACATACTATCATTATGTATAAATACAATTTAATCAGTTTATTTGTATTATTATTCACATGCAGTTGGAGTAGTTATTGGAGTCATTTGCATGTTTGTTGGCAGAGATGTTTACTTTTTATAGGCAACTTTAGATATGAATAGGGCTATTGTGATATTTCTTTTTTCATTGTGGCTATTTTTATTACAATTCCCCCAAATGCAATAAACGTATTTTTTGGTACTGCACTGCCTTTAGTTGTTTAGTGTGTATACGAGTACGTCATTGTTTTGTCTTCTGAAACTTACAATGGATATCGATTTATAAACTATAAAAGTCTGAAATGTTTAGGACTCTGTGCATCTGATACTTTCAGCATGAGTGAAATGCAACTGCCCGTAAACATCCTCCGTCACGAGACATTCTTCGACCGACAGCTAAGCCTCCGCAGACTCTTCCCCCCGA
>JAWRVZ010000170.1:1050000-1052500 GCA_037043235.1 Rhodeus uyekii
CATTGATTTTAAGATCCAGAGCATGATGGCGACTGTTCTGTTCTGTTTTGACAGCGTAGAAACGGGAATCTCAGCACAGTGTGTTCAAAATCACACTCATTCGCCAGAACAGTATATGGAGAAAATAACAGTAAGAGACAGAATAGCGAGAGCAAAGGGGGTTGAGAAAGGGAGAGACAGTCATCTTTTATTAGGTCTGTGGGTGTTAGGAGCACAGTGAATAACACAGTGTGGTTTATGGCCGCGGCCCCGCTGTATGAGAGCCCATATTGTGCACGGAGGCGGCCGGACTGAGATTCCTTTTGGCCCCTGTCGCGTGTTTTCTTTCCCGGCTTTTCATCGCACGGATTATGACCCCCACCACAATTATACTCACTTCCAATCTCTGTTCAAGAGGGCCAAGTATGGAAACAGTGGTCGAGTGTGCTCTGCTTTCTTGCTATATAGGGATGTGTGTGAGGTCGACGAAACCTCAGCGTATTTGCACTTTCCCCATATGCAGTGATTTGTTTTCTTGCTCTAATTGCATCTTACAATTTGTTAATGATTGTATTTTGCCTTTAGCCTGTTGTTTTGCACAATATTCTTCTTTTAGTATAAAATGCACAGTATTGGGTAAAACAGTCAATTTAAAATCCCTTTCTCTGTAATTTTCTGTTTTTAATAGTTTTTTTCATTGAGCTCATTGCATTCTTTACTTTTTTACTATTATTCTTCATATTCTTTCCTTCTTTTTTTTCGTTTTTCGCATTAAATGTCTACATTATTATACCACAACTATTATCATTAATGATCCTTTTTTTCATCCAGCTCATTTAAACTTTTAACATTGTAACATTTACCTAGAATTTGATCAAAATTAGTTATGCAAATTTAAATTGTTTGCTCAAAGTTTTTGGAACTGATTCTGTATGTCTTTTTAATTTTATTGTATGTTATATTTATATTACACACTTTTATTTACCTCACTTCATATTTATGTACAATATTTTCTTTTTTCCTTTTCTTACCTTCTTACTTTTTCTTTCCTGTTGAATTTTTGCCACTGATCTCATTGCATTCTGGGATATATTTTATTTTATTTTTTATTTTATTATTTTATTTTACCCCACCCGCCACCATTAAATGTCTATATTATTATAGCAGAATTATTATCCTCAGGGCGAGGGGTGATCGAGGGCCACAGGTTCCCGGAGGTCTAATAAAACCCATAACCTGCCGGTCGTCTCTGATTATCTGTCAATAATTAGATAACTAAGACATACGGAGCGAGAGAGTCATTTTCATCATTTTACTCCCCGTGGGAAATAATGTTTATTACTCTCGTCTGTCCTCCATCTGATTTTAAATGCGCTCCGTCTACATGTTCACAAAGAGTATAACTAGGATCGAAAATGACCCAAAATTACAGTTAAAACCTCTGAAGCCTTAAATCCTAGATTCAATAAATGTTTAGCTTTATTGACTGACTGATTCATACAGCTAATCTTAAGTCTCAGCCACACAAAATGTCAATCAAGAATAAAGTTGAAAACATTTGCAGTATGTTGTTAATGTTTCTGTTGGCATGTTTTCTTCGGATCTGTCTGAGCTTTACGCATGAATGGTCAATACGTGAGAAACTGAGCCAAAGCTTTTGAAATCTGTCAGATGACGATACTGATCGTCTCGCCGTTAACATGAGAAAATGCGCTCATCAGTTTGATGGAAGGAAAATGGTGGGGCAGATGCCAAAAATAACAGCATTATTTACAGTATGTGTTACACTTATTCCATGCAATGTGATCTTGTCTTGTCTGGGTTAGTCATTTGTTGTCATGGTGTCTAATGGGTTTAATTATGTTCAGGTGTTCCTAGTTAGTTTCCTCATTTCCTGTGTGTATATAGTCTACCTGTTTTGTTCATTCCTTGTCGGTTATTGTTTGGTGTTACAAGCTCCTGAGTTCTGCCATTAAAGGGGATTTATGTTTATCAGCCGCTTTCGTCAGCTCCTTCCGAGTCAGTGTGACAGAATAACCGACCAAGGCTAAGTCGCCTACAAAGACTTTTTTTTCTCAATGGATCAATTCCATCCCCGGTCCGGACAGCAGACGCAGGCCGCCACGTCCTGGCTCCCGAGCGGCGCGTCCACGCCATGGATCCCGGGCGCCACGTCCACGCCATGGATCCCGGGCGCCACGTCCACGCCATGGATCCCGGGCGCCGCGTCCACGCCATGGATCCCGAGCGCCGCGTCCACGCCATGGATTCCGGGCGCCGCGGCCACGCCATGGATCCCGAGCGCCGCGTCCACGCCATGGATCCCGGGCGCCGCGGCCACGTCATCCAGACAGCGGAAGTCGGCTGATGAGTCCACCCCAGAGTCTGAAAGGGAAACTAACCTGAATCAATGGCCAACGGATTCGACTCCCACCCATATCCCCACCCCCATCTCTTCACTCTCCTCGCCGGTTCCGTCCGGGAATATGGATATTCCGGTCCCGTCCGGAAATCTTCAGTC
>JAWRVZ010000170.1:1057500-1067500 GCA_037043235.1 Rhodeus uyekii
CTCACACACGCACACACTCTCACACACATTCACACACTCACTCACTCTCTCACACACGCTCACTTACTCTCTCACACTCATTCTCACACTCACTCACTCTCTCACACACGCTCACTTACTCTCTCACACACACACGCTCACTCACTCACTCACACTCATTCTTACGCTCACTCACTCTCTCTCTCACACACACACACACACTCACTCACACTCATTCTCATACTTTCTCTCTCACACACATGCACACACACACACTCACACTAATTGTCACCCTCACTCTCTCTCACGCTCACTCACTCTCTCACACACGCTCACACACTCACTCACACTCATTCTCACGCTCACTCACTCTCTCACACAGGCTCACTTACTCAATCTCTCACACTCATTCTCATGCTCTCTCACTCTCTAACACACGCTCACTTACTCACTCTCTCACACACACTCACTTACTCACTCTCTCACACTCATTCTCACGCTCACTCACTCTCTCACTCACACACCCACACCCACACACACACACACACACACACTCTCTCACACTCATTCTCACGCTTTCTCACGCTTACTCACTCTCTCACACACACTCACTCACTCACTCACACTCATTCTCACGCTCACTCACTCTCTCACACAGGCTCACTTACTCAATCTCTCACACTCATTCTCATGCTCTCTCACTCTCTAACACACGCTCACTTACTCACTCTTTCACACACCCTCACTCAATCACTCACACTCATTCTCACGCTCACTCACTCTCTCACTCACACACCCACACCCACACACACACACACACACACACACACACACTCTCTCACACTCATTCTCACGCTTTCTCACGCTTACTCACTCTCTCACACACACTCACTCACTCACTCACACTCATTCTCACGCTCACTCACTCTCTCACACAGGCTCACTTACTCAATCTCTCACACTCATTCTCATGCTCTCTCACTCTCTAACACACGCTCACTTACTCACTCTTTCACACACGCTCACTCAATCACTCACACTCATTCTCACGCTCACTCACTCTCTCACTCACACACCCACACCCACACACACACACACACTCTCTCACACTCATTCTCACGCTTTCTCACGCTTACTCACTCTCTCACACACACTCACTCACTCACTCACACTCATTCTCACGCTCACTCACTCTCTCACACATGCACACACACACTCACTCACACTCATTCTCACGCTTTCTCACTCTCTTACACACGCTCACTCACTCACTCACACTCATTCTCACGCTCACTCACTCTCTCTCACACGCTCACTTACTCTCTCACACACGCTCACTTACTCAATCTCTCACACTCATTCTCATGCTCTCTCACTTTCTCACACACGTTCACTTACTTTCTCACACACGCTTACTCTCTCACACACGCTCACTCACTCACTCTCTCTCACACACATGCACACACACACTCACTCACACTCATTCTCACGCTCACTCTCTCTCACACTCATTTTCACGCTTTCTCACTCTCTCACGCTTACTCACTCTCTCACACACGCTCACTCACACTCATTCTCACGCTCACTCACTCACTCACAGTCACTCTCTCTCACACTCATTCTCATGCTTTCTCACTCATTCTCACGCTCACTCACTCTCTCACACACACATTGATCTCATTACTCATACAGCAGCAGGAATTCAGTTCAACCTGTTTCTTGATGAAGGAAAAGAATCAGCTCGTCTTGAGAAATCCCTGTCAGCAGAGACAATGAGACATTTGCATGTTTCGGCACGCAGAGCACTTTCAGAGCAAGTTTTTTGTACTTTTGTACCTTTATGACAGTTCAGGGTTTGTTCTTATATATTGCGTGCGTTACAGGTTATCATCAGAGGAAGTTCTGTATGTGAAAGAATAATGATGAGAAATGTAAGACTATATTTTTTACATTACATTACCAATATGTCTTTGTTTTTATAATTTTTAGCTGTTTTAGTATATCAAGTTAAAGTAAGTGAAAATGAGAAATGTTGCTTTTATATTTTATTCTATTCCAGTTAACGTAACAAAAGTAACATCTATCTATCTATCTATCTATCTATCTATCTATCTATCTATCTATCTATCTATCTATCTATCTATCTATCTATCTATCTATCTATCTATCTATTTTTCTATCTATTTTTCTATCTATTTTTCTATCTATCTATCTATCTATCTATCTATCTATCTATCTATCTATCTATCTATCTATCTATCTATCCATCCATCCATCCATCCATCCATCCATCCATCAAATATTAATAATAACTGTTATGTGGTTGCTAGGGTGTTACTACGGTTACTGGCCCAGATAAAAGTGTGATATTCTGATCTCTAGGTTTGGCTTGTTCTTTTATTTAGTTGCTCATGACATTCATGTAAATAATGTGGGATTTTTAATGTTGAACTCACCAAGTGTGGCAACAATATGCTTAGGAAATGAATGCACATTTATAGTATTCCTCCTCTTAACTGTGGTCTGTGAGTGCAAATGTTTGTGCCGTTGTTCTTGTTCTCCTGGACTAAAGATGATCTTTTCTCATGGTTTCTATGGTAATCTTCACATGTACTGTCTGAGCGTCTGCTCTCCAGACTCTGTTTGCTGAGCAAGTTGCATCACTTCATTTTAGAAAATCACTTCACCTGCTTACCCTTTACTTCAGCTCATCTGTCGTTAAGTCTGTCTGTCTGTCGTACTGTCTATCATCCATCCATCCGTCTGTCTGTCTGTCTTTCTTCCATCCATCCATCCATCCATCCATCCATCCATCCGCCTGTTTATCTGTCTATCATCCATCCATCCACCTGTCATCTGTCTGTCTGTCCATCATTCATGCATTCATTCATCCATTTGCTTATCTGTCTATCATCCATCCATCCACCTTTCATCTGTCTGTCTGTCCATCATTCATGCATTCATTCATCCATTTGCTTATCTGTCTATCATCCATCCATGTGCCTGTCTGTCTTTCATCTATGCATCTGTCTGTCTGTCTTCCATCCATCCACTTGTCAGTCTGTCTATCTTTCATCCATCCATCTATCTATTTTTACAGTATGCCCATGGTAGTTATATATATATATATATATATATATTTATACTGTATATATATATATATATATATAGTTTCTAAGGTGTTTACTATTTTACATACATAAGGGTTATTATAGTTATCTAAAACTATAAAAGAACATTTTTTGTAGCTTGAAATAAAATGAACAATAACTGATTATTGCATTTTTTATATGACCTATTGTTTTTCAATATTTAACACTATTGACACATAGTTTAGAGTAGATTCGCATTTATATGTATATAAATTAGAATCGACTTGAATGTCTGTACTGTAATATTCAGCACAAATCACAAAAGTCCTGCGAATCAGACCTTTCACTCGGTCTGCAGGATTCAGGCTTCATCAGGATCCAACATCCCACATTGTGCCAGTGTTGCCATGGAAACGTGCCGCTCTGACAATGTCCCGCACACAGTTTGGGTCTTTTGTTGTCGAGTCAGGGCTGGACTGTTAGCGCAGCTCCAATATTTACCCTTAAAGCTGAGAGAGAGTCGGCTCTCCACTTTCTGGGGTCCCCGTTCCAGCTTGGGGACAAATGAAGCAAATAGATAGAGATTTGGAAGTTTTTAAGTGTTCAAAACTAGTAATGCATTCATGTGATACATGTCAGTTCATATGTATGAGAATGTCAATGTTATTTACGGACCTTTGACGTTTATTTGAGAAAACACACAGTCATTAATGGTGTAAAGTAGGTTTTATAGCTTACATAAGAGAAATGATGATTTGAGCTTAAAATGATTTCATTATGTTAGAAAAAGGAGAGCACAGAATGAGATGAGACTCATTAAACAAGTGCAGATATAGGAATACTGTTGATAAAGTATTTTCTAAATCCATATTTCTGTCTCATTTTACAGAAGAAATATTGAAATATCTTTAAAACAAGATGCATTTATTTAAAAGGCAAAATTGCTATCAATATAAAAAAATAAGTTAGGTTTTGAGATAAGTTTATATATAATCTAATCCATATAATATCAAGAAATTATTTATTATACTATAATATTAATAATACATTTTAGAAATATAATGCTTTCAGTTATTTTAGTTTTCTGTCAAATCGTGTTGTCAATTTGACTATTCGCATCCAACGTAAAAGTTTGTGTTATAAATATTTATGTATATATAAATATTATTTATTATAAACACACACATATACGCACATATATACATTATATAAACACAAACTTTTACGTTAGATGCGAATAATTGATTTAACCGCACTAATTTGTTCTATATTTAATAGTTATGAAAGAGTGTTAGATTTATGCTACAGATATCAGTTAAAATATACAGGGATCAAGAGTTTAAGAAATGATCAAATTATGAAATTAAGAAGGAATCAAGTGAATCAGGAATTTGAAGGCATCAATAATGAATTATCCAGATATTTTGTGGGCCTTCGCAGAGTAAACATTCCAGACCTCAGGTCTAATAATCTAAGGATTACCAGTGCTAATTAAAACTCAAACAAACATCCCTTTGCACCACCAAAGGTCCATAAAATGGTGGGAAAACACACAGACTAATCCAGCATCACTTTCAGATGTGGCTAAAGCTCCTCTAAGAGGGATTGATCGGGGGTCGAGGTGAGGCACTTGAGACTTGCCGTAATCTCACAGCTGGGTCACCGGCGTAAACCCTCACCCACAGATTAAGGAGCCGTTGTTAAAGAGCCTCCGCAGCAGAACTCTTAACATGCTCGAGGACCTCCTCTTCAAAACGGCACATATTACTGTTTGTTTAGTCTCTCTGGGCAGATCACGAGGGTCAGGGGTAATTTAAAACCTGGTCTCAAGCTTATCCAGCCTCGGGCGCAAAGACTCTCCCTTCTTTAACGTTTGTGTGTCAGTGCGGTAACCTCATGGTTGGTAACCTGCAGCTCCGCTCCAAACACAGCCTTTTTTAAGGGAGACAGCTATTTATCTCCTAAAGGAAGGCGTAATTATCCTTGTAAGATATCTTTTATATAAATTCGAGGGCATAACCGCAACTAGAGAAACCAACCCAGAATGCTTTGCAATGAGCTCAGTGTTGTTCATAAATATACTTATAATTCTATTTTTATGTTATTTATATATATATATATATATATATATATATATATATATATTTGGCTTTCCTGTCACTTAAATAATAGAGAGTGGCGCTTGCAACATCAAGGTCATGGGTTAGAATTGGGAAAGCAAGATTTTTTAATACTGCATTCAATGTATTTTTAATATTGGATCATAGTTTATATATATATATATATATATATATATATATATATATATATATATATATATATATATATATATATATATATATATATAAACCAATATTGAAAATATTTATATATAGAGTATTAATATTAATATCAATATTATATAAATATTTAATTATATTTGAAGTTTGTATCATTATTATTAGTTTGAATCATTTATTATTATTATTATTGAAGAGCTGTGCATTTTTCTCTTTTGTTTTAAGATTTTTGTTTTCTGTAAATCTGCTTTTGAATCTAATATATATATATTTTTAATATTAGTTTATTATATATACAGTATATATATTTGTATAGAGAGAGAGAGAGAGATTATTAATAATAAAAAAAATTATGTGTAACATTTGAGTTAAAAATATAGTTTAAAATAAAAATTTTGAGTTAAAAAAATAAAAATATAAAATATTTCTAGGCAATTTTATACATATTAGCATACATATATATATATTCTGTATTTATGTATAATAATAAATTAATTTGATGTTAAATATATACTTATATTTCTTATAACAGTTGACTTAATTATATTTGAAGTTTATATCATTAGTTTGTTTTATTATTTTTATTATTATTATTATTGGAGAACTGTGCATTTTTCTCTTTCGCTTTAAGATTTTTTTTGTGAATCTGCTTTGAATATAAAATATTGAAAGAAATGAATATTTGTATAGAGTACTTATTAGAATATCACGTTTAATACTAACTCTATTGGACCTCTTTGCTTTTGTGTAGCTTTTCCAGATTGTTGGCTTACAGTATGTGTTTGCGTCTGGATTCGGATCCCTAAATAGACAGCAAGGCAAGGTTTTGGAACGGAGCCTAAAAGCATGAGCTGCTCACTTCAAGTAGCGTCCACTTAATTAACTCTCCGGCTTGATCTCTTCACTTTGATTCGCTCCAGAACTAGTTCATATGGTGTGTACTGGACAACAAAACCCGGCACATCTGCTCTGGAGTCAGAGTTGGCCTTTTGACATCTACGTTAAGCCAGAGATTAAGCAACGCTATAGATCTTGAGAAAAGTCTGGCTTGCCACTCTAGTGGTTCTACCAGGCTTTATTGGTTTGCACAGATGCCCCTCATGTAAAATAAACCTTGTCTCCTTTGTGTCAGCCAATGGGACACTTGAGGAGGTGGGGGTATTAGCAATATCCTCCTGTCAATCATGTGCTGGCCTCTTTCTGATTGGCTGCTCTTCAAGCCAAGCAGCTGCAACCCCTAGACGGCAATTACAAGCCACGTAACTGCAGCTCTGGGTATATTGTCAGATCGCTCACTTTAGCAGCGAATAGAGCCCCGCTGAGCCGCGCTAAACAGCGACGTCTGCTTTCCATCAGCCAAACCAACATGGAAACGCACCAGATGAGGAGAGAGACTCATTAAACCGCCTCAGATTTAGAGGAAATGAGTGTCAGATCAACCCTTATAGGATAGTAAGTTAGCTAGCAGGAGAGGAACACTATTTTCTCTGAAAATACTCAAGCAAACCTGCTGTGGCTTGTTGCCAAGGTGTTGTTATGTGGTTGCCAATTTGTTCAGAGTTGTTTTTAGCAAATTGATATGCGGTTGCTAGGGTGTTATGGGTGGTTGCTAGGTTATTGCTTGGCCACACGTCTCTATGATTTTCTGTTCTCTAGATATTTTATGATTTTGCTTTGTTTTATTTTCTCGTTTATTTTATGGAGTTTTCCCATTGTACTCAACGATAATGATATAATGATAATAATAATAATAATAATAATAATAATGTAACTAGCCTATAAGATTAATAATCTTTAATTACATTTTCTGTCGATTTTGTTAATATAACTAATTAATTTTAACATAATAAAAAAAAAAGACAATTCATCAAATTTCACTCAAAGTTTATCATTACTTTGATGTGAAAATCTTTCTCATATTATTTTCTTTTATTTTCCCTGGCCATTAAAATGCCCATTATACTCAATACTTAATTTTCTATACTTATTTTAATAATATGACTACTTAATTTTAACATTAATTTTCAACCATAACAATGTTTTAAATGAAAATTCAGCTCATTTCCCAGATTTTATACATCAAAACATTTAGTTTATCTACCAATATATAACTAATATAATATAACTACTTAATTTTAACATTAATTTTCATCCATAATAATCTAATTTCCCAGATTTTTTACATCAAAGCATTGTATTTTCGTGTACAGCTTTCCTGTAGCTCAACCAGTAGAGCATTGGTGTTTACAACATCAAGGTCATGGGTTCGATTCCCAGGGAAAGCAAGAACTGTTTAGAATGTCAATGTGTTTCTTGAATGCAATGTAAGTCGCTTTGGATAAAAGCACCTGCCCAATGTAAATGTATTTTTTAAATTAATATTATTGTTTATTTATTTTTAATTTTTTATTTATTTAGTTTATCTACCAATATATAACTAATATAATATAACTACTTAACTTTAACATACATTTTCAACCATAATAATCTTGTTTCCCAGATTTTTTACATCAAAGCATTGTCTTTTTTTAATTAATATTAATGTTTATTTATTTTTATTTTTTATTTGATTAGTGTATCTACCAAGACAGCTTTTTTGTCCTCGGATATGTCCATGTGATACCCAGTAACGCGGTCTAGCTCGTCTGCTCTCAAGGTTTTGAACCGCAGCCAGTGAGAAGCTGCGAGAGAATGGACTGCATTCAGGCCTGTGGTCAGATCTGGGTTTGATAATGCGGCACGAATACTGCACAGATTCTGTGGCCACGGTTTCTTCTGCTACCTACACAAAACCTGGACTTCTGAGGGACCGTTTTTAGACCATGAGCTAAGATCTGTTCGGGTCTGTAAGAAATTACCCTCTAATCAGCTTCTATGTATTTCCTAATAGATGACTTGCACGCTTAAAATGAATGTTCCTGAAATGGATTTACAGTCTGATGCCGTAGAAGTTTTTAATGATGGGATTCTTTAGAAAATCATTTATGTTCTAGTGCTGTACGACAAAACAGAATGGCATTACACTGATCTGATGAACTTGGCATCATGATTTTAGCTCAATTCAAGAATATATTAAGGTTATTTGCTGAAGCTAAGGTTTTATTTTTAAGTGAAAAGCAAGTGTAACACAGTGTGTTTGTGCGTGCTTCATTGTTCGCTCATACTCTGTTTGCAGTTGTGGTAGAGCTGAGTAAACTCCAGTCTGAATAGAGCTGCCAAACTCAGGAGAAGCAGCTGTCCAAACACACACACACACACACACACATTGTGTACCTGCTGTATTCGAACTGTCCCTTTTACACAGTCTCTCTCCTTCTCCTGTCTTTGATTTCATCTCTTTCCTCTTCCTATCCTTCGCTTCTATTGCTATTTAAAAGGAGCTTATTCTGCAGTTTAGCAGAATTTTTAGAAAACCTGTTTATGTGCGTCCACACGTGGTTTATCCTCAAAACAAACTTAACTCTTTCCCCGTCAGCGCTTTGTGAAAAACGTTGCACAAAACTTTCATAGCCCCCTTAATCGTTTATTGGCTGAACAGGCAAAATATAAAAAAAAGAACAGAGCCTCTGCTTTTAAGTAAACATGCATCCTTTTTTATCAACACAAAATGTTTAGCAAAAAGCTGAGAAAATTGATCAAAACACAGACGACCCCAAAGCCTCACATGTTGATAATCACGTTATTTTACATGTGCATATGATGATATATTACATATGGTATCGCTTGTTCCCAACTGCATTACAGTGAAAACACACAAAGCCAGAAATTTCAATGCCATTTATTTGTATATGTCCATTTGAATGGTTGGGAAAGAAGCGAAAATAAATATTGTCTTATATAACGTGATGGTGTATATATATTATATGGTGCATATGGTATTATATCATTATATAAGACCAATAGTCATTTATATTAATTTTATTAGTGGTCTATATACATTGACATCTAAGTTAACTAATTAATGTTCATTATTTTAATATTAATGTTTTATTAACATTGTTTTATTATTTTTATGGAAATTCAGCACATAATCTCAAAATCTATCATTGTTTTTTCTTAAAATCCCTATTTTAAGATTTTTTAAGTTCAATAAAAAACAGTACATTAGTTCATTTTTCTTGCACTGTAGTGATAAAATAATTTGTTTTTTGTTTGCATTCGGCTTAATTTTATACATAAAAATTATTATACTATATTATTTTGTGGACATTAACAGCAAATTTCGTGATATTCATCCAAATCTATTTTTTAAGCTCCTTTATCAAAGATTTCCGCTTTCCGCTTGTCCGTGTTTACGTTTCGATGTTAATGTCTCTGGCCGATGAGAATGTTAATATGGGTTGAGCAGTGAGTGATGAGCTCTGGACAAACAACCACCCGCCTCTCTTTCTCACTGTTTCACTTCAGTGTAATCGCCAAACTCACACGGTAGGAAAAGGAAAGCATAAGTATCATCATTAATGATGTCATGCGTGATATTTAAATTGTTCATTCAGATACTTATAATTGAATACATTTGACAAGAGCGCCAATTTCCACGTAGCAACTTTACCGAACGGTTTATATTTGATAATGGGATAAATAATTATAATCCCCAGGGAAAGCAAGAACTGATTAGAATGTCAATGTGTTTCTGTCACTTCAGTTTGG
>JAWRVZ010000170.1:1072500-1077500 GCA_037043235.1 Rhodeus uyekii
ACACTACGGTTCAAAGATTTGGGGTCGGTAAGTTGTTTTTTTTTGTTTTTTAAAAAGTATTTTGCTCACCAAGGCTGCATCTATTTGATTCAAAAATACAATATTGTGGAATATTATTATAATTTAAAATGACTGTTTTCTATGTGAATATATAGTAAAGTGTCATTTATTCCTGGGATTAAAGCTGAATTTATTAGATGATAAATACAGTAAAACGGTGTAATATTATATCAGTGTAAAACAGCTGTTTACTATGTGAATATATATATATAGTAAAGTTTAATTTATTCCTGTGATTAAAGCAGAATTTATTAGACCATAAATACAGTAAAACAGTGTAATAATATATCAGTGTAAAACAGCTGTTTTCTATGTGAATATATAGTAAAGTGTCATTTATTCCTGTGATTAAAGCTGAATTTATTAGATGATAAATACAGTAAAACAGTGTAATATTATATCAGTGTAAAACAGCTGTTTTCTATGTGAATATATAGTAAAGTGTCATTTATTCCTGTGATTAAAGCTGAATTTATTAGATGATAAATACAGTAAAACAGTGTAATATTATATCAGTGTAAAACAGCTGTTTTCTATGTGAATATATAGTAAAGTGTCATTTATTCCTGTGATTAAAGCTGAATTTATTAGATGATACAGTAAAACAGTGTAATATTATATCAATGTTAAACAGCTGTTTTCTATGTGAATATATAGTAAAGTGTAATTTATTCCTGTGATTAAAGCTGAATTTATTAGATGATAAATACAGTAAAACAGTGTAATATTATATCAGTGTAAAACAGCTGTTTTCTATGTGAATATATAGTAAAGTGTCATTTATTCCTGTGATTAAAGTTGTATTTTCAGCATCGTTACTCCAGTCTTCAGTGTCACATGATCCTTCACAAATCATTATAATATGATGATTTGATGCTCAACAAACATTTATGATATCAGTGTTGAAAACAGTTGTGCTGATTAATATTTTTGTGTAAACTGTTATTTTATGTTTTTTGATGAACAGAACGTTAAAAAGAGCATCTACTTGAAATATAAATCTTTGTAACATTATAATTGTCTTTACTAAATTTTCTTCCCAGTTTAATGCATCCTAGACGAATAAAAGTAGGATAATTTCTTTTTAAAAACTATATATTACAGCTAAACCCAAACTTCTGAATAGCATAGTTTATATACAAATGAAAGCTATAAAAGAAATGAGTAAATATGTGCATAATATTCAGTTTTGGGGATCTTGGCGAGTTTGAGCCCAGTTTGAGATCTCTTCTTAAAACATGGAGGAGAGAAAGACTCCATCAATGCGGTTTGAGAGAAACAGTAAAGATATTAAAGAGATCTCATCTGTGAATGTTTTTTCTTTTTGCTTCCTGTGGGTCCGTCTCTGAATATTGACTCCTCTGTAAAAGTCTTTTGTGCCGTCTCACCTCATGATACCATCATATCTCGAGGCTTATTAAAAATCTCTTTCAAAGTCATAATCATGAGCGCGGCACCGCTGGGGCGTCCGGTGTCAGTCATGCATTGATCGGTGTGCCTGTGATATTTATAGATTAACTTTATTGGTGTGGGAGAAGACACAGCTCTGAGAGAAGATCTGCTTAATGCTTCAGAATTATTGAGCTTTGCAGCAGATTTCACGTCAGGGGGTTCGAGTGTTAACCCAAGACATGAGTCACTCTTGTGCTTTGCTGTTTCACATTGTACTTCAAATAATTAAGACAAAAGATCCTGCTGTGTAGCATATAATATGTCATATTTTAATCTGCTTTTTAAAAATAAGTGATTTAGGGTTTTGAAGCTTTTGAGTTTCAGTTTAATGTTTAAAAACAAAGTCTCTTCTGCTCATCAAGAAAGCATTTATTTGATTTAAAAATACAGTACATATAATATTACTATTCAAAAGATGTTTTCTATGTGAATGTGAATGTTTATTCCTGTGATTAAAGCTGAATTTATTACATGATAAATACAGTAAAACAGTGTAATATTATATCAGTGTAAAACAGCTGTTTTCTATGTGAATATATAGTAAAGTGTCATTTATTCCTGTGATTAAAGCTGAATTTATTAGATGATAAATACAGTAAAACAGTGTAATATTATATCAGTGTAAAACAGCTGTTTTCTATGTGAATATATAGTAAAGTGCCATTTATTCCTGTGATTAAAGCTGAATTTATTAGATGATAAATACAGTAAAACAGTGTAATATTATATCAGTGTAAAACAGCTGTTTTCTATGTGAATATATAGTAAAGTGCCATTTATTCCTGTGATTAAAGCTGAATTTATTAGATGATTAATACAGTAAAACAGTGTAATATTATATCAGTGTAAAACAGCTGTTTTCTATGTGAATATATAGTAGTGTCATTTATTCCTGTGATTAAAGCTGAATTTATTAGATGATAAATACAGTAAAACAGTGTAATATTATATCAGTGTAAAACAGCTGTTTTCTATGTGAATATATAGTAAAGTGTCATTTATTCCTGTGATTAAAGCTGAATTTATTAGATGATAAAAACAGTAAAACAGTGTAATGTTATATCAATGTAAAACAGCTGTTTTCTTTGTGAATATATAGTAAAGTGTCATTTATTCCTGTGATTAAAGCTGAATTTATTAGATGATAAATACAGTAAAACAGTGTAATATTATATCAATGTAAAACAGCTGTTTTCATTTGTTTTCTGACTATTTCTATTTTTTTCTATAGACTTGTTAACTCTTATATTGTTTCCTAGCATTGTTTGTCCTCGCCTATGCATCCTTAGTTTTTTTTCTTCAGTAAATTGTGCACATTTAGACCATGATCATGTTTCTCCTCGTCAGGTTGTTTGCGACCAAATGCAGCGGCTGTCTGGAGAAGATCGCTCCCACTGAGTTTGTGATGCGCGCACTAGAAAGTGTGTATCATCTGGGCTGCTTCTGCTGCTGTGTGTGCGAGCGCCAGCTGTGCAAAGGAGACGAGTTCGTCCTGAAGGAGGGACAACTGCTGTGCAAGAATGACTACGAGAAAGAGAAGGACTTACTGCACTCGGTCAGCCCGGATATGTCTGACTCCGGTGAGAACGCAACTCTCTCTTCTCGTCTCGTCTCGTCTGCTCTCCGTAGAAAGGTGATCTTAATATGCGTGTTTCTGTAGACAAAAGTGAGGATGAAGATCTGGATGTGAAGCCCGAGAAAGGATCAGGAGGCCAGGGCAAAGGCAGTGATGACAGCAAAGACCCGCGCAGACCCAAAAGACCTCGCACCATCCTCACCACCCAGCAGCGGCGCGCGTTCAAGGCCTCCTTTGAGGTTTCCTCCAAACCGTGCAGAAAGGTGAGCTCAAATAAACCAACCTTAAATCACTATTTCTTGAATGTGCAACCTATCCTTTATCTAGTTTAAATCCCTATTAGCTTTCATGTAGTGGTTTGTGCATGTAAAAGGTCTGCAAAGTTACAAAGATCAGAGTGTTATTGTGTCCTGAAAGAAAGAATCAGTTCTGTACTGGTTGAAACGAGTTGTTGGCAGTTTTAGTCTTACTTCCTGTATGAACATACAGTAATACCTCGGTTTACGAGTGATTTTGCATACGATTAAATCATTGTATGAGCATTGTATCAGAGTGCGAGAAAACTTTTCCCTCGCCCACAAGCATTTTTTTGTGGAAAAGTCCTAACGCTCAGCATCTTCACGCGCATTTTTACTGGAAATATCCTGACGACAGCCTCTCACAAAGCCTCTCATCCCTTCACTCGTTCATTCTCTCAGCGTTGCTCGGTTTGGTTCATCATTCCCCACAGTGATACTTTTATAAGTGATTTACAGCGGTTTTACCTCGTGTTGAGTTACGAGCTCTTGGAACGAATTAAACTCGTAAACCGAGGTATTACTGTACATAGGTTTGTAACAAATCTGCATAATGCCCATCTATGATCTTCATTGGCTGCCTACAAACAACTTCTACATTGACCCACACTCAAACACTGCAGATGTAGCTGAGACTGGAAGAGTTTGGTTCATGTTGTCAACAAGGTTTCCTCGAGGACTAAATGAACGGCTAATTTAAATGAA
Source organism: Rhodeus uyekii (assembly GCA_037043235.1). Taxonomy (NCBI): domain Eukaryota; kingdom Metazoa; phylum Chordata; class Actinopteri; order Cypriniformes; family Acheilognathidae; genus Rhodeus; species Rhodeus uyekii. The sequence goes on from JAWRVZ010000170.1 coordinate 1,076,590, forward strand.
TGGCATCATTACGGTTGATATCACTGAAGCCTCTGGAGCTGAAATTCAGATATAATAATGGTATATATAATATATATATATATATATATTATAATATAATAATTTAGAGAGACTCAATCTTCAAACAAACCGTTTCAGACACTGTGAGAAAGGAGCTGATGCTGCAATGGATTTGATGCTAAAATGACTTTATCTTATTATCTATTGCATTACTCCAAAATTAAATTAAGAGCCTTTAAAACACCATAATAAAACATCACAGCATGTCAATGGACCTTCTATTGTCATGAGTGACTGGTATGGTAATGGCAATGCAATGTTAATGTATTCGGTGTTGGCAGAATAGATCTGCTTGGTGGAATAGACTTGCTAATTTCAATGCATTCACACATTGATGTGAGCATGTAAGACATGCTGCTGCTGACGCACATGTGAATGACATACATGAATTTCCCCCGTAGCAGATCTATACATGTGGAGCTAGAGAAAATAGAGGGACTTCTAACAGCGACACTACCATTATTACCAGTGGGAATGTGTAACCACAGCTCATTTCATAACAGCAACCAATCAGCTGTGCTCTTTAGATAATGACATGATCACCACCAAATGAGTTAAAGACAGCCTGCAATGTCTAGAATGTCATGCCAGAACTACATTATTATTGGAATAATGTAAACATTTCATATACAAATATACACGCTCCATATACAAAACGTACTTCAGGAATCTTTGTTTCAAATGAAGTAATGTATTGATGTTGTGTTATTTCAGGTCAGGGAGACGCTGGCTGCTGAGACCGGTCTGAGCGTCAGAGTCGTGCAGGTCTGGTTTCAGAACCAAAGAGCAAAGGTGAGCGAGACCATAGATCAGAACCCAGCTTGAGTCAGGAAAAATGAAAAATAATATTC
>JAWRVZ010000170.1:1080000-1230000 GCA_037043235.1 Rhodeus uyekii
ACTTTACTATATATTCACATAGAAAACAGCTGTTTTACACTGATATAATATTACACTGTTTTACTGTATTTATCATCTAATAAATTCAGCTTTAATCATGGGAATAAATGACACTTTACTATATATTCACATAGAAAACAGCTGTTTTACACTGATATAATATTACACTGTTTTACTGTATTTATCATCTAATAAATTCAGCTTTAATTACAGTAATAAATTACATTTTACTATATATTCACATAGAAAACAGCTGTTTTACATTGATATAATATTACACTGTTTTACTGTATTTATCATCTAATAAATTCAGCTTTAATTACAGTAATAAATGACATTTTACTATATATTCACATAGAAAACAGCTGTTTTACACTGATATAATATTACACTGTTTTACTGTATTTATCATCTAATAATTTCAGCTTTAATCACAGGAATAAATGACACTTTACTATATATTCACATAGAAAACAGCTGTTTTACACTGAACAACAGAAACCATTTTATATTTGAGTAATATTTAAGTTTGGTTTTCTTTACCATATTTTTGATGAAATAAATGCACCTTCGATGAGCAGAAGATCAAAACATAAACACCTTACCGAACCCAAACTTTTGAAAAACAAACAGCACTCGCTTTTTTCCTCAATGCAAAGATCTGGTTAATTTCATGTTACCTTTTCAGTACCTAGACCTAATTTAGTTTTGTTCTTCTTTAGGAAACGACTCGATTTTCCACGACATTGACAGTGACACGTCTCTGACCAGCCTGAGCGACTGCTTCATGGCCGCTTCAGAAGCCGGATCCCTTCAGACCCGCGTGGGAAACCCCATCGACCGCCTGTATTCCATGCAGAGCTCCTACTTCGCCTCTTGAAACCGAATGCATACTGAGACTAAACACCCACACAACCTACCTAACAGCCATGCTCCTGTCCACAGTGCCAGTTTCACGTACGCCAACAAACCTTCGGTGTAGTGCCAACCTGAATCTCGAGGCAGTAAAGGCAAGAAAACGAAAGAAACCAGATCTAGGTTTTGCGCTGTTGGAGATATGCTGACGAGGCGTTAAATCTAACCGTGTTCAAGTGTATGGCCTGTGCTGGCCAAGCGTTTGTGCGACACTGAAGGTGAGAGAAGCAACAAACCAAGACACTAAAAGCCAAATCTTATCAGAGGAGCTACAGGACATTTCCAGCAGTATATTCAACCTCCGGCTGAACAAAACAAGTTTAGACCATAAATAAACAAATGCGACTCATGCAAAAGGTGGGAAACGCTTTAGTGCATACATTGCAATAATGTTGCTTTGTTTTCATTAGGATGTGAGAGAATATGGATTTCAATTGTTCTGAAAGAAACTCTGAACGCCGAAACAGCTGTGTGTTGATAAAGACGACTAGATATTTATTACGTACATGTGCCAAGTAAACCTGCAGAGCTTTATTTAAAACCAAGTGTGTTAGAGTACAATAAACCTCTTTATGTAGTATTACTGTTGATGTTTAAAGATGTATATGTTTATTTCGCTTTGCTATTTATTTGTAAGTTTGCATTCTTGGACATTGTAGAGGATGCATTTTTCTCAAACCTGCTAAAATTACCAAAGTTTGTTGGTACTAAATATAAAATAGATAAATAAAACAATCTTTTAACATATTTTCATTTTTTGTGTCTTTAACATACAAATCACACATTGTTTCACACAATTTATTTGTATTTTTTTCCTTATAATTGCATGATAAAAAGTCGGAATGTAAAATCAGGAATGCGGGATGTAAAGACAGAATTGCGGGATGTAAAGTCAGAAATGCGTGATGTAAAGTCAAAATTACGGGATTGAAAGTCAGAATTGTGGAATGTAAAGTCAGAATTGCGGGATGTAAAGTCAGAATTGTGGGATGTAAAGTCCCGCAAAGTCAGAAATGCAGGATGCAAAGTCAAAATTACGGGATGTAAAGTCAGAATTGTGGAGTGTAAAGTCAGAATTACGGGATGTAAAGTCAGAATTACGGGATTTAAAGTCAGAATTGTGGGATGTAAAGTCAAAATTACGGGATTGAAAGTCAGAATTGTGGAGTGTAAAGTCAGAATTACGGGATTTAAAGTCAGAATTGTGGAGTGTAAAGTCAGAATTACGGGATGTAAAGTCAGAATTACGGGATTTAAAGTCAGAATTGTTGGATGTAAAGTCAAAATTACGGGATTGAAAGTCAGAATTGTGCGATGTAAAGTCAGAATTGTGGAGTGTAAAATCAGAATTACGGGATGTAAAGTCCCGCAAAGTCAGAATTGTGGGATGTAAATTATATGTCAATATTTTTTCAGTTATTTTTTCACCACAAGAACAAGTTTATATGCAAATTAGATACCGTGTAGATTGTCTTGAATGGAATACAATGTATCATGTACTATTTTTCCCACATATCAGACCAGCAAAAGTTACAGAACTGTGAAAGGTTTTAGGCACTTGTGTAAATTTTTGTAAATGCTGAAAATAGAGAATGCTTTAAAAAATTAAATCAATTAGATTTTATTGATCAGTCAACTTCTATTAACTAAATCAAATCAATATTTGGTGTGAGCACCCTTTGCCATTAAAACAGCTTTTGTCCAGGGAAAGTTGCACAGAGTTTTTTTCCGGGAGTTTTTCTAGACATTTCCACAGTTCTTCTGGATTAATTCTGTCTCCGTTTGTTCAGTTTCTTCATGTAATCACAGACAGACTAGATGATGGAGAGATCAGATCTATGTGTGAAGCACCGGCTGTTCTCAGACTTCTTGTGCATAAAAAATATCTCACTGGATTATTACAATTGATGGCAAAAGGTATGCTTTGATATTTAAACTGATATTTCCTACTGACACACGACAGTAAAAATAGAAATAACTGTCTTAAAACCTGTAAAAATTATAATGTGGCTAAGACGTTTGCACAGTACTGTCCATCAAACTGTTGATGTAAGAGATTGCTCTCTGATGTCTAATTAAAGACTCAATGTCTCACATGCAAACAAGAAACCAGCATCTGCTTATCCAAACTTCATCAAAAAGAAAACGAGACAACACTGCTGAACTTTGACCCCTGAACGCCCTGTGTGACCTTCAGCGCACGGTTGTCCTCTTCGCTTTTCGAGGCTCTCATGCAGGATGTTCCCTCCAGGATCTTTCCCGGAGCTGGAATTCTTCCAGCGTTCACAATCAACACATCAATAAATTCATAACACACATTATTTCATCAAAACAAATTGTTATAGGAATTTAGAAGAACTGTGGTCTCTCAGTATTTGACACTGATTCTTGATTATTTCATTCATTCATTTATTTATCTAACAGAACAATGTATATTGAGAAATAAATCATAGAAATCAAAATGTAAACATGCTGGAGTATTGCTTTGCATCTGCGAATGGGACGAGAATGGAAAAGATAAAGGTTTATGAACCAACAAATTATTTAAGATTCATTTTTCAAACATTTTCAAAGATACATTTTCATTTCAACATAATTTAAAAATATTTTCATTTTTTTTCTTCAATGTTTTCTCAGCAATGTCAGATGAAAAACATGTGTACTGTGCAGTCAAATATTAATTATAAATATTGATCAATCTAGCATTCAGCTTTGATTAAGAAAGAACTGAGAATACAGATTATTCCAACAATGCTTTTTTTATTTCCGCCATGCAGTTGAAGAAAATGTTATGTTGCTGACAAAAAAAACTTAATTTCAGGACATTTCAGGAAGTTTGATAATGATGGATGATTATCAAATGCATTTGATCTTGGCCTAAAATACAAAAGTTTGCTTTTATTTTATTGCATGAGCCAAACGCTCATAACTCATAGTATAACAAGCCGTTTCCATGAAGTTTCATTTGGCAAATATTACCAGTCCCCATTTCAATATGACAGTGACGCACAGCTTTGATCTTTTTTGTGTAATTATTGTAAATTACATAAGGCAATATTTACCCTTCACCCAGCCAATATCTTCCTCAGTTTTTTGTCCCAGCATCACGGGAATAACCCGATTTGTCACGCTTGGTTTAAGGCAAACAAGCATGTCATTGACTAATGAACTATCATTTACAGACTGCTTTAAACAAAGAGTGTACACATTCACGCCGAGCTTCGCATGCATTCAGCTGGAAATTACAGTACAAGACAGATGTCAATGTGTTTTCCACTTCACCGAACACAACAACACTCCGCAGGTCATGCTCGGGCCAGATTGGGATTTGTGAATGACAGATTCTTGATTTAGGCAATGTTTCAGTGTCATATCATCCCATTCTTATCACTGTTATTTTTAATTTTTTTTGTAGATATGTATTTTATTGCAACAAAAACATTTTTTTTTTGTTGGTCTTAATTTCTCACAACTCGTGTGTTTTTCGGTGCAAGTCTCATGAACGCAGATGAGTGCAGAAGATCAAGAGCGGGAATTTCATTCAATATTTCTGTGTTACTTTTGCGTCTTCTTCTAAAAAGCTTGATGCTGGTTGCTCTTCACTGCCATTAAATGGACGAGCGCAAGTAGCACTTTTTATCTTTTTAAGAAAAATTCTCCTTTTGTAGTTGATTAAAGAAAGAAGTGCATCCGACATTAGAAAAATATCAGGGTAAGTAAATTATGAATTAATTTTCATTTTAGGGTGAACGATCCTTTTAAGTCATGAGACCACAGGCAAGTTTTCATGCACTGCTCAGTTTAGAGATTTAGCTTCCTTAACTTATTTTTAATTTTACCACACTTCATCATTATATTTACTACACTTCATCGTATATTACATCATTTATATATTTTATACATTTGTATATTTATATGTATATTACAATTACAATAGATATCTTTAAAGGGGCATTTGGTTTTAAAAAACTTTATTTATTTTTTCTGGATGTTGACAGTACTAATGGAGTGATTAAAGAGATATCCATTAAAATGAAACGTATTAATTTATGCATAGTGCATTTTTAATTAGATGATCCCCCTTTTGAATGTTCAATCATAACGCCTCATAAAACGGTCTTTTGTTTTCGTTGTGTTCACTTTCTTTCCAGTTTCCAGTTAATTAACTCATCAGCTTCTTTGTTTCCCGTCATGTATTTAAGCCCTTGGTTTCAATTTGTTCCTTGTCCTGTATTGTAAGGTGCCTTTAACTACAGTCCCAGTTGATGACATCATCCTCCAGGAAATGACATCACGTTGGAGGAAAAACAACAGCACAAACTGTTGTAACATTCTTGAGCAATAATCCAGGCACAGGTCGGGGCAGGCAGAACAGAATCAATAACGGGTAAACAGCAGAATCAGCAACAGAAAACCAGACAGGGATTTAAACACTCAGAATGATCAAGACCTCACGATATGTGTGCATGCATGTGAGTCTTTTATAGTTCATGTAATGGTGTCCAGCTGGTGTGACAATCAGTCCAATGAACTGCATGATGGGAAATGTAGTGTGTGTGCGTCAGTATATATGTGAGCTCCCTCCGGTGGCCAGAGAGGGGAGCGCAGAGCTCATATTCAGAACAGGTACGGTGATAATTAGTTTAAAAGTCTGTTTGCAGCATCTCCTTGCCACTTAACCATGACAGAAACATGTAATGTCTGGTAAGTACACATATTTAATTAATACAGTAATACCTTGAGATATGAGCATAATCCGTTCCAGGACGAGCTCGTAACTCGAACTGCCCGTATCTCAAATCATGTATTTTTCACTTCGTTCCGGCCCTCTAAAAAACTCCCTTATTAGTGCTAATAACAATGGAGAAACATGTTTTTAATTGCTATAGACACACAAAATTATAGTATATAAGGATTCTTGTGAAATAAAATGTGGTTTTAATTATGAGTTCTTACCTTCGAGGCAGACGATACTGTAGCGGCTAATGACGGCATGTGCGGAGGAGGAGGAGGAGGAGGAGGAGGAGGAGGAAGGATAACATAGATAATGCAAACATAATATGGAAGTGTAGTGTTTGTTCCCGTGTTGTGTATTGGATAGACTCAGAAGCTCATATTTATTATTATTAACACTCATAACTCGTGCTGCTCCCAGCTTAATACTGGTGAATCACTCGTTGCCCCCGGTAACCCCCGCTGTAACACCAAGCTGCCTCTAGTGGAGATCATATGCAATTACCCATAAATGAGGAGCTTGAGCTCCGAGTGCTGAACACCTCTAGCGTCTGGAAGCTGCTCGTATCTCAAATATTTACTCGTATCTCAAAGCAAAAATTATCAAAGGCTTGCTCATATCTCAGAATGCTCATATATCGAGACACTCGTATCTCAAGGTATTACTGTAGTACTCAATGTAAGTACAATGTTACTGTCACCTTAAAATAAAGGGTTCCACTTTATTTGGTGTTCATGTTACATTATTACTTATACATTTAAGTAATAATGATTAACTACATACACTTACAATAGAGTTAGAACTTGATTTAGGGTTTGTTGCATGCAATTATGCATCATTTATAGTTATAACTACAGGTACAGCATGTAACGTGTAACGAGGACACTGTAAAATGAAGTGTTAGCAAAACTGTGCCCTGTTGTCTATCCTCGCTTTCAGACAGTCTCGTGCCAGAGTAGGTGTGAGAAAGTCAACATGTTCTCTCGTTTTTCAGAGCAAGTCTTCGGGCTGTAGGTGGGGAAGAACAGGGTGTTCAGGGAGTGACCCGGTCAGGCTAAATTTGGAGTTGTTGTTTTAGTCCTGTAGTATTTTTGAGCTCTTATCGCGGTAGTTATCTGACATCACAGGTGTGCAGACGTGCGGCCGTCTATCATGCATGCGTCGCTGTGGCATGAGACGCCTGAGGGAAACTCTTCTGACGTCACTCCCACAGGCCCGGCTCTGATTGGCTGAGGAATGCTTGTCCATCTTACAGCAGCTTTCCCAACAATAAAGTGGAATAACTGACATTCTTCTCGCCACCTCTGAGCTGCTGAACTATGGGCGGGAAAATAAACAGATAGAGGACAGAGAGAAAACAAGTTTGATCTTCATGAGCTGGAAAACTGACTGGGGTTTTCAAGACACATAATATTTTCTATTTGATGGCACTGACACTATCGGAAGAGAACAAAACTTGAACTGAAAACTGAAGTTATTGAGCTGATCTGAATCAACATTGACACTGTTTTCTTCACTAGAGCCGCTTTACAGCAGAATTGAATTCTGTTTGCATTATTAATCATTATTTTCCTCTATTTCATTGTGAGGCTGCTTTGAAATGTTCGTTATTATATAAAGTGCTATAGAAATAAAGGTGACGAGACTTGTTTGAGGGGAAGTTCATTTTTGTGCTTCGATAACGTGAAATAACGTACTTTCTGTTTTCCTCAAATTGTAAGTCGCTTTGGATAAAAGCGTCTACTAAATGTATAAATATAAAATGTAAATGACATGAAGTTATTAAGAATTACTACAGGTGTTGATTTTTGATTTTTTCTTTCTCTGATCAAAATGATTTAAACAACAACAACAACAACATTTTAACTGGAAATATTGCCATCTGTCATCAGTGTAACTTTTAATTTTGCAAGGTCACTTTAACTACTGTTCCAGTTGATGACATCATCCTCCAGGAAGTGACATCACTTTGGAGGGAAAACAACAGCACAAACTGCAGTAAGTATCATAAATGGATTTTTTTTGGTTGGTTTATGTTATTTGTTCAATTTTTGATCAAGTCATGCAAACTGAGTTTAAAACAACGGTTTATTTTGTTAAAGATTTTGTAACTATTTTTTTTTAGTGTGGAAATTCTTTCTTAAATAACAAGAGATGTATACATTTGTATTTGTGTGTGTGTGTATGTGTGTGTGTGTGTGTGTGTGTGTGTGTGTGTGTGTGTCTTTGTCTTTGAATTTGTATGTGTCTGGAAATGAGTGTGTTTGCTTGAGACTGTGCAGGTGAATGAGTGAGTATCACACACACACACACACACACACACACACACACACACACACATGTAAATGTTCAGAATATTGATGGTTGATTGTATATCTTCGGTAGAAGCTTATGTAATTGATCTAAATTCACACAGGCAATAAAACAACCTCCAACAAATATCATATCTACGACCCACATAAATTGCAAATAAAAATCCAGTGTAAGTCATAATTCAGGATAGATCTCTGCTATTCCTCCTCCATCCATTATAACTCTCTGATTGTGAAGATTGTGCTGTTTCAGCCGTGTTTCGTCAGCTAACTGTAACAACTAACGCTTACAGGCCTGAGGGCAAGTGACATGCTAATGGGGAGAGTCCTGACCTTTGACCTCTAACACCCTTTCATCAGGTCAGACCAACGACTCCCGCTGCTTTAATCAAAGACACTCATCACTGCAGATCCCAAGAGACACTCTTATAATAGATCTGTGTTTACACATACATTATTTTCATTTTGATATGAGAGCAAAAGATTTTGATTGATCATATGCAACTATTAACATATTAAAATTATTGACAGAAAATTGAATGCCAAACACTTTTGCTCGTATGACTAGATGAAAATACAGACGGATCACATGAAAACTATACCAGTTAAAGGAAGAAATTATATTTTAGTTTAGTTAAATGAAGCCTATCGAACATTGTGACATTAGTGTAGTTTAATAAGAGTAAAGCATATTTTCCATAATTAAGAGTCAGGATTCTGAATATTGTAACATTTCCATTACCATTATCATTCTCATTCTCATACAATGAATAAAATACAAAAACAATAAAATAAGAAATAAATATAGAAATAAGAAATAAATAAGAAAATAAATAAGAAAAGTATTAATTTTAATAAATAAATACAATAATTTAATTTATCTTTTAATTTTATAAGAAATAAATAAGAAATAAGAAATAAAATACAAAACAAATATTTGCATAATATATAGGTATTTAACAGTTTAACATTATTTATTAATTTGTTTGTTTGATTGATTGGAGTAATGAGAATTAGAGTTATTTTATTATGGTCATAATAAATTAAGAGGAGTAAATGTGCTTAATTCTCATGAAAATAAAGTGCAAATAATACCAATAATCCTAAAAATTCTATAAAATTTCATTTATTTCCTTGGAGTAAAAAATGACCCAGACATGTTCTCAACATTAGAACAATAAATACTGAAAGGTATCAATACAATACAGATGCAATATTGGCATATTGTTTTTAGATGATTAACAGTCTGACTATGTAGTTTCAGTCTCTCCTCAATGAACCAATTTTGTGCAAGTGAGCATTTGTTTAAATTTATAAAAACATTTCAGTTTTTTTTTTTTTACACGTTTCCCCCAAAAGTCCATCTTTTAATTAAGTCTGGAATGAGAAAGAGAACCACAGTGTGAAAGTTAAACCCCACAGCCCGGGAAATGCCAACATATGGACACCAGAGTCTTTGTGTGTGTGAGATTACTGGTTATTTGGAAAGGAGAGAGAGTGTGTTATAATATCCTACCTGCACTGAAGAGATGTTTATTGTGAACTGATCACCTCTCTGTGTTTTTGTGCAGTTTATATAAGCTAAAGAGCCGTTTCATTAAGGACCTGTTATAGAAGGCCCCGTTTTCTCTGGCGGGTCAACGACTGTCAAGATTCTTGCAGTTAAAGTCCCCATGAAATCAAAACGCTTTTTGGCTTTTAGTATGAATATGCTTTACTTTAAGCTAGTGGTCCGAAACAATGACCAAATTAGCATTTTAGAAGATATAAGCTTTCAAAACTTACAGTCTCTCACTTCCGCCAATATGGGTCAGTGATTTTGATGACATCATTTCAGTTTATCATCAGATTTTCTGTCCAATCAAATGCTCAGTAGAGTCTGAAGCCCCGCCCCCTACATTATAAAAAGACGTTGAAGCTGCAGCTGAAATCAGTCACTCGTTACACATTTACTGTTTTCCACACGGTGAACATATATAGTCACTATATAGGGGATTCAGACAGTGTGAATATCTTTCATTGGGGGAATGAAGTCTGGATTGATGTTAGTGAAGCGCCGCAGATCCAGAGACACGACAGACCAGAGCAGATCATATGATTGAGAAACACATCGACCCGTTTGACTTCTGCACAGAATGATATTTTAAAGAGATATGGAGGAGATTAGAGGAGAAACGGTTAGAGATTAGGAGGAAACTGCGGCCTTATGGAGCTCAACAGCTCTGAGCTGTGAAAGCAAATGCTATTGGCTGTTTTAAAAAGGGGAGGAGCTGTTCGATACACCCTGTCAGAAATAGTAGATTATTCGGGTAGTTTTTGCCCTCGCTTTATGAGTGCTGTGAATTCGGATCCACTTCTTTTGTCACATGCTGTTTTTGAAGTATGTGTTTAACACTTGTTCAAAACATGCACTTATAGAGTCACAATGACGTTAAATAAAATGTAAGATTGTAAGTTTGTAAAAGATTGTAAAATGTAAGTTTTATTGTTGATCAACATACAGTGACATTTTGGAGTCAGTAAGATGTTGAAGTATGCTTTTGAAAGTTCTTCAAAAATATTATTACAACTTCTTAATAGATATTCACATAGAACGTAGTTTATTCTTGTGATTAAAGCTGAATTTATTAGATGATAAATACAGTAAAACAGTGTAATATTATATCAGTGTAAAACAGCTGTTTTCTATGTGAATATATAGTAAAGTGTCATTTATTCCTGTGATTAAAGCTGAATTTATTAGATGATTAATACAGTAAAACAGTGTAATATTATATCAGTGTAAAACAGCTGTTTTCTATGTGAATATATAGTAAAGTGTCATTTATTCCTGTGATTAAAGCTGAATTTATTAGATGATAAATACAGTAAAACAGTGTAATATTATATCAGTGTAAAACAGCTGTTTTCTATGTGAATATATAGTAAAGTGTCATTTATTCCTGTGATTAAAGCTGAATTTATTAGATGATAAATACAGTAAAACAGTGTAATATTATATCAATGTAAAACAGCTGTTTTCTATGTGAATATATAGTAAAGTGTCATTTATTCCTGTGATTAAAGCTGAATTTATTAGATGATACAGTAAAACAGTGTAATATTATATCAGTGTAAAACAGCTGTTTTCTATGTGAATATATAGTAAAGTGTCATTTATTCCTGTGATTAAAGTTGTATTTTCAGCATCATTACTCCAGTCTTCAGTGTCACATGATCTTCACAAATAATTCTATTATGATGATTTGATGCTCAGCAAACATTTATGATTATTATCAGTGTTGAAAACATTTGTGCTGCTTCGTTTTCTTTGTGGAAATGTATAAATCTTTCTCCTGATTCTTTAATGAATAGTATATGTGATTATACCACAATTTTATTTGATGAATAAAATGTAAAATACCAAAATGACTAAACATGAATATTTACTCAAGATTCACTCATAAAATTTGAATCCAGAAAATGATTTTGAAGCGGATGAAAAGAAAAGCAATCCCTTTGATCCGTGTATCTCCCTTTATTTATTATCTGAGGCAAGAGAATTGATTTTCGGTTGCTAGTATATTTGGATGCTAATGTTTGGTATCACGGCAGCTCACTGACACCCGTCTGTGGAATGCTGGGAAGGGTTAATGTTTTTGGATGTCGGGACCCCAGGCGCCTCACGCCTTGGCGATGACCCCTGTGCTTTAACCCAGGCCTGCCCTGCCGTTGCTCCTAGCGACAGCCACCTTTCCCATGCAGAGGAGATGAAACGGCCGATCGCTGACCTGAGCAACGACTAAAAGCGAGTCTTGCTGTGAGTCTGCCGTCTCTCTTTCCTTCTTTTGCCTGTTAATCATGTTAAAATATCACTTCTTGACGCTTACTTTAGGCAGATATACACTCTTTGCTTGAGGGTCAGATTTAGCGATAGCTTATCCTCATGGATTTTTCCATGGCTTGCTTAAAAGGTTTATGATGTGTATTCTGAACTGTGAATCTGTGAATTACGAGTGCTATACCACCCCTGACATAAATACTGAAATCTTCAGACAGTTTGATTTTCAGAGCATTTGTTGTATTTCATTACAAATTGCTCTGCCAACTTCAGTTCCACCCACTGTGCTTTAGTGCTTGAAGAAAACATGACAGCTTTTAAATCAAACTAATCATATTGTTTGTTTTATAATACTTAGTTTAACTATTTCAGTTTATATATATATATATATATATATATATATATATATATATATATATATATATATATATATATATATATATATATATACAGCTCTGAAAAAAATTAAGAGATCACTGCAGTTTTTTGTTATTTTGACCAGTTGTGGCTTATAAGCAAATAAATGCTCTCAATTACAATATTTATTTGGAATTTGGGAAAAATGTTGTCAGTAGTTTATAGAATAAAACAAAAATGTAAGTTTTACCCAAACACATACCTATAAATAGTAAAACAAGAGAAATAGATAATTTTGCAGTGATCTCTTAATTTTTTCCAGAGCTGTATATATATATATATATATAAATTTAATTGTTAAACTAAATATAATTATATATAATTAAATATTCTATAAATATGAATATTAATAAATGAATAAATGAATAAAAATAAATGTGTATATATATATATCATAAAAATCATAAATCATATTTAGTTTATTTACATATATTATTTCAATATATTTATATTTATTGCAATTTATTATACATAGAGTATATAATATATTTCTGAATGAAAAATTCTTATAAATATAATACATAGAGTAAATAAATAAATCATAGACATTAATAATAATAATAATAATAATAATAAATGATGTATATAATACATAATTGATAGTATATAATAAACAATAAATAAATAATATTATATATTAAATAATATATATATATATGATATTAAAGTATCATTTATTTATAAATTAGTTATCAATCATGATCATTTAAATCAAACATGGCATGTCGTGAGTTTGATTCTCAGTGAAATGTAGTTGCATTAAAGCTTTTCCCAAATGCATGAATGTTGATGTACACATTTATTCAGCAGCACAGAGACGATCAGATGTTGTATCTCATCTCTGTCAGATGCAGCCACGTGTGAAGTAATTGTGTTTCAGTTCAATATCACACTGAGCAAAGTACGTACGCTTGACACACATCGCTCTAGTTTACATAGCTTTAGCTCAGATCTGTAAACTGTGTTGTGAGAGATCTGTCCGATTATTTGCACACTTGTTATGAAACTCCGGCTGGAAGGACTGAACCTCCGTCCATAAAGCTATAATCGGAGATTACATACAGAGGGCTTGTTGGGTTTTCCCCTGCGAGCTGTTTGCTTTAGCACAACATGGAGCTATCATAACTTTAACAACCTGTTTTTATATGTGATTTTTAATTTCTCATATCTGCCAGATCTATAGAACACACAAAGAATAAGAGTAATGTATATTACGAGAATAGTTTACACAATGCCATTGCCCTGTGAGAGACACTCTGATTGCTTTATGTAGCAGTAAATTAAATATTATATTACAAATTTAATTAAGAGCAGACATTAGACATAATCAAGATTTTTAGACCAGAGGAAAAATAAGGTGTACTTACTGTGATAGCCTGGCCTCTACTAGACAATAATAATAGTGATGCTTGCCATGAAAAATACTTTTTAATGGAAATGATTGAACTTATGTATGGCATTCCTGTTGCTCAGATAGTAGAGCATAGGACTGGCAGTGCCAGTGTCTTGGGTTTGATGCATGAACTGCTCAAATGTACAATTTAGATGACAAAACTGGCTAAAAGTTTAGAGTAATGTAGATTTGTTTTAATGTTTTTGAAAGAAGTTTCTTCTGCTCACAAAGGCTGCATTTATTTGATCAGTAAAGTAGAAAACATGTGAAATATAACAGGTGATGTCACGAACAGGAAAGCATAAAAGCACATCTGGAATGACCGGCGTTAACTTTTGTGCCTTAGCAAAGCGTTTTATGTCCATGCTATTTGTCTTATTTATTGTTGACTGTCCCGAAATAGTGCAGTACACAAAAAACTTCTCCCTGCCTTCATTACATTACGGGTTGGTATAAACACGGCTTTCCTGTCGCTCAAACAGTAGAGTGGCGCTTGCAACGCCAAGGTCATGGGTTCGACTCCCAAGGAAAGCAAGAACTGATTAGAATGTCAATGTGTTTCTAGAATGCAATGCAAGTCACTTTGGATAAAAACATAAATGGAAGCTCTCGGAGGGGTTAGAGATGGGCAGAGGATGGTCTCCCCAGGATCAGAGGCCTGCTGTGCCGCTTCTTCCGCCCAGAGGGAGAGCCTGGTGCTTCAGCTGTCTGGTTCTGAGGAGGTTGATGTGCTGAGCAGCTTTCCTGTAGCTCATTAGTGCTTACAACATCAAGGTTTTGGGTTCAATCCCAGGGAAATCAAGACCTGATTCAATGTCTTTCTTGAATGCAATGTAAGTTGCTTTGGATAAAAGCGTCTGATAAATGCATAAATGCAAATTTATCGTAAATAAAGGAAAAGGATAGAGCCTTCCTGCTGGATGCTCTGCTGTCACATCCTGGCCTCTTTGGCGATGCTATGAATAAGGTTGTGACAGGTTTCAGCAGGCTAAAAATCAAGCGGCAGTATTTAAGCACTACCTCTCCCACCATCCCCAACCCATCGGGGCTGCTGGCATGAGCAGTTCCAGCCGAGCGTCGCTTCTCGTGTACACCCTCAAAAATGATGGGGATCGGGGCGACACTCAGTCAAGTTCAAGTTCATTTATTTCTAAAGCACATTTAAAAACGACCAAAGTGCTGTACAAATATTAATGGGAAAAATATACATAAAGATAAGAAAAAAAAAATTTAATTTTTTTTTTAAAAGATAAAATGGTACAAGGCAAAGAGTATAATCACTATATACACATGCATATCCACAGATACACATACGTGTATATCCAATTCATATACATACACATACTCTCACACATATATGGAAATACACACATCTGTATAAAACCACACATAGATTAATATACTCAAATGTCCACATAGTTACACATCGAATGCGACAGAGAACAGATGAGTTTTAAGACTGGATTTTATAAACTGGAAGCCATTCTGACCAAATTTGGAAGGTTGTTCCAGAGTATGGGGCTAGCCACTGCAAACGCTCGATTTCCCCTTGTCTTTAGGTGGGTTCTGGGGATCTTTAAGAGGCGTTTTCCCTCCGATTCCCAAACACATTTTTACCTGAATAGTGTAAATGCAATACAAGTCACCTTGGATAAAAGCATCTACTAAATGCATAAACCTAAGTAAAATTATTTAAAATATTTTTTTACTGTGAAGTATAATTCTGTCATGATTATATGAGAATAAATCATAAAAAATAATTTTTGAAAGTCAAAAGCTTCATTTGAGTGTCATACAATCACAAGATACTTCCATGTTGGCATGGAAAAGTCACTCTCTTTTCACTGAAGTAAAGCCCATTGAGATATATATTTTTGTCTTGTCCGAATGGTATTTTTTACATTTCTTGTGAGGGTTGAGTTTCACTCAGGGGCGTTAAGAGCGAGAGTGAGCGTTGAGAGGGTGAGGTTAGGTTGGTTTAAGGGCACACTTTGATCAGTTTGATGAAAAATTAAAGGCACATGATGGACACTTTGTACTCTATGATTTGTGAATGGCAGTGAAGCAACGAAACTGACACTGGTATGTCACGTGATAATGACAACATGGCGGATGTAGTACATCCACATTCAACGAAATGATACTTTAAACCAGTGCTTCTCAATTATTTTCTGTCACGCCCCCCTAGGAAGAGGTAAAAATTCTGTGCGCCCCCCCTCCCCCCATTGTGGAACTTTCGCCTTATCGTTTCCATGGTAACGCGTCATGCTTGTCACCTGACATACCGCAGTCACAAAAAGCGCTGTATAATAGATAATTCAAAATAGTCACCAACCAGTGGGTTCCCGCCCAATTGGGCTCCTTTTGGTCACGTCCGACCGGAAAAAATGCATTGGGCTGGTCGATAAAAATTGTCTTGTTTTTGATGACAAACCTGCCCAAATTTCATATATAAATGCATATAAATTCCATTACAACGAGCCTACAAATGCATATAAATTCCACTAAACAATGGTAATGGTTATCTCTACTCAAATACTTAATGTATAATTAACTCAACTGATTTGAGTAATCTTAAACCTGTCCAAATAACTAGTTTCAATCAAGTTCATCCTACCAGAAGTCTGTGAGTAGAAATAACATGTTTCAATCACGTAGATTTAAGTTAATTGTAAGATATTTTTGAGTATAGCTTTTAATAATAGCGCATACTAAACGAGCTAATCATAGCTTTTCTTGCTGGGTGCTGCATCATGGTTTTATGAAATTCGCTTAGTACTTGCTTATTTAATTAAAAAAACTTAAATTCTTGTTAGCAGACTCTCAAGCCAAGCACATGCTCTACACTTCACCACAAAAAACACCAACATAACAGAAACTCTTTTTGAACATTAAACATTAACGAGTCTTCCCATTTTATAATCTTATTTAAAAATGTATACAATATCTCTTTATTTCATATTTTACTTTCCCTATCCAGCAATAGGAACAGGATATCCTGCTACTTTAGCACAACTGAAATCATTCATGTAGTCTCAACTCAAATGGATTAAGTCAAGTTGTTAAACTTGCTGAAATTAAGTTGTGACAACATCTTTAAAGAACGTTTTTGGATTAACTTGTTTTATGTAACTTGAACAAGCAGCAAAAATCATTTTTGACCTATTTGATTGAAACATGTTCTTCTTAAACACCCCCCCCCCCCCCCTCCCCCAAAGTCAGATTTATCAAGATGCAACCGTATTTGAATAAGAAACCTAATACAATGGAGTTAAATCAAAAAGAGATGTTTAAATAAAGTGAACAGTATAAAAAAAAGGTGCAGATGTTTTGAGTGCAGATTACGTTCATACTACACACATTCATACATAGAGATTGTGCTTTTTTTGTGGTCATGTAGTAATTAATTATTTAAAATACGAACCTACTTGCGATTTCTAACGCAGCCTAAAGCAAGCGTCACTATCACTATGATTTGAATGGTACGAGCTTGAAACACTCCAGATCATCGTATAGCAACACCATAACAAACATTTAAAACACCATAGCATCTCCGTATTGAGTTTCGCACAAATGACTTACCATTGTACTTGAAACGACAATAATAGAAAAAACAATGTGCACATAAATGTGTTTTTCAGCTCGGCCCGTCTGCACAGCTGGTTTTCATTAGGTTTAAAACATTCACCTCCGTATTGTGTCATGTAGCATGACTGCGCTAAAATAGAAAACGATTTCTTTGTCACTTTCATGTGTCTTAATTGCATGTGAGGGCCTTTCCCCCGATTGCAGAGCTGCAGCATGAGATTTGGACTTAATGTTTGTGGTTATGTTTTCCAAGGCTATCATAAGACCAGTCTGGAGCAATCATTGTGGGAATGGTCAAACATTCAGCGTTTATAACAGTAATCAGAAGCAGCCTGGAATCTTTGGACGGCTTTTTTCCTTTTTGCCTCAGACCTCGCAAACAATAATGCGGGATGTGGCTTATTATGATTTGATCTCAAGGTTTTCAAGATAATTAAAGACTCATAGCTATATAACACGTGAATGTAAAGTGTGACAGTCATACAGTTTGGTGGGTCAGTAAATTATGAATTTCCTTTTATGACTTTATTCTTGAATAGCAAGGTGAATAGGGGTACAAATTGAACCAAGATATCATCATACTTACCCAGTTAAATGTGCAAATGATGCGTCATCCAATTAAATTTGAACTAATTTGCATACATTTCCTGAAATTTTCAGTATATCACTCACACTGATCGCTTTGTTCAATTCAGTCGGCTCATGTTATTGTGAAAATATTTGTGCATTCATTTCTGTGGCATCGCTGTCAAAGGGTAATCAGGTGGGGAAGTAGATTTACTTCTAATGTCTTGACTTCTTTCAAAGCTGCTGACTTTCATTACTCTTGCCATTATTAGCTTAATGCACAAAAATCACCAAAACAAAACATGCCTATATGCTCAAATATTTTTACACTTCATAAATCAGAAAATAGCGTCAACAGCCAGAAAAAAATTAAACAAGTAGAATGATATATGAACAAATCCCTCTGTAAAACTCTTCAGAATTAGGAATCAGACTGTAAAGTTTGGTGTGTGTAAAGCTGCTCATGTGGATACTTCTGACTCAAACTCTCCAACTTGAAATGGAAGACGTTAATAGATTAAGTGCAATAAAATTAAGACTGTTTTCATTCCACTAGCCTGAAACAACACTGTAAAAAAAGGCAAATTTCAGTGAGCAGTGCATGACAAACAATGGTTTTGCACATCTTCATTCACATAAATCAGGTTTAATATACACTTTTGGCAGGTTTATGCAGTTTTGTATGCTGTAAATACTCACATTTACCTCTCTACTAAGATTCAAAGGTGAAAAGTTTCACCTCATGAGTCAATATAAGAGTTTTAGTGGGTGTTGCACTTGTAGGACTGGAGCTTTTATGCAGTAGACTCAGACTTTATGTGTGAGAAACCCCAGATCTGTCTTACATCCATCCTTTCCTACTCTTAAACACTTGTGTAAAAGTGGTTTAATGTGTCCGTTGGCAGAGGCCTGGTGTGACCAGCGTGCCGCCCGTCTGGATGCCCGGCGTCTGCGATGGGAGATATTCTCACATGTGGTCAGCTTGAGTCTCTTTCGCTCGCAACATGACTGTTTCCTCCAGTAAAAGGAAATGTCACCGTAACCTTTGATTTAGTGACGTTCCCACAATAACTCACTTTGCATGCAATATCTTTTGAATTTCCTCAAGACATTAACACTGGGTATTTTAACAATGTGTTGTTTTGTTGGGATATCACATCTCACTACTACATCTCTGGTGTTTCTCAGTTGAAAGCAAATGAAATGACAGTCTATTCTTATATAGGCCATTGAAAATCAACCTCAGATCAAAATTTTTATTCTTAACTAAATCCATAAAACCATTTTCATCGTTTGAAATAAAATGAACATAAACTGAATTAATATATAAATTCCTAAACTTATTTTATTTCAGCTATTGCCGAAGCAACATTTCATATTTTCATTTAGTTTAACTACTAAAACTAAATAAATTACATCTAAAAACGTAAACTTAACTATATAGTCACTGAAAATAAACTAATACAAATGACAAAGACACAAAAAACCTTTAACTAAAATGAAAGCAGAAAATATTCAAACAAAATTGAATTTAAATAATTTAATAAATATTTAAAATAAATTTAATCAGCAACATGTAAGGCTCTTTTGAATGATTAATATATAGTGTATATTCCTAAATGTTTTAAAAAGGCAGGGCAAGTTTATTAATATAGCACATTTCATACACAATGGTAATTCAAAGTGCTTTACATACGAGGAGTGAAAATAATTTAAAGAAATAAAATCATCAATAAAAGTGAGAATAAAAATAAAGTACATTAAAACAATAGTGTAACAAGGTGAAACCATGTGCATATGCAGAAACATTTCAAATATTAGTAAGCTTTATTGTTGTTGAATGACCTTATATGATCTTATTACATCTAATTAATAATTAATCATTTAATTCTACATTTGAAAAAAGAACAGAAAATGTCTTATTTAATCGTTTTCTTGTAAAAGAAATAGGAGATTTTTGTTATGCAACAATGAACTGAGATGTGTAGTGTCTTGATGCACCAACTTTGAATATGTACAATAATAAACAATAAAACATAGCTAATAAAGTAATTTAAGCGCCAAGGTTTGAAAGCTAGGCGCACACCCACCCTCCCTTCAGAGCATCTCCATAGCCAAACCTCCTTTAAAAGGCATGCAGTATTTACAAAGCCTCCCGAGATGAGAGACGGCGTTAAACTACCTCATCTCTCAAAGCACATGACATTACAGTAACACTGACCATAAATAACTTAAAGAGCTCTGACCTGAACCACCCGACTGCTGCAGATTCATTTCGGCATTGATAGTGTTGCCATTGAAACGTGTATGATTTTGATTTACAAACTGCTCCAAGTATGACGTCACGGGTTTCCATCTCTTCCAAAGACAGTATTTATGGAGTGAGTGTTATGGAGGGACTGTAAAATAAAAAGTGGCTGCTGTTTCGTTTGTGCTGCTCGGTGACTGACGTCTGTCTAACTCTGCATATCATGAAACGCACTGATGATGCGTGATGTGTGAAGGTGTGAAAATACACACATTGATAGGAAGGTCTGACATCATATGATTGGATGAACATTTTATGGTCCTACACCTTCCACAGATATATATATATATATATATATATATATATATATATATACATACATTGTAGGGGAATTTACAGTTAAGACCCGAGGACCAGATATGTTGAATGAAGACCAGGAGTCAGAAGTGCAGTCAATAGAAGAAATTTTAGTGAAGTTTAGTTTGCAGTTTCATCAGCAGAAGCCAGCTTCAGGTCTCACAAGGAGTTCGTAGGCCGCCCCACATACAATAACATTGTTACAGCAATTATACTCTAACAGAGGGTGCTAACTACGTCAATGATGACGTTTAAATGATTCTGATTGGCTACGAAAGAAAGAAAAACAAAACTAGTAATTTTCCACTCGAGAGCAGACAGTCTGACGCATATCTTCGTTGATCACGTGGTTGACGGGTTCGTGACGTGGCTTGTCGAGAACAACAAGTTTTATGGTGCCAGCACCAATACTGACCATATTAACACACACATACAGCTTCTCCAAGGCTGAACTCGGCTCAGGCTCCAACTATAAACCAAAACATTCTGATAACATTCTCTATCTGTTGAGAAGTGCTGACAATATTCATCCTTACTCGATGGAAAAACACAGAAGAGTAAAGAAAGGTTTTAATTAATAAAAATCCCTAACTTGATTATAAATCACTCTTTACAAATCATTCAAATAAGAAAGGGAAAAGAACATATGAAAAATAAGACAAAGAAACATATGAAAATTAAGACAAAGAAAATAATATAGGTACAAATAAGAAAAATGAAAGAATATATATATACAAGCGGCAATGGATTTCCGAATAGTATCCTTCAACATACATTTAGACCACTCAACATAGTGATTGCTATCAGGATGTCAAGTGACTTTCAACCAGCCTAACAAAAACTGTTTCTGGAACACATTAACTACCCTGCCTCTTTAACAGTCGGTTCTGAATGTTCCCTAATGTGCCGAGGACAGGTGTCAGGCGTTCTGAACATTCATGAGCGCCTCTACAGCCTCAGGAATGATGTCATTCCTGCTTTAACCTCATGAATGTGTAATGTCTGGCTCTGGGGTGAGTTTCAGAGCCAGCCTCACTTCTACACTAAGCCTGTCTGCATTTTAAAACAATAAACTAATTAACAAGTAGAACAAAAGGGCAAATGGTGCTTTACAACTAAGAGCCGAAACAGAAATCATGGAAACATTTTGATGACAATAATTTTGTAAATATATTCTGGTTTTAATTAACTCTTCCCTTTGCTCTCATCTTCACTTTACTGTCTTTCTACAGGTGTTTTTTTTATTTTTTTTATTACAAATCCAAAATGATACCGTAAGAAGCAGCATCATGGAAATCATGAAAATACAAAGTAACCTGTATGTTTTTGCCACATATATATAAATATCGTTTGCACTGTATAAAATATTTATTGTTAGAGATTTAGCTTCATTGTGTATATCGTGGTATGTGAATATATAGCAGTATTGACACTTCAGTGATGAAATGTATGAATATGGATATAAAAAGCAGGACATGCTTGATGTTAAAAAGAGTTATAAGCGTAAAATAAAGCGTTAAAGGCACAATATATCCTGAAAAGGAACTGTGGCACGCTGCTATTGTGCGAGCACAGAAAACTGCCTCTCTCAGAAGGCCATCGCGAATTTAGGACGTGTCCGATGTTAAAAAGTGTTATTAAGCACAATTAACAGCGAGAGAGAACTCAATGTGGTGCAAGTCCTGACTGACACACACCGCAAGCACGTCTTTCTCGTCATATTTCACTTGAATGGTTGTAAATTGTCGAAATGTCTGTTATGTCTGTTAACTCATATAACTGTCAACTCATATAATGTCTGTTAACTTCTATAACTCGTGAGCGCCCTCTGTTGCGAAGGCTGAAAGAGTAACAGTAGAGTGAGATGGAGAGATCAGTCCAACCTCTAATAAATGCTTACTCTTTCTAAAGAAATGTGATTATTTTATCGATATTTTTCTAAATGTATAAGCCTTTGGAGTTAAAAGCCTTAATGAGCTTTGTGCTGTTACCCTTAGTCCTGTTTGTTGTGTCACCTGTGCACTTCCTGTGTGTAAGGTCATTTGTTACTTCCTGTCTGTCGTGTCAATGTTTCACTTCCTGTGTTTAAGGTTAGTTGTTACCTGTCAGGTGTGTCATGTTTCACTTCCGGGTCCCTTTTGTGTATCTTCCTGTGCCCTTCCTGCACCTGTCTTGTCATCACTTTCATCGTTAGTCTTCCCAGGTGTTCGTCATTCCCTTTTGTATAAAACCCTCTTGTGTTTCCCTTGTCTTTGTCGGTTTTTGTAGTATGGTGACGTTGTCATGGCCATGGCGTGTGTGGATGTCCTGTCTGTCTTCCGAGTTTTTTTTAGTTCAGTTCTATGCACATGAGAGCTTATTTGATTTTGTATTTAAAGTGTTCTGTTTTTGTTTATATTAAAGTGAGTTTTGAGTTTGAAATCCTGCTTTGCCTGCGTCCAGGACCCGTGTCGCACACGCCCTGTTCCTCGTCACGTAACATGCATTCCTGTGATTGTAAACTAATGGATGCTGGTGAAAGTGAATAGGTTTGTGAAATACCAGTTTGATTCAGAATGATTCGTGTGCACTCCTGACTCAAAGTAGTGTCACAGTAATTTTTTATTGCATAACATTGGTCAAATTAAGGGCAGGTTTTAGAGTAGCGCTGCGGGGCTGCAGGAAACTGGATTCTAGTCCGAGTCCTTTGGTCCGGTCCGGTCCGGTCCGGGATGCTTTTTTAGCCCTGGTTCACAGTGGAAAAGCGGCAACTGAAGCATCTGATATTTATATGTCTATAGTATAATCCTCCAATTGAAAATCTGTTTGTAAAGTAACAGCACATGATTTGAGGAATCGTTCATGTCTGAATCGCAGACACCGCATGACAACATACATATGAAATGATTATTGATTAGCAGTATTGAGGTTTGACTTTGTTCAAAGCCAAATCGGTTTGTACTGTTTACCAGGGTTGGACACAATTCATAATTTCCCTTCATATTCCATTTCAAGATCCTGCAAACAAACTTTTATAGACAGCAAATAAACAACTTTTCAGTGCATTCCCACTTCCCGTCATTTCAGTTCAAATTCCAGTTCAGCTTACTGTCCATCTTGGGCAATGCAATTCAAATTCACTCTCGTCCATTGAAAAGGAGCAGAGTTTGACCTCATTCTCTGAGTTGCACACATTTCTACAGCTCCTCTGATAGACATGATCCTGATTTGTAAAATTAGCTTGGATCACGGCATTGTCTGCATATGTCCGTTTAAGCTAACCCGTCTTACTTAGGAACGCCGAGGTCAGGGCGAGAAGCACGTCTATCCCAGATTGCTTGGGAACTCTTGTGCGTCTAATTCAGATGCATGGCTCTGATTTCAGGCCAGGGATTACGTCTGTCTGCCTGGATGAACCGCACCTTGCTCTCTCATAACATTTAAACACTTTCCCGGCTGGACCCACAGCATCCGACAATCCCATTGTCTGTTTCTGCTTTGACAGCAGCACAATTATATTTAGCATCATAACCGAAAGACAGTTGTGGGAAAGATCTTGTTTGCCAGTATTGGAAGTGTTCCCTGTAGGTTTTGCGCATTTGTGTAAATCCAATTAAAGGCCGCTGAAGGTCCCAACCACCAGCTTCCCTCACAGCTGCTTATTATTTGTCGTGGACAAAATGAAGCCTGAACTTTTCTTTAGGCGGTCATAGAATCAGAGAGCGAGATGTCTCTCACGAGAAAAGAAGTGTGCACGAGGAAAATGTTTGAATATTAATTCAATTAAAAGGCACTTAAAGCGAGTACATTTTCACTTTCATATGTTTGTTGGTACTTAAGTACACTTTTATAGGGGATCAATTATGCCCCTTTTTACAGGATGTAATATATGTCCCCAGAATGTGTCTCTTATGTTTAAGCTCAAAAACCCCACAGATCTTGTATTATAGCTTGTCAAATTTGCTGTTTGGGTTTGAGCAAAACCAAGCCATTTTTGTGTATCTCTTTAAATGCAAATGAGATGGTGCCCCGCCCCCTTTTCCAGAAGAGGGAGGAGCCTTTACAGCTCATGCTTTGGCTACTCCGCAACAACAAAAATGGACATTCTCACACAACCAAATGTCAAAAATTGTCAGCAATGGTGTTTATCCTTACATGTCCAAACCGGGGTCAGACAGTGATAGAAAGGCTCAAGAAAAGGTTACAACTTTTAGAGTGTAACTGGATGTTTCTGAATGGCTAGTGGACAAATGTATGTAGTTGTTGTGCTAAGTTGGTTCAACTCATCAACTATCATGAACCATCATAATGTGAATCTAAAAATCTTTCAGAAACAACGTTTGTGCAAATCCAGCGTTGAACTGACCCTGGTTTGTGAAGCAGTTCGGTGCTAAATGATTTACGCCAATATATAACACTTTAACAACTTTCATACATTTACATTTTACAGACACTTTTATTCAAAGCGACTTGCATTGCATTCAAGAAACATATTGACATTCTAATCAGTTCTTGCTTTCCCTGGGAATCAAACCCATGACCTTGATGTTGCAAGCGCCACGTTCTACTGTTTGAGCGACAGGAAAGCTTATTCTGCACTTTTCCTTCATAAATGATATTCAGTCACGGTGAGATCGGGTGTCTATGAAGACCCTTTTGCTTGCTGGTACATCCAATAACATTTATAATCACTCAGGGGGGTCTATGCTAATAGGTCCGATCGTCACCAGTCGTGGGCGGAGCTTCAACCTACTCTTACATAAGAGGAAAGAATCATGGGGATTCTCGTTTCATGGGGATTATAAAAAAAGGAGTGTGTGGATTTTTTTTTTTTACCATTATAGGCTGGTTGTTTACATCCGTGCTCAAACACTTTATAAAAGTGAATTTGATATAATAGGTCCCCTTTAAAAAGTGCACTTTGCAATAATGTCAGATTACATTTACATTTACAAAGTACATTTTAAATCAGTATGTTGTTTGTTATGCTCTAAAGAGGGACACTTATTTTGACGTGTTGACTAGCACACTAAAATACATGCATTTCAAATTGCAACTTCATTTCAACTGAGTAATTATAAACATATTTAAAATACTTTATTTAGTTACACTCTATTTTAAGGTGACAGTTACATTGTACTTACGCAAATACGTACTGAGTAATACAAATTAATCACATGCTTACTATAGAGTTACTGTTAGGGTTTGGTTTAGGGTTAGTTGTAATTATTTATTATTTACTGTTATCACTAAAGTGCATCATCTGTGTCACCTAAAAATTAAGTTACCCTTTGTTTTACAGTGTAATTACATAAATAGTGCATAACTACATGTAACATACTCTAACCCTATTACGTTAAACCCCTGTAACTTCAAGTAATTGCTATAAAGTAAAATGTAAACTATCATACTTTGATTTAATTGAATATTGTGCAACAACATTACATTCAGTTCACTTCATTATGTTCTTTTAAAGTAAATTGTCTTTTTAAAAGCTTGCTTCTTTTTCACAATTGGTGTCATTGGGCAAACAGCGTGATTGGCGTTTGAGCCGAGCCGGATGAAAGCAAGAGGTGGGGCGGATCAGAGGCGCCAGCAGCTGTGGGGCGACACCAGAGGGCCTCCATCTCCCACCCCCTCAAAGAAGAAAAGCGAGGGGCTGGATGTGCCGATTCATGGTTAATCAGAGAGGCATTCAGTGGCCAGATCGAGCAGATCTGATCTGCACATGCTCTAATCCAGCGTGAAACGTCAATGCTCTGCGTTTGCTATTTCGCAGCTCAGGAGATTTCATGAATTTTATGTGCATTTTCTCTTAATTACTCAACTTATAGACAGAAATGAGTCTGTATTTGTCATTCAGTAAGAGAATTGAGTGGATTAGCTCTGATCATATGATCTTAATTGAATATGGTGAGAAATATTTGAGTTCATGTTGAAATCTGTGACTTTTAATTTCAGACTGAATTTCAGAAAATCTGCATCATGTGAGATTGCTGGGGTTTGATTCTCAGGAGAAACACCTGAGCTATAATTTTATTTTTGCATTATCAATGCTATTATAGTATTCAAAGTAACTCTTTACAATAAGGTCCCATTAGTTGACGTTAATGCATAAGGTAAAATTAATGTACAATACTTTTGTTACAGTATTTGTTCATTTTTGTTTATGTTAGTTATTAACAATACATCTGTTCAATGTCAGTTCATGATAGTTCAGGTCCATTAACTAATATGAACAGGCACAACTTTTGATTTTAATAATACATTTTTTTCCCGCTTTATTTCCATAAACAACAATGATTTTGTAATAGTTTAGTTTCAGGGACTGTTTTACGTCACTGTTTTCAACTAAAGACAGAAAACCTTCTATGTGTTTTGGCCGTTCATTTGCACCGGAAAAATGATCATCTCTGTGTAAATCTGGGAAAACCTTGACGTTATGCACATGTGTATTACATGTTCAGTCTGTAGGCATGAGTGGCAGAAACTACTGGTCTGGCAGCAGAATATAGCGCTTTTAGTGGTTTTTGCCGATCTGTGTGAACAAGGATTGTTTAGGGAACTGTATTATTGTGTAACCCCACCCGTCTTGTTCCCTTGTTTCCCTTAATTGTTCCCAGCTGTTTCTGCTCGTTACCTTTCCTCATGTGTTCCCTATTTAATCCCGGTGTGTTTGCTGGCCTGTGTCGTGGTCATTCCATGGATGTATTCCTCATGATCCTGATCTGTGTTCCCTGCCCTCCGGTTTGCTTATGTTTATGTCAAGTATTCTGTTATCGTGTTTAGTTAATGTTTTCCCTTCGTGGGTCGTTTTCTTTTGTGTCCTGGTTTTGCATTTTTGTTATAATAAATATCCTTATTCACCTGCACTTGAGTTCTCACGTTTCCCTTCCCGTGACAGAAACCTTTTCCGTTTATTGAACGGCGTTGTCGTGTAAATGTACTCGTAGTTAACAATGCATCTCTGATGCAGGAGTCTCGGGTAAAGGCCTCCGTTTGCTCTGAAGATCTCCGAAATTGTTGCAGGACGGTGATGAATGTGCAGCTTTTGATGTGTGTGTGCATCATTGCGCATCAGTCTACAGCTTTTCAGTTCAAATCTTCTGCTATCCGGTGGGACAGAAATGCACACAAACAGTTCTGGTTAAAGAACACACTTTGACTAAACACAGGGCTGAAAAGCATCAGACACCTGCTGGCGTTCAGTGTGATGTCAGATTGTCTCAAAGGGTCAAGAGCAACATTAGCTGGGCGGTTTACACTCTTATAGCCGTAGATTTTACAGCTCATGATTCAGAGAGTTTATGCTATTGATCAGTGCTTTCAGCAGCATGATGTGAGCTGGCTAAACTGGGAACCAGCAGATGCTCTGAGATGTTTACTGTACGTTCCCATGATGCAATCTAACGGAGCGATTGTATACCTTTTAAGTATAAAACTTAACTTAATCTTAAACTTAAGATTTTAAGTTAAGTGTTCAAGGAAAAGCACTGTATATGTTTTAGATTTTTTTAAGCCCAGGTTATTTTTCACCTTTAAGTTTTTCTCATTCATCTTATTTTAAAATGGAAACAACTGAGATGTTTGTTGACTGTAAGATTATAAAAAATACTTTATAGTTAACAAACAGAGTTAATATAGTAAATGTTTTGTTACTTTAAATAAAATGTAACATGTTCATGTTATATTATATATATATAACAAACCTTTATATATAAAAGTATTTTTATGCATTATACGATCTGCCACAGTTATAACACATTTTAATACTTATCTATTCATTGTTACACCTTTAGAAAGTATAATGCATTCAAACAAACAACAGTTTCAGATCAGTTTTAAGAAATCAGTCTTAATGCAAATATTATAATGCATTTGGTTACAATCATTATAGATTAAAATATCAAATAATTTACAAAATGCATACACAATTTTTAAGTAAACTGTTACCAAATAGGTTAAGTAAAATATTTATTTATTTATTTTTATTTCAGATAGCTACCGAGTTTTACTTCAAAGCTGAAATAAAATTAAGAAAAACTATGTAGAAAAATGAAAACTAATGAAAGTAACAAAAACACAACAAAACAACTAAAACTTTACCTAAAATGTAAGTGAAAATAAAATCTGATTCAAAATATAAAATAAAAAAAATGACAGGATAGCAGCTCTGATCATTTGCTGGAAGAATTTGATGAGAAGTGTTTGATGAGAAATGATTGAGATCTTCTCTGAATCCCGTGGAAAGATGCGGTGAATGGTGTAAATGGGACTGTATTATTATCTCTGAGTAAACCGGAGGCACATGCGTTCGGCAGCAGCTGCCGTGAGTCACTGGATGTCAGATGCACCTCCTCTGTTCAGATGGTTTGCCCTTTTCTCTCTTCCTCGCCTGAATCACAATAAGCGGGTCACTGTGTGAATACACTGCAGCCTCAGGCCCGACATCACACAACACAATAACACACCTGCCAATGACAGCACACAATCAATGTGCAGAATGTCTGCAAACACATGAAACATGCAAAAACAGCCTTACAACTATTGAACAGCCTGTGTAAACACACACACACACACACACACACACATCTAACTGTATGATGTAGATCTAGAAATGAATGTGGACACGCAATAATTATAGCTGTTTACTGTTATGGAATAGTGTGTGTGTGTGTGTGTGTGCTCTTGTGTAACCTACATTGTGAGGACCAAATGTCTCCACAAAGATAGTAATATGTGAATATGCAGAAAGTTTTGTGTGATGGATACAGGATAGAAGATACAGTATAAAATCATTATGCTAATGAAAGGTTCCCAGAGAACATGAAAACACAGTATCTCACCAGTTTTTTAAATATATTTTGTATTTATTATAGCCACATTTTATATAATATTAAGCCTCCTAAAGAGATAAATGGTTCATGTACTGTCTACTGTGTAATTAGATTTGATATAATGATGAAAGAGTAAGAAATCCAAGTCAAGTAACATGAGCTAATTAATATTCATGAGCCAAGCCTTCATTCAGTTTCCTTCTTGCTGTTCAATAGCGCCACCTACAATACAGAGTTCCCATTTAATGACACATAGAGGCTATAATGAACCCTTATAAATGTTTTTGCTCATAAAATATTAGGCTAATGCTTTTAAGTTGAACATGAACTATTAGTCAGGGAAACATCATTGTGAATACTGAAACTGGTTTATTTTAAACCATTAGATGCCTAACTCTTTCACAGCATGCACTCAGAGCCTGCAGGGAAAAATCAATCTTCTGTAGACACACATCAACAGCACCTGTGTGTGTGTTATCATCACTGAACATCAGTTTAAAGGACATTTGCTGATGGAGCTTGTCATCAGATGGTCTTTTGATGAGATATTTTTGTACAGACTGTACGGTATTTTAAAAGGCTGTTTTCACTTTTGTTTGTCATGGAAGTTTTAGAAAGACTATAGAAATGCATTAATTTTCATGCATCATCCTCGGATCCTTTTGTTCTAAAGAAATGCTGGTAACACTTTATTTCCACTTTATTCATCCTACTAACTATAAGTAGTTTTGCTATGTGTCAACTAGAGCATTAGAGTATTAGTAGCTCTGCTGTTTAATATCTATATTCTATATCTGCTCACACTTTCAGCTCTTCAACAGATATTCTTTATATACTAATTTACTAACTTAGATATACTGACTTTAACTATAACTATAAGTAACTGTGCATCTACATGTAAGCTTATTCTACAAACCTGAACCTGACAGTCTTTTACTCTAATGAGAGTTAGCTGACATGTTAACTCTTATTACATATAATCAGTAGACTGTCTAAAATGGACCATCAAAATAAAGTAACCAAAGTTAAAAAGAGTTTTTGCAAAAAAGCTGAGATGCATAAAGTTGTCTTTTAGACGAATAGAAATTGCAGAACAGGTGAGTGAACTTAGGCACTGATAAATTTCTACAGGACATCTTCTGGAAAGTTCACAACCGTTCCCTTTTCCCTAATTCCTTTATAATAATATAATAATACTGACTGTGTTTAAAAGCATCCCAGGATGCAAAGACGAAGCTCAAATATAAGAGTTTTCATTGGCGTTGCATGTTTTATCTTTCCCAGACTTCAGTTTGTGTTATTTCATTCTTTTCATGATTTTATTATTATTCTAAAATGTGTAAAATTGACAATTAACTTTATTCAGTATTTTTCTATATTATATAATATACTATAATTTATATAAACAATTCTATAAATAATTCTATATTATATAAATAAAACATTTAAAAATTTAATTTTTTTTATATTGTGTGCTGTTTTTTGGAGATAAATCCTCTAACTAACTATATTTTATCAACAATTTTAATATGAATTAAACAAGTTATATTAAATGAAATGCCATTCTTTCCTTTGAATACATAATAACTCTTCATAACATGTTAAAATGGCTCAGAAAGTCTCACATTGTGCGTCTCTGCCGACCTCTTGTGGAAAAATAACTAATATAACATAATATTTTGTGATTCTTGCCACTAAATGGATTTATAGCTCTAAATGGAGAAATAAACTGTTCCCCTGGGTGCTTAATTAATTTTCAATTAAATTAAAATAATAATAATATTAATAATGAAAAAAACTTATATGACTTAAAAAAACTTTTCTCCTCTTCATTCCTATGGGTCAAATTGACCCGAGAGGGAAGGATTTGTTCCTATTTTTATTACAATGACATAAACAACAACAAAAGTCATAAGGTCTTGGACAACTCCAATGAACACAATTTAAAAAAATTAAAATTAAATAAATGTCGGGTCAAAATGACCCGGAGGAGAGTGTTTTTTTTTTTCAAAATCCTTTTTCTCTTTAAAAACAAAAGTTGTCTTAAAGAGTCACTTAGTTCAATCTGCGTTTGTTTTGATATCGTATATATGATCACATAAACTCTCAAAATCAGGATGAGGAAAAGCTGCTTGGTTTTGGCAAACGCTCACAGCGGCAGCATCTTGTGTTAACTTTTCATAAAGTTAAAATGTCCATTCTTTGAATGAATAAATGCTTGTAACTTGTGTCAGGACAGTCAGTACAAACACTTCAGGACGCAGATAGATTATTCCCTGCAAGAAGGACTTCCTCTCTAGCTGCGAGCTTGCTCAGATTCCCATCAGAAATTCCAGACATTTTTTTGCGCCGTTCCTCGAGTTGCTTGCAGCAGAAGCATGTGGATTGTCTGCGGGCGGCTTGTTCGCTGCTGTTAAGCGGGCTCCACACTGCAGACCCCCTCTGGTCCTCAGGATGTTTGTTTCTCAGCATCGCTGTCTCGCTCTCCTGCTTTCTGTCTCTCTCTCATGCACATTCCCATCCAAGGTTGCCAGGGAAGTGTCCAAAAATCCCTGCGCTCCAGTTATGAGCCTGTGAGCTCCTGGATCTGTTGGGAACTCGAAAAGGCCTTCATGGGTTCATTTAGGGGGCAAAGGTGAGGCGTAAACCTTGCTTTCGGCTTTGATTTGATTGACCCCAAATGTCTCATTAGCTTGAGGATTCAGGATAGAACATTTCTATGATTGCAACGAACTGATCTGGTTTGGATTGTATTCATGATTTTGTATTAATCATCTAACAAACTATAAATGCATTTTTAATGGAAAAAGTAAACATTGAAATAAACATTATGTGGTTGAAAATACTGAATATTTATGATATGTGTAAAGTACTTGTCTCAGGTGCAGAACCAGCCAAAGCCTGAGTTATCAGTGAAGCACTGAACGTTCTCATCGCACCGGTGTGATTATATGCGTACAGGATAAAATACATCGTGTTTCAGGGGTAGAGTGGGCACAATTTGAAACTGAGGGGGCAATGCCCTCTTTTGCCCCTGCCCTAACCCCTTATTCAACCCCAATGAGCAACAGTAATGATATGTTATGAATTAATTAAACACATAAAATAAATAAAGCATCAATGACATTAATAATAATAATAATAATAATAATAATAATAATAATAATAATAATAATAATAATAATAATAATAATAATAATAATAATAATAATAATAATAATAATAATAATAATAATAATAATAATAATAATAATAATAATGACAACTATGGTAATTAAATTCCAGTATGGTTATATTTATAAACAACAAAAACAATAAGAAAACAATACAATTAAAATAAATAACAATAACGACAACTATGGAAATTAAATTACAGTATGGTTACATTTATAAATAACAAAAACAATTGAAAAAAAATAAAAAAATAAAAATAATGACAATTATGGTTATTAATTTCCAGTATGGTTACATTTATAAATAAAAAAAATAATAAAATAAATGAATAATAATAATAAAAATAATGACAATTATGGTATTTCAATTACAGTGTGGTTACATTTATAAATAACAAAAACAATCGAAAAAAGAATAAAATAAACAAATAAAAATAATGACAACTATGGTTATTAAATTACAGTATGGTTATATTTATATTATATTATTATATTATTATGTTATATTTATAGATAACAAAAACAATAAAAAAGGAATATAATAATAATAATAATAGTAATAATAATAATAATAATGACAACTATAGTAATTAAATTACAGTATGGTTATATTTAAATAAATAATAATGCAAATAAAAATTAATTAATAAATAAAAAGATAAAAATCGTGATCCGTACATAGTTATAAAACCAAACAACAACGATAATGATGTTTAAAGCTAAAATGAGATTTAATTTGCATATGCACACTCGCCCCTGATCTGAACTTGCGTTTTAATCGTAATTAATTGCCTAAGATTACTGGTAAATGATAATGTTTGTGTTTGTGTGTTTGAGTGGGTGTTTACATGTGTCTCATATTTTCAGTACATGTTGTTATGAGAGCCACAGTCAACCAAAATGCCCAAAAATACCCAAATGTGTGAGTATCCTAGAGCCGAGCTGTTCAAATTCTTCCTCTCCTACATGAACTAAAGAAATGTTCATGTTTTACTTTGTTTGGTTGGTGTTGATGGACTGACTGAAATCAATATGAGTTCACAGGCCACAAGATGACATTATCGAGAAGAAACCGTTCTGCCAATGATAACGCAGGGACACAGGCAGATTGTCTACCTTGTGTGAGAGTCATTAATTTTCTCAGACGGCGTTTGAGTTTAGCTGCAGAATATCAATAGCCATCTGAAAGGTGCGGACGGTTCAATCAGTTGGTCTGCAGGGGAAAGATCATCAAAAAACTTATTAACAACGATTTGGGGAGGAAAAACTGTTGTGGATTCTTATGAAATCGGCCCAACCTTTCCCAAATCCGCACAAAGGCCATGCCGCAATACCAAACTAATTTTTCACTTAAGGCACTTGTGAGTCAACCCACCAAAGGTCGGCTCCCAAGGTAGCGCAGGAGAATGAAGACATTAGATGTGCTCTATGTATTGATTGGTTTGTTATTAGTTGGGGAGAGAGGAGAAGAATCAAGGCAGAAAAGTTGGGTGATGGAGACCTGAGGTCTAAAGAGCATTCGGCAATAAAAGGAGGATTGGGATCACATGGTAGAAAGCAACTGTTGACTGTTGATGCTAAACTCAACATGGAGGGATCAAGCTTGAAGTCCTTTAGTAAGAAGTAAGACATATACGAAGAGACCAAAAGTGATGACAGTGTGTTTTCTGAACGGCTGTGTGATCTGTATTCCCAGTTCTCCAGTCATTAAGTTGGCTTGAGAGAGCCAACTTACTGATATTGTAATAAACTATATACCGTATTTTCCGCACTATAAGGCGCACATAAAAGACGTACATTTTCTCAAAAATCGGCAGTGCGCCTTATAATCTGGTGCGCCTTATAATCTGGTACGCCTTATGCGTGGCCTGATTGCAGAAATAGACCGTGATTGCGACTGCACCTTATAATCTGGTGCGCCTTATGTGTGGACTGCATACAGAAATAGACCCTTGATTGAGGCTGCGTCTTATAATCTGGTGCGCCTTATGTGTGGATTGATTACAGAAATATACTCGTGATTGAGACTGCACCTTATAATCCGGTGTACCTTATGTGTGGACTGAGTGCAGAAATATACTCGTGATTGAGCCTGCGTCTTATAATCCGGTGCGTCTTATGGTGCGGGAACTACGGTAGTTATTGTTATTCTTCTGGGTGTATCTCCTCCTACAGCTTTCGTGCTACAAACCACAAATTTGGCACACATCTCCAGCCTGTTCTCACTTAGTGTGCTATATCTTTTCTAAAGGATCAGACTTACGGTGTTCCAACAAATGGCGATCAAAGCCCGGAAAAATTGCACTTCCTGTTTCATTCCCTTCATGTTTCATGGTAACTTGCGTATTGAATGTAACTCTGGATCACAATATAATAGAGATAAAGGGGGGGGGGGCTCAATTTACTCAGGCAAGTGTTTATAGGGATCCTGAGTGTCTCAGGATCCCTATAAAGCCATCAAGCCACGCCCTAGCAACCATTTAGAGCACCTTTGCAACCGATCCCATAGACATTCATTGAAAAAGATACTATCTAGACTATAGTATATCTAGATAGAAAAGTTATAGAAACTGCAGAGGCATTGTGATTGGTTTATATCATTCAAACGGACAACCAGCCTTTTGAGTAGCATCACTGGCAGCTGCCACACCACTCCCTAGCAACCAAACAGAGCACCCTAGCAACCAAATGCAAAACAAGATACCTTCAGTTCTAAATGTCATACAGGTGTTGTGGTTCATTTAAATCGTTATTAAATCGTGCTACCAACCTGTTAATTTAAAGTTTCTGGTCCGACGTTCTCAAGCCAATTTCTAAAGTTTGTCTCGACAAACTTTATTCTCTAGTTTCGATTATGGTGGTATGATCAGATTTAGATCAGCTTTCAGATTTAGTTCTCGGCCCAGTTTCTGAATGGAATGTAAAAGCAAGTGAACGATGTTTAGTCGCTAAACATACAAGATGGTTTTCTCCAATCTAAGTGGATTCTTAAGCTAAATAAGGTGGAAAAGTTTGAGACTAGACTTTTGTGGAGAGCAGGGCGGAAAACAAAAAACTAATGGTCAAAGTTATTTGCCAAAAACAAGAGACAGAAAAGGGATTCAAAAAACAAAAAGAAAGCTTCAGAAGATTGCAGGTGAGATGGGAATGCTGCATGTGAGGGAATGAGAGAGGGAAAGCTTGTGGTATCTGCATCCACATGGTTTGCATTTGTCCAAATCCCACCGACAATCTCCTCAGAACCGAACAGGTCATCACGGAAATCCAGATGAAGATACTGCTGGGGACGGAGCATGATGGGACAGCGGTCGGGATTTGAGTCTTATTAAAACATGCTTTATATGCTCCTGGGATTATTGTACACTTGGATAAAGAAACATTATTTTTCTTGAGCAAAAGCAATGCAAATAACGATCAACAAAGATCTATGACTGATAACTAAGTCAAGGATGGTTATTGCTTTTGTAAACGAAGTGACTGTGACCTGATCCAAAAGGAATATTTGCTTTTTAAAGGATTAAATAATATATTATATAATATATAAAGGATATACATAATGTTTCGTATCAATTTGTCATTGCAAAAGAATATTAAAAAAGGGTTAGAAATGAAGATGAAGCCTCGTTTTTCTGTGTTTTAGGCTGATGTCTGATGTTAAGACCCCATGATTCAGCATGACAACACTGCCCTCCCGACCTCCTCTTCCTCAACTCAAGCTTCTGCTTAACTCAATTAAACTCGTAACTGCGCACAGAGTCTGTGTAAATATTATCATAAACTTCTCCACCTTCTTACAACGACAGATATTGACATGTTCACATGAGATGATTGTGTGATACTCTCCAAATAACAAGAATGTTTGCAACCTTTGCTTACATCAGATGTTTTATTAAATGTCTTAAA
The DNA here is from genome assembly GCA_037043235.1 of Rhodeus uyekii. Lineage (NCBI taxonomy): Eukaryota > Metazoa > Chordata > Actinopteri > Cypriniformes > Acheilognathidae > Rhodeus > Rhodeus uyekii. The sequence continues at coordinate 1,116,245 of JAWRVZ010000170.1, forward strand.
TAAAGGCCTAAAATAAAATAAAATTATATATATATATATATATATATATCCAAATCAGTGCATTTTATTAAGTTGATACCATTTTTTCAAGTTTAAATGTAGTCTTTTAAGTTAAAAGTGTACTTTTAAATGCTAAAGAAATGTTTTATATGCATTTTCATTTGTATCATTTTAGAATACGTTTTCATTCATTTTAGTTTGAACCAACATGAACTAACAATAAGGTATTTTTTCCTTTTTACACTATTTTTTTTACTTTTGTTAATTTTTGTTTGTTCATGTTAGTTCACAGCACGTTAACTAATGTTATTTTTACTTTTAAACATGAATAAATGTTGAAATTAACATGAACTAAAGTTAATAAAGGCAGTGCTCATTGATAGTTCATGTCAACTAATGTTAACAAAGGTAAAGTGCAACCGAAATTGTTATATTCAGATTGATGCAATGTTTTTTATTTCATCTGTCCTTCTGACCTGTGATGCATTTCCTTTTAATGAAAGGTGCGTTCCCCCCCGTAACCTTTAGCAGCCGCTGCGCTGGGGGCACAGACAACAATCCCAGGATTCTGTGTGCTTTTGTCCGGAAATAACAGACACAAACTGGGGGTCAGACGCTGAGCTCTGGAATTCAGATCAAAGACGGTGTCTGTTCCATCAGGTGGGGATGCTTAGCTTTAATCAAAAGATGATTGCTTTTGTTTGGCTGCTGTTTGACTTCTCTTGTTTTTTAGTCTTCTGCTTCAGGTCAGACATGACATTTCTTATGCTACATTTTGAGATGTGACGCCAATTCAACAGGTGAAGCATGGGCCAATTCTGATATTTCTATTCATTATATACACGGTGCAAAAGTGCTTGTAATTTAAATAATTTTTTAATTACATTGTTACAATAGACAGAAAAAAAAGATTTTAATTTTATGTAAACTTATGAAAAAATATGAATTTCCATTGAATTTTAATATTTGAAGGCAAGGCAATACGTGAAATGTTATGGTGTTTTACTGGGAATGTTAACGCATTGTAATCTGTGCAAGCTGAACCAATTGTACCAGAATTGTGGTATTTTGACATATTAATGTAATAAACATTAAAACATTACATCCTTTTGTAAACTTTCATGAGGTAACTTTAACCAAAAAAGGTTTTACAATTTAGACTAAAATTCAAAGGTTTGGAGTCGGTAAGATTTTTTAATGTTTTTTTTTAAATAAAGTCTCTTCTGCTCATCATTTATTTGATACAAAATACAGTACACTAAAAATCCTGTGACACTCATTTTCAGTGTCACATGAAATTATTCTAATATGATGATTTGCTGCTCAACAAACATTTATAGTTATTATCAATGTTAAATTTTTCTTTCTAATGATCATCAGGTTGCTTTTAGGTAAAGGGACATTCATATAACGGACAAGCTTTTAATTGGACAAAGATATATTGTATGAGTATGAGTTTTGATCTGCTAGCTCATACAGTACATGTATGGAATAATTTGATTTTGAGTCCACAGGTTCCCAGCGCTCCGTCCCATGACCTTAGATCTTCATCTGGGATGCTTATCCATGAGTGAATATCCAGTGGAGCCTCTCTAGATCCCAGCAGATGTTCCTGTCTCTAGTCTTCTAGATCCAGGGATCTGCAGGTCCAAATATCTCTCTGGGTGAACAATGGATTCTACCTACATTTTGCAGAACACACCTATTCATGCAATTCAGTGCAGTTTCCAGATGAAGTGAACTCTAGTGGCAGAAAAATTCAACAATGTTTGTTCCTTTTCTCACAACATATGTTTACAGATTATAGACTGATAAAGACTTATTTTCCATGCACAAACCTCAAAATGTTTGTACCAAAGCGCATGGCTTTTAAACTATTACATTTTGAAGTTTGCACCACATAACCAGCTCCATACAGGATTTTCTGACATAGTAAACTTGCTTGTCGGCTCATGTGTAACAGAATTGCAGTTGCACGCGTCATGTGACACACCAGTCACGATAACACGGAGTAAAGACTTGAAGCAAGCTAAAATGACATGGTTGCTTCAGCATGCATTTGTATCTCTGCATTGCTTTTGTTAACACTATCATTAGATTTAGAGGAGAGTTTAGTGCAGGTACGTTTTTTTCAAACACAATAAAGCATTAACCTTTTAGTGCCACTGAATTTCTGAACTGCAGTGATAAGAATCAAATTTTCATCGCTTTCAAAACTGTACTCAATTTAGCGCCACTCACTTTGAGACAAATAATTGCAAAGAAACGTTAGGATAACAAGTTAAATGTAAAAAAAAAAAAAATCGTTGAGAAGAATCTCAGAGATAGCATGCTATTATCTTGTATATTTTCTCCAGTAATCTTTGTTTACTTCGAAGCATTTTTACATTGAAGTAATGTCAATTTTCCAAACTGTCCTTTTGCGCAAATGAAGAATGAAGAAAAGACTTGCCCACAGTTCAGTCTCCTCTTACAACAGCGTTTGTGAAATGCCAACCTAAACTCTATGAAGCTTTTGCCAAAGTAGTAAGTTTCAGTCCAAGTTCGCTCCTTGCCAAAAGCCCTCAGTCATTCCATGTTCCTTCATTTCGGAGCTTCCCAAGTTCTTGACCTCAAGCTCATCTCCACCTTGAGCTCACGTGAGACAAGGCCTGGGTCTTATCAAACGGACTTTTGTTCTCCACGGCTTGGCCCGGGTCTCTGAGGATGAGAGATGCAGTTAATACCCAGGGAAGTGGCCCTAATCGCCCGCCGCTATTACTGGGGCCAATATCAGCGGGGATGACAGACTTATTGATTCTAGAGCTGCAGGTGGACACAGGTGACTTCCCGCCTCCACGGCTCGGGTTTGATCTCCGCTCGGCTGGGCAAGAACAGCTCTGTCTCACCTGTGCCGTGGCATGCAGAGTCCATCTCGAACCATTAGCTCCAGGACTGAGCTTAAGCTCTCAATTGGAGCTGATGAGTCCTGAGTGTACAGCTGATTGAGACTCTACCTAAGCTTAGAGATTGTCTGCGTAATGTGTCTCTACAATAGATAGAATTCTTCTATATTTGAGTATTTAAAGATGCACTAATTAAAAAAGATATTACATTTTAAAATGAAAAACGAACAGGACTTTTATGAGAAGCATGCGCGTGTGATTTTGACAGCCCAAACAACATTAGTACAAGTGAAAAAAATCCAAAGACTAACTATTATATGGATATTTGAATATGAGAAACATAAATGACTAAGAAAAAAACCTAAAACTTCTTGTGATGGCTTTAACGTAATGATGGCGACATTTATGCAAGTCAATATGTGGCCACCAGACAGTTCAAACAAAGAGTACAAGTAAAGAAAAGAACAAAAAAAAAAATACAGCAGTTAAGGGGCGAAGCACAAAAAAGGCTCAATAAGTTGGGCAAGCACGGCTGGGCACATCACCGAACTGCAACAAAGAATATTTAAAGACAATTTTAAAGATATTTTTTAACAAAACAGCTCTTGAAGAACCAATGAGGTTCATTCTCGTGTTGCGCGTCACGTCTGAGCTTCAGCAAGAACCAATGAGGTTCATTCTCGTGTTACGCGTCACGTCTGAGCTTCAGCAAGAACCAATGAGGTTCATTCTCGTGTTACGCATCACGTCTGAGCTTCAGCAAGAACCAATGAGGTTCATTCTCGTGTTACGCGTCACGTTTGAGCTTCAGCAAGAACCAATGAGGTTCATTCTGGTGTTACGCGTCACGTTTGAGCTTCAGCAAGAACCAATGAGGTTCATTCTCGTGTTACGCGTCACGTTTGAGCTTCAGCAAGAACCAATGAGGTTCATTCTCGTGTTACGCGTCACGTTTGAGCTTCAGCAAGAACCAATGAGGTTCATTCTGGTGTTACGCGTCACATTTGAGCTTCAGCAAGAACCAATGAGGTTCATTCTCGTGTTACGCGTCACGTTTGAGCTTCAGCGAGAACCAATGAGGTTCATTCTCGTGTTACGCGTCACGTCTAAGCTTCAGCGAGAACCAATGAGGTTTGTTCTCGTGTTACGCGTCACGTCTAAGCTTCAGCGAGAACCAATGAGGTTTGTTCTCGTGTTACGCGTCACGTCTGAGCTTCAGCGAGAACCAATGAGGTTCATTCTCGTGTTACGCGTCACGTCTGAGCTTCAGCAAGAACCAATGAGGTTCATTCTCGTGTTACGCATCACGTCTGAGCTTCAGCAAGAACCAATGAGGTTCATTCTCGTGTTACGCGTCACGTTTGAGCTTCAGCAAGAACCAATGAGGTTCATTCTGGTGTTACGCGTCACGTTTGAGCTTCAGCAAGAACCAATGAGGTTCATTCTCGTGTTACGCGTCACGTTTGAGCTTCAGCAAGAACCAATGAGGTTCATTCTGGTGTTACGCGTCACGTTTGAGCTTCAGCAAGAACCAATGAGGTTCATTCTCGTGTTACGCGTCACGTTTGAGCTTCAGCAAGAACCAATGAGGTTCATTCTCGTGTTACGCGTCACGTTTGAGCTTCAGCAAGAACCAATGAGGTTCATTCTGGTGTTACGCGTCACATTTGAGCTTCAGCAAGAACCAATGAGGTTCATTCTCGTGTTACGCGTCACGTTTGAGCTTCAGCGAGAACCAATGAGGTTCATTCTCGTGTTACGCGTCACGTTTGAGCTTCAGCGAGAACCAATGAGGTTCATTCTCGTGTTACGCGTCACGTCTAAGCTTCAGCGAGAACCAATGAGGTTCGTTCTCGTGTTACGCGTCACGTCTGAGCTTCAGCGAGAACCAATGAGGTTTGTTCTCGTGTTACGCGTCACGTCTGAGCTTCAGCGAGAACCAATGAGGTTTGTTCTCGTGTTACGCGTCACGTCTGAGCTTCAGCGAGAACCAATGAGGTTTGTTCTCGTGTTACGCGTCACGTCTGAGCTTCAGCGAGAACCAATGAGGTTTGTTCTCGTGTTACGCGTCACGTTTGAGCTTCAGCGAGAACCAATGAGGTTCATTCTCGTGTTACGCGTCACGTCTGAGCTTCAGCGAGAACCAATGAGGTTCATTCTCGTGTTACGCGTCACGTCTGAGCTTCATCAAGAACCAATGAGGTTCATCCTCGTGTTACGCATCACGTTGGAGCTTCAGCAAGAACCAATGAGGTTCATTCTGGTGTTACGCGTCACATTTGAGCTTCAGCAAGAACCAATGAGGTTCATTCTCGTGTTACGCATCACGTTTGAGCTTCAGCAAGAACCAATGAGGTTCATTCTCGTGTTACGCATCACGTCTGAGCTTCAGCAAGAACCAATGAGGTTCATTCTCGTGTTGCGCGTCACGTTTGAGCTTCAGCAAGAACCAATGAGGTTCATTCTCGTGTTACGCATCACGTTTGAGCTTCAGCAAGAACCAATGAGGTTCATTCTCGTGTTACGCGTCACGTTTGAGCTTCAGCAAGAACCAATGAGGTTCATTCTCGTGTTACGCGTCACGTTTGAGCTTCAACAAGAACCAATGAGGTTCATTCTCGTGTTACGCGTCACGTTTTAGCTTCAGCGAGAACCAATGAGGTTCATTCTCGTGTTACGCGTCACGTTTGAGCTTCAACAAGAACCAATGAGGTTCATTCTCGTGTTACGCGTCACGTTTGAGCTTCAACAAGAACCAATGAGGTTCATTCTCGTGTTACGCGTCACGTTTGAGCTTCAGCAAGAACCAATGAGGTTCATTCTCGTGTTACGCGTCACGTTTTAGCTTCAGCGAGAACCAATGAGGTTCTCAACCTAAGGCTAACCACAGATGTGTTAGCCTAAATTAAATCTGTTCATCACATAAAAGCCATCGAGCCTCTTCAGACTATTTGGACTACACTTATATAACTTTATGAACCCTTTGTCAAAGTGGTAGCTGTGGTAGCAGGCAATGGATGGACAGAAATCCCTCAGATTTCATCAAAAACATCTTCATTTGTGTTCCAAAGGTGAATGAAAGTCTTATGGGTTTGGAACAACATGAGGGTGAGTAATTAATTACAGAATTTTAATTTTTGGATGAACTACCCATTAATAAGATAGTGTTCTTGCCATTTAGTGGTCAGCGAAGCAAACCAAGGATCAGTATGATCTAGCGTGAGCAGTTTGGAGGGCTGTGCACGCTAAGTGTTGGCAAGGTCTCTCCAGAGTTATGCCATGTTTTGTGCTTCACTCGCTGTCTGTCAGTATCGGTGAGATTGCCGGTAGGAATATAATCACACACCATTGTGCTTTTCTGAGATCTATAATGGAACCCCATTGAGTTTTCTGTCACCGCTTGCCTTGATAGTGTGTCCATCAAAATATTGATTCAGTATGATATGTAATGGCACATTGATTTTCTGCAGAAGGTGAGGAGTGACGGAGAGAAGCTTTTTCTTTTTTCCTGCACGACCCAATCAAACCTCTAGACTCTCATTCTTACAGCTGAGGGAAGGGGTTTTTATTGTTTTACGGCTATTGAGCTTCAGAGAAGGTTAAAGTTGGAATAATATTAATCTTTAAACCAACTCTGACAATAGACAGACTCTGGCTTCCCCAGAGAAAAAGTTTATTGCTTGTGGTTGTTCTTTTGTTACTCAAGAGGCTTAACTGATGGATCAACTTCATCCTTAAATGTCTGAGTAGAAATAACACAAGGAAATAGTCCAAAAAGTTGCTGCCTTGAATTTTTAAGTACAATCAACTTAGATGTTTAAGTCATTTCAACTTACATGCCTTTAAACTGAATCTTGTATAACAAGAACACATTGAAGATTGCTTAACTTATTTTGATGAGCTAAAGCAATGTGAAACATATGTTGTCATAATTTATTGATCATGTTATGCTCATATTATAGGAGTACAGACTTTTCAAATGAACGTGGATAGCAGATCATAGCAGTTATCAGATAGCAGCAGATCATTCAGTTTAGAAATGTTTCATTTTGTATCTGAGTTATGGTTGAAGACAAAACAATAAATAGAATAAATAAATAAATAGAATACTAAAATAACTATATATAAAAACAAATATACACACACACACACACACATATATATATATATATATATATATATATATATATATATATATATATATATATATATATGGTATATATATGTATATTTTTTGTTATATTTATGTTTTTATATAGTATTTTTGTTTTTTATCATTATTATTTATAAATGACAAAACACAACAAAATTACTGAAATAAAGTAAAAAACAGAAAATATAAAAATAAATAAAAATTCTAAATATAAGCAAAAACGTGTTTGTCAGTGATTGTAAATTAGCACTAGTCTGAGCACAGTTTCACAATTTTGACAAGCAGCAGTTCTTCTTTTGTTATATATAATCTCACTGTTGTCTAATAGAAACATTTGCCTCCAAATGCAAATTATATAAGCACTATCCCACAAAGTTATATGAATAGCAGCAGTTTTGTGTATTGTATGAACATATCTGGTGTACATTTAACAGATTAGGCTAATAAATATTCATATTTACTGTCATTCCAGAAAGATTCAGTATGGATAACTGAATAATATTCATTGTGTCTGTATGAATGATGGGATTATCAGGTGCCTCAATAGTGAGCAAAATGAGCTCAGTTACACTCTGACAGCTGAGCAATTTTATAAAACAACGTGTGCATTTAATAAGACCTGCAGTGATGCTGAAAGTCAGAATGGACAAAGCAAACGGATGTTTATAATTCAAATCATGTCAAATGATTGTTTGGCTGCATAATTTAGGTCAGCCGGAAACCAGGAATACTTCCCATAACACCTGATGTACTCGTTGCATCATGAGAAGAACGGCAACTACGCTGATATAAGTCTCTGTTTATCCCGAGGTTACCGTAGTCAGCCGGATCCATATCAGATGAAGGACCTGCACCTGGACACACACGCACACACACACACACACACACAAACCCTCCCCTGTAAAGGCCTCATGAATCCGATCTCCAGCCAGACAAAACTGGATTAAATATGTGTTTAATATGAGTGTCCTGATCTCAATCTGACTTCTGACCTGAAATGTTGTCTATCATAATCTGTTTGTTTTCTGGTCACCGACTGCGCATGGTTTCTCCCAAATTGTTTTGTTTCTCCCATAGTTTTTGAACTTTGACCATAGACCTTTCTGTCTCCTGATGGAGTTTTGTGCTCCTCACCACTGCTGCCTCTGGTTTGATTAGTCAGGGACACTTAACACTAAATTATTAATTGTCTTGCTTTTCTAGAGCTGCTGTACATCTAAAAAAAACTTTATTTCCTGTCATCTCTGAAAAGCTGCTTTGAAACAATCTCCTTGTAAAAAGCTCTATATAAATATTGGTGACTTGATGTTTTCATATTTTTCTACATGAAATATTACTTTTTTTTCTTAGTTTGGCACAGCATATATCAAGCAGTTTCAACAATGAAAGCACTGCATACCAGGTTTATTCTCTTCGTATTATTCCCTTAAAATTCATGCAAATATATATATATATATATATATATATATATATATATATATATATATATATATATATATATATATATATATATATATATATATATATATATATATATATATATATATATATATAATAAAAAAAACAACATAATAAATATGAATCTCATAAACAGGGCATCAAAGATTAATTATGTGTGGCAAACTTCCCTGTTGGTAATTTTCAGTTTCAATCACTCTTCAGGCTCCCATATTATATAGACCGATGGATGGATAGATGGATAAAATGATGGACAGATGCCTTCTGTTCATCCCAGAGAGTCTGGCCCACCTGGAAGAGCTCCGGATCCTCTGATCTTTGCACCTGTGACGGCAGGAATTCAGATTAACATGACAAAGACTCTCTTCAGTACAGAACTAGTCTCTTTAATATCATTTCAAAATTACCATCATTTTTAAACAAGGATTTTGTTGCCATAGTGTGTACACTGGTCTAATTATGAATTGTTTTAATAATCGGTCGACCATAAAAGGTTTGGGTATTTAGTTCAATTCAAAGTTGCATACAGCCTCTCATAATCTAAAGGTAATGTGAAAATAAAAATAACCCAAGTACACTATATCAGTGAGGTTAGTAACACTTGATGATGATGCATTCAAGAAATGTGTTGTCAGATATCAAGTTTCCTGTTTCTACGCTTATCCTATAGCGCCACCTGCCGAGCAATTGTTTAAATACATGAATTAATTATTTTTTTTAGGATCACACAGCCTTCAGAACCCGATCAACTGCTTGAGCTTGTTACAAATGAACTGGAGAACATTCCTGCCCAAGATCCACTGAAACACCGGCATCTGCAAAATCATGCATCAGTTTATGACTGTCATTTGATGTTTAGAGGAACGGAAGCACAAGATATTGAATGTTTCTTTCTTTGCTTCTTGTTGCACCATTTAAGAACTTATTTAAAAGTAAAATAAAATAAAATTTGTATTAATACTTAATATTACGCCTCCAATCATGAACATGACGTATTCTAATAACAGTTGTTTTATTTTGTTTTGTTTTACTTTATTTATTTTCCACCTTATATTTTCTTTTCTTATCTTTTGTTGTAATTATTTTATTTTGTATTGTTTTATTTTAGTTATTTAAAAAAAGTTGTTGGTTTTTTTCTGTTTCTTTTCTTTTCTTATATTTTCTTTTGTTGATTTTTCAATTTATTTTTATTTTGTTTCATTTTATTATTTTATTTTATATTGTATTATTTTACTTTATTCTTTGTTTTGTTTTCTGTTATTTTCTTATCTTTTGTTGTATTTTATATTATGTTTATATATTTTTTATTGTAAAAAGCTTTGTTTTGTATTTTGTTTCGTTTTCTTGAAATTGCTGACAATTCATTTTCTTTTTAAAATATTTTTGTTTTATTTTTTCAATTTCTTTTTTTTATGTTTTTCTCTAATTTTCCTTTATTTTATTCTTTCTTTGCTTTTCTTTCGTTTTGTTTTATTATTTTTCTCTAATTTTATTTTATTTCATTATTTCTTTGCTTTTCCTTCGTTTTGCTTTATTTTATTAGTTCATTATTTTTCTCTAATTTTATTTTACTTTATTCTTTATTTGCTTTTCTTTCGTTTTGTTTTATTTTATTATTTTCTCTCATTTTATTCCTCCTCCCCTCCCCTCTCGGAAAGTGGGCGTGTTTGTTTACATTTCTTCCTGCGCCACGCGCCTGTGCGTGATGACGTCAGCGACACGCAGCGCTCTGGCTCTCGGAAGAGAGAGGAGAGAGAGAGGAGAGACAGGCTAGCTTTCAGAAAACCGGAATAAAGTGATGCAGAAAACGGTAAGACGGACATTTTTATTGCATCGCGAGTGAGGCAGAAACCTGTACTAACATGTACGCGTGTTTTTAATCAACAACAATGTCTCTGTTTCTAGTTATCAGCCATAAAGTCTCTTGATATGCTAGCAGAATAGCAGGTTAGCCTGATCTCTAATGGACTGAGGTGTGAATTTTGACAGTTCACTAGTTTAAAAGATAATAAAGTAGTTTCCCTTCGAATATCAACATATATGATTTTATTCCATCTTTCCATCTTGGAAGATTTTGCCCCTACAAACGATATCACTTTGTTTTTGTAATCTTATACTAATAGTGCTCATTTACATCTCACCATGTGATAATACAATTCCTTACCAAATATTGTCTTTGAATCCCGAATTACCGACCAAATATCACAGCATTACTGCATATAGTTACTATTACCACTGTAAAATCCCGAAAAAGTGCCTTCAACCAGTGTAAAAATATTCAGACTCTTCCTGACATTAAATATATAGTGATTAAATATATATGACATTAAATATATAGTGATTAAATATATATGACATTAAATATATAGTGATTAAATGTACTGTATATGACATTAAATATATAGTGATTACATTTATATGACCTTAAATATATAGTGATTAAATGTGTATGACATTAAATATATAATGATTAAATGCGTATGACATTAAATATGTAATGATTAAAAATATATATGACATTAAATATATAGTGATTAAATGTATATGTCATTAAGTATATAGTGATTAAATATATATGACATTAAATATATAGTGATTAAATGTACTGTATATGACATTAAATATATAGTGATTACATTTATATGACCTTAAATATATAGTGATTAAATGTGTATGACATTAAATATATAATGATTAAATGCGTATGACATTAAATATGTAATGATTAAAAATATATATGACATTAAATATATAGTGATTAAATGTATATGTCATTAAATATATAGTGATTAAATATATATGACATTAAATATAAAGTGATTAAATGTACTGTATATGACATTAAATATATAGTGATTACATTTATATGACCTTAAATATATAGTGATTAAATGTGTATGACATTAAATATGTAATGATTAAAAATATATATGACATTAAATATATAGTGATTTAAATGTATATTACATTAAATATAGAGTGATTAAATGTATATCATTAACTATATAGTGATTAAATATAGATGAAATTAAATATATAGTAATTAAATGTATGTCATTAAATATATAATTATTAAATATATAGTCATTAAATGTATATATCATTAACTATATAGTGATTCAATATATATGAAATTAAATATATAGTCATTAAATGTATATGCCATGAAATATGTAGTCAAGAAAACCGAAAACCAAGAGCAAGACCTCCTAAAAGAGATCCACATTTACTGAGAAATGTCTCCTATTTAATCCATAAATAATAAGACACTGTATAAAGCTGTTACAATCAAACCACTAACAATAAAGTTCAGCTTTGTGTTGCAGAGACACAGAAGATACAATTACACCCCTATAAATAATGTAGAGATTAATGTTTTAAAAATAACTTTTTGAATATAGAAATGTGATGGAAAAATGCAATGATAGGAATACTTTTAAAAAGAAACGGAAATCAAAGCATTAAATGAGTGAGGAGTCATTAATTCAGCTGATTTGTTCAAAGCATCCGATTCATTTAACAAAGAAACGCGTTGCTGAAGCAGCAAAAACCTGTGAAAACCCGACTCGTGCTCTTGTGATGTTGCTTAATTATATCCTGTTATAATATGAAAAACAAGATCTTATTCCAGGAAGTTTTAAATTCATTTCAGCCATTTTTTTGGGACAATCCTGCATTTATTCTTTACCAACACAGCAACAACAAAAGAAATCACATCAGAAATAACTTACTGATGACATTTTAATCAGTGAGTTAGTCATCAAATCACATTAACGATGTTAACAAATGAATCAGACAATGTATATTATGGATTTGGACAGGGTGTTGTTTTATAGTTTCTAGTTTTATAGGATTTGACTATAAAGTAGTGACCAAAAACTGTAACAAAAATTGTTTACTGTACAAAAGTAAGAAAAAGTGCTTAAAATTAAAAACTGAATGAATAGAAAAAGCTAGTAGAGTGTGGCGCTGGCAACATCAAGGTCATGGGTTCGATTCCCAGGGAAAGCAAGAACTGATTAGAATGTTGATGTGTTTCTTGAATGCAATGCAAGTCACTTTGGATTAAAGCGTCTGATAAATGCATGAATGTAAATTTATATAAAATAAAAGCATAAACAACACCAGAAGTGTGATTGCACTTAGATTATAAACACTGGGAAAAATATTATATTAACATTTGCTATATTACATTATATATTATATATTGCTATATATGACTCCAAGTTACAGGACAATGAAGCTTATTTATTTGTCTTTCCTGACTGCACAATTACCATACTTCCCACACCATAAGGTGCACCGGATTATAAGGCGCAGACGCAACTATGGGCCTATGTTTGCACCCAATCCACACATAAGGCGCACCGGATTATAAGACGCAGACTCAATTATGGGCCTATCGTTTGTGCTCTCAATCCACACATAAGGCGCACCGGATTATAAGACGCAGACTCAATTATGGGCCTATCGTTTGTGCTCTCAATCCACACATAAGGCGCACCGGATTATAAGGCGCAGACTCAATTATGGGTCTATCGTTTGTGCTCTCAATCCACACATAAGGCGCACCGGATTATAAGGTGCAGACCCAATTATGGGTCTATTTTTGTACTCAACACACACACACAAGGCGCACCGGATTATAAGGTGCAGACCCAATTATGGGGCTATTTTTGTACTCAATCCATACATAAGGCGCACCGTATTATAAGGCGCAGACGCAATTATGGGCCTATGTTTGCACCCAATCCACACATAAGGTGCACCGGATTATAAGGCGCAGACTCAATTATGGGTCTATCGTTTGTGCTCTCAACCCACACATAAGACGCACCGGATTATAAGGTGCAGACCCAATTATGGGTCTATTTTTGTACTCAACACACACACAAGGCGCACCGGATTATAAGGTGCAGACCAAATTATGGGTCTATTTTTTGTACTCAATCCATACATAAGGCGCACCGTATTATAAGGTGCATGGCTGATTTTTGAGAACATTTAAGTCTTTTATGTGCGCCTTATAGTGCGGAAAATACGGTATACGATTATTAGCGTTTTGACCCTTCCAGAACAAGTTGTTCAGCAACACTAACCTATCCTGCCTTTTTTATAGAGTGTTTAAATTCTACGCAACCATGGAGACCGACGCAAACTCCTTCCACGTGGAGTTCCCGGACTTTTCCTGCTCCCTCCTGAAGAAACTGGACCAGCAGCGGCAGAGAGGGCAGCTGTGCGACCTCATCGTGTCCATCGGCGGCCATCAGTTTCGCGCTCACCGCGCGGTGCTAGCCGCTAGCTCTCCGTACTTCTGTGACCAGGTGCTGCTGAAGAACAGCGCGCGCGTCGTGCTGCCGGACGTCATGCATCCCTGCGTCTTCGAGCAGCTTCTGTTGTCGTGCTACACGGGAGCGCTGTCCGTGCCGTCCGGAGAGGTGGTGGCCTTCCTCACGGCTGCGAGCTTCCTGCAAATGTGGCACGTGGTGGATAAATGCACTGAGCTTTTAGAGGTGGGGAATAAGAAAAACAGCTGCGCTGCGAATTTTGACCACGGATCGTCTCCGAGATGCGATGATTACGCCACCGATAACGAGGACGTCGGTCAGACCGCGGGTCAAGCGGACGATCTAGTTGACGACGGCCTTTCGATTCCCGCTTTGGGAGCGTTGGAAAGTGCCGGCTGCTCGTCTCCAGATGATCCGAGCAGTGAGAACGGGTCGGATGCAATGGAAAACCCCTGCTCGAGGCCTGCATATGTGCCGCCGAGCATTATGGGACACAGACGGAAGGTGCATATAAAGGCAGAGAGGCAGAATCGGGAAGCGTGCGGCGGGCCGTTCGGCGGCGAACACGGCGCAAACGATTCGGATGAGAACGGTCACAATAGCAGAGTAGAGGATTGCTTCGATGAGAAGTTGGTGGAGGGTTTGGAGAGAGATTGCTCCTACGAAGAGCCCTCGGACTTCTACGGGTCCTCCATGGAGGGCTTCTCACAAGCCGGAGACGAGCTGCCCAACCCAACGTCCAAGGAGGAACTGCAGCTAGAAGGAAGTGCGGAGGTTTCTCAAGACGAGGCTCCCGTTGACGGCGGGCTAAAGGAGGAGACCTCGCACTCAGGGTTCGCCTCGGTGGTTTATAAGCTGTATCCGTGTCAGTGCGGCAAGAGTTTTACGCACAAAAGCCAGAGGGACCGACACATGAGCATGCACCTGGGTCTGAGGCCGTTCAGTTGCGCCGTTTGCGGGAAAAGCTTCAAAATGAAGCATCACTTGGTGGGTCACATGAAGATCCACACGGGGATTAAACCCTACGAGTGCAGCCTGTGCTCGAAGCGCTTCATGTGGAGAGACAGCTTCAACCGCCACACCTCCACGTGCGCGCGAGCCCACCAGACCCGACGCGCCTCCCAGATCTGCTAGTGTGAGAAACCTCAGCGTGGAAGCATCTTCACCAGAATGCCAAATTAGTAGGAAATGAAGTATTTTTGGGCTTTTATTTTAAACAAGAACAGTTCGGTTCACTTACTCTACCAGTCAAAGGCTTGGAATAAATACCATTTTGCAATGTTTTTAAAAGAAGTCTCTTCTGCTCACCAAGGCTGTATTTATTGATCAGAAACACAGTAAGAATAGTAATATGCTGAATATTATGTGTTAAAGTGTCATTTATTTCTGTGATTAAAGTTGTATTTTCAGCATCATTACTCCAGTCTTCAGTCACATGATCTTCACAAATCATTCTGATATGATGATTTGATGATTAACAAACAATTACGATTATTTTCAGTGTTGAAAACAGTTGTGCTGATTTATAGTTTTAGGCACTTCTGTTCAAATTAATACTTTTATTCAACTAGGATGCATGAAATTGACTGTAAAAACTGACAGTAAAGGCATTTATTCAAACTTTTGATGGTTTCCGTAAAAGTATTAATCAGGAAAAACTTTAACAAGAACCCTAATTAATAATTGAGTGGCAATAATTGATCATTAAATCATCATATTTTCATATCATGGTTTGTGAAGATCATGTGACACTGAAGACTGGAGTAATGATGCTGAAAATACAGCTTTAATAACAGAAATAAATGACACTTTACTATATATTCACATAGAAAACAGCTGTTTTACACTGATATAATATTACACTGTTTTACTGTATTTATCATCTAATAAATTCAGCTTTAATCACAGGAATAAATGACACTTTACTATATATTCACATAGAAAACAGCTGTTTTACACTGATATAATATTACACTGTTTTACTGTATTTATCATCTAATAAATTCAGCTTTAATCACAGGAATAAATGACACTTTACTATATATTCACATAGAAAACAGCTGTTTTACACTGATATAATATTACACTGTTTTACTGTATTTATCATCTAATAAATTCAGCTTTAATCACAGGAATAAATTACACTTTACTATATATTACAACAGAAAACAGTTATTTAAAATTGCAATAATATTTCGCAGTATTACAATTTTACTGTATTTTTGCTAAAAAAAATCCAGCCTTTCTGAACAGAAGAGACTTTTTAAAAACATTTAAAAAATTCAAACTTTTGTCTGTTAGCGTTTCTCCTCATGAAATGATGTAAAGTCAACAAAATGAAATGAAATGGACCCTTTTTACTAAATAGACGTTATTGAATTAAAATGTAATTTCCTGTTGACTTAAATGCCATTCTAATGTCTCAGAATGATGTGATTATTATATCAGAAGGAATAAATATGACCATATTCTACCATACAGACACAGGAGCCTTGAATGCTGTCGTAATATTCAGGTTATACGCCTCACTAAGCGCTTTGGACTTGTACTAAATTTTAGCAAGGTTTGTTAAAATGTAAATATAGATCTTCTCCACTGCAGTATTATGCTGGATTTCATTTGCTTTGGTTGTTTGGCATTAACTCTATTGCTGATCTCTGTAATTTCGTTGCTCAGCTGTAGAGCATTTCCAATAGGATTTGAGCGAGAACAGCGGTTGTTTCAGATGATAATCCGTTCTAATCCATTTCATGCTCAAAAAGTCAACAGATTTATTAGGAGGATTTTAGAAAGGAAAAAGTCAAATAAAATCGAACATAATGCTGCGTAAATGGCATTGACATTTTCATCTCCTTCTGCAAACGGGATTCCTGTATGTGATGTTCATTTTTGTCAAATGTTTTTATCATGTGCCATACTTGTAAAATATTATAAATGTTCATCTCTGTATGAGTGAATTACACACACACACACACATACACACACACACAAAACAAACAAACAAACACACAGAAAAACAAAAAAACATGCAAACAAAACAAACACAGAAACAAACAAAAAAAACACACACACACAAACAAACATACACAAAACAAAAAAACCACACACACAAAACAAACACAGAAACAAAAACCCGCACACAAAACAAACACACACACACACAAAAAACAAACACACAGAAAACAAAAAAACATGCAAACAAAACAACACACACACAAAACAAACACACACACAAACAAACATACACGCACACAAACAAACATACACAAAACAAAAAACCACACACACAAAACAAACACAGAAACAAAAACCCGCACACAAAACAAGCACACACACACACACACACAAAACAAACACACAGAAAACAAAAATACATGCAAAAAAAACAACACACATACAAATCAAACACAGAAACAAACAAAAACACACACACAAACAAACATACACAAAACAAAACAAAAAACACACACACAAAACAAACACAGAAACAAGCACACACACACACACACACACACGACAACAGAAAACAAAACAAAAAACAGACAAACAAACAAAAACACACAAAACAAAAAACACAGAAACAAACAAAAACACACCCAAACAAATAAACACACAAAATAAAAAAACAGAAACAAACACACACACACACACACACGCACAAACAAACAAAAAACCACACACCCAAAACAAACACACACACACACACACACAAACATACACAAAGCACATCCAGGTCATATTTCATAAAAAAAAGTTTTTATAATTTGCATAAAATAATAATTTCCAGATGTTTTATGTTTTCTTGTTTGTGATTCTCTGTATTTAATACGGGAAATCTCACTATATTTCTCATCACTGTAATACAGATTCATCTTTTTAGTGAAAAAGACTTTCAGTGTAACTTTTGTGTTGTTCGGCTGTTAAATATTTTGTTCTTTTTGGGGTGAAATATGACCAGGACGTGATCAAATTCATCTGTACACTGAATTAAAGTGGATTTAAGAGAGAGAAATCAAAGCACATCCACCTGTAAATATCCGATATCAGAAAACGCATCTTTATTGTTTTACTTCACAAAGACATTTCATGCAACAACGAAAGCAAACAATAACAACTTTTGAAAGGGCTGTAAAACACGTGTAGAAAAGCAGTTTGGTGTTTAATAATCTAATGTACAGAATGTGCCATGAACGGATGGCTGGATGTGTGGCTTTCAGTAGTTTGGTATTATGGTCTGTCTGTGATTGAACTGTTACATCAATACCTCAGATTCTGTGGTATTTCGTAGTTTTAACACACAAATGAGTATGGAGTAGGACTAAACGCGTGCTCATTTTATTATAGTTTTAGATCTAATAAATAGGGCTTTTCTTAGAGTATTGAATTATACCTGAACGTGTTATAAGCTAGTATAACACTCTTTAAAACATTTCAAATTGCAATTGTGGTTTATTTGCAGTATGTAAATAGCGTTTTTTTGTTTTTTATTATGATTGTGCGAATTTCTATATGCCTCAAACAGAACAAACTAGTGACAATCATTGGCAGGAACGAACATGTGAAGGGTTTTGCCTCGCAGATGAAAATATGGGCATCGTATGGAAGAGTTAAATGAGTAGTAATGGTTACGATCATCTTTTATTGTTGTTAAAGTCAGGCAAGACTTTAGAAAATAAATATTTTATTCACAAACGTCTACAGCAAAAGTGTTTCTGATTATATGTTTTTGTTTCAGAAACTTTTGGGGTTGTTAATTCGAAACGGTTATGTTAAAATAGATATTCTCCAGTGACCAAATTTTCATAATCGGTAGGCAAAAGCTTTATGATATTGGATGGATCACTACCTCAACAGGATTGTCATAATAATCTGTAATAATCAGAAAACGTTTCCTTCCAGGCGGCATTATTTCCCACTTACGCTTCTGTTGTGTTTTCTTCTTATAGAAGAACTTTGTGAAACTTTGTGAGATTTGTAAAAAAAAAGTGTTTAGCAATAAATGTTTTATTTGTACTCGAAATCCTGTTTTGTTGCCCAAAGATCAGATGTGTCCGCAATTATTATTATTATTATTATTATTATGAGTTTGAGTTTTTTAATTCCAGGTTTTGGACAGTAGATGGCAGACTCAACTCATGCATACATTATCTTAAATTAAGTGTGTGCAAGAGTTGAGGGTGTGTGTGTGTGTAAAAGAAAAGTACACACAAGAAAAGTAACATTATCTTAAATTAAACATATGGATGAGTTGAGTCTGAGTCATATATATATATATATATATATATATATATATGTGTGTGTGTGTGTGTGTGTATATATATATATATAATGTATGTATGTATATATGTTGTATATATACACACACACACACACACACACACACACACATATATATATATATATATATATATATATATATACACACACACACACACACACACACATTATGTTATGTTATTATAATGTAAAAAGTACAAAGGAAAGAGTAAATCACAAACACTGAACATTTTTTGTTTTTATCTTCAAAGAGTGTCCTTAAAATTCTGTTAAAAAGCATCATAAAAATGGTAAGATGTAAAAGTCTAGTTAAGATTATCAAAACACAGATTAAAGCAAAATAAACATGAGAAGGAAGACATTAGTGTTCAGATGCACCTGCGCCTCCACTTCAAATTCACAGAGACCCGCTGCCTCAACACGATTGGCTAGCGCTCCGTAGGGGGCGGGGTTTCATACTCCTATAAGCCGTGTGATTGGACAGCTGATCTGTCCATTAGATCAAAGGAACCTACCTGACACTTCCTGCCCATGAATGTTTCGCTTGTGATATTTGTGTATCTCTGCCATGTTTGTGTACATCTGTCGCAAATGTATTTTCGTTTTTAAACGAATGACATCGTCTTCACACTCTGGAGTAATAATCACACGCACTATACTGGATTAAATACGCAGTTGAGCCCGTTTAATGGATGACTGGAGACAGAACGTGATTGTTTCTTCTCACTGATCCGGGATCAGAGACATAAGGTAGGCGAACCACATTATGATTTATTTGATTGTTTGGACGGGTCGATGGAGGTTGTGTAGGAGCACTGCACGTCATTCGTGAAGACGGGTTAGTAAAGGTGAAAGGTTACAGCCCTGTGCGCGTGCCCGTGGCGCTTGTTACATGTTGCGCGTATGATCAGGTGTGCGCGCGCACGAGACAGCAGCACTTTTATGTCGTTTATATTCTGCATGCAGTAATTGTAATGACAATGACATGTTTTGCATTGTAAAATGCGTTTTGAATAATTTAAGTCACATAGTGAGTGTTTGCGTTGAGTATAAACGCGCTGTTTAAACTTCTGGTATTTTTTTAAAAAGAGTGTAATGTGTTGCTTTCTGTATCTTACATTTTCGGGCATATATTTTTGAATGACAATTTATCTTACATACAATGCTTTGCTATTTATTTCTTTATTTTGGTCATATTAATGTACTTGCACGAACAAACAAATAAATGCATATATATATATATATATATATATATATATATATATATATATATATATATATATATGAGCAAAATCTTAACAAAATAATTATATAACTAAAAAATATGCAGAATTAATTCATATATATAATTTGTATGCATCATTCACACATACACACACACATATATATATATATATATATATATATATATATATATATATACAGGGAGTGCAGAATTATTAGGCAAGTTGTATTTTTGAGGATTAATTTTATTATTGAACAACAACCATGTTCTCACTGAACACAAAAAACTCATTAATATCAAAGCTGAATATTTTTGTATCAATATTTTAAGTAGTTTTTAGTTTTAGCTATTTTAGGGGGATATCTGTGTGTGCAGGTGACTATTACTGTGCATAATTATTAGGCAACTTAACAAAAAACAAATTTATACCCATTTCAATTATTTATTTTTACCAGTGAAACCAATATAACATCTCAACATTCACAAATATACATTTCTGACATTCAAAAACCAAACAAAAACAAATCAGTGACCAATATAGCCACCTTTCTTTGCAAGGACACTCAAAAGCCTGCCATCCATGGATTCTGTCAGTGTTTTGATCTGTTCACCATCAACATTGCGTGCAGCAGCAACCACAGCCTCCCAGACACTGTTCAGAGAGGTGTACTGTTTTCCCTCCTTGTAAATCGCACATTTGATGATGGACCACAGGTTCTCAATGGGGTTCAGATCAGGTGAACAAGGAGGCCGTATCATTAGATTTTCTTCTTTTATACCCTTTCTTGCCAGCCACGCTGTGGAGTACTTGGACGCGTGTGATGGAGCATTGTCCTGCATGAAAATCATGTTTTTCTTGAAGGATGCAGACTTCTTCCTGTACCACTGCTTGAAGAAGGTGTCTTCCAGAAACTGGCAGTAGGACTGAGAGTTGAGCTTGACTCCATCCTCAACTCGAAAAGGCCCCACAAGCTCATCTTTGATGATACCAGCCCAAACCAGTACTCTACCTCCACCTTGCTGGCGTCTGAGTCGGACTGGAGCTCTCTGCCCTTTACCAATCCAGCCATGGGCCCATCCATCTGGCCCATCAAGACTCACTCTCATTTCATCAGTCCATAAAACCTTAGAAAAATCAGTCTTGAGATATTTCTTGGCCCAGTCTTGACGTTTCAGCTTGTGTGTCTTGTTCAGTGGTGGTCGACTTTCTGCCTTTCTTACCTTGGCCATGTCTCTGAGTATTGCACACCTTGTGCTTTTGGGCACTCCAGTGGTGTTGCAGCTCTGAAATATGGCCAAACTGGTGGCAAGTGGCATCTTGGCAGCTGCACGCTTGACTTTTCTCAGTTCACGGGCAGTTATTTTGCGCCTTGGTTTTTCCGCACGCTTCTTGCGACCCTGTTGACTATTTTGAATGAAACGCTTGATTGTTCGATGATCACGCTTCAGAAGGTCGGCTATTTTAAGACTGCTGCATCCCTCTGCAATATATCTCACTATTTTTGACTTTTCTGAGCCTGTCAAGTCCTTCTTTTGACCCATTTTGCCAAAGGAAAGGAAGTTGCCTAATAATTATGCACACCTGATATAGGGTGTTGATGTCATTAGACCACACCCCTTCTCATTACAGAGATGCACATCACCTAATATGCTTAATTGGTAGTAGGCTTTCCAGCCTATACAGCTTGGAGTAAGACAACATGCATAACGAGGATGATGTGGTCAAAATACTCATTTGCCTAATAATTCTGCACTCCCTGTATATATATATATATATATGTGTATGTGTGAATGATGCATACAAATTATATATATATATATACACACATACATATATATATATATATATATGAATTAATTATGCATATTGTTTTATACATAATTATTTTGTTAAGATTTTGCTCATTTCAATAGGTTATCAAAACCGCTTTTTGTTGTCTTTTATACGGCCTGCTATGCAATTCATGCACTTGCAGTGCAGACAGTGTGAGACGTGTGCAATTGATCAGGACGAAACTTCAGTGTGAGTGAGGAGGAATCCAGCAGCTGCTGGCGGAGCGCCAGCGCATTCCTCCGCCCGGACCGGTGTCGTGTTCAGCGTCTGAGCTGCCATGAATGCTTTAATTGAGCAGGGCCGTACCATCACGCTAGCTGAACAAACTCAGAGTTACAGGATTAGTTACGTGTTGATAAACCAAACCAATCAGGCTTTGAGGCTCATCATCAGCTTTCTCTGTCAACTCAGGCTTTGATCCTGAGTTTATGAGTGTGTACACACATGTCATTCAATTCGTTCGATCCGGACTAAAATAAACATTCATTTCTGGTCTGCTTAGTGTTCACATTGACATTTTAACCCCGAACCTAAAGATACCGACCCTAAAGGCACAGCAATATGTTCACACCCTTTATTTTGAGACAGAACTTGCCGAAGATCCAAAGCAATGCTGTGTTCTGGGATAAATGCTCTTGTTGTGTGTGTGTGTCGCTGCATATGATGGTATTTTGAGCAGCTGAACTCGTGAAGAGCTTATAAAATGAGTAAAGGAGTGAAAACCGCGTCAGGAATCCCTCCATCACACACACAAACCAAGATCTGCTGAGAGGAGACGCGGTTCTGACGCCTGAACCCAACTGTGATGAGCAACATCACCACTGTGAGGAGGAAAACTGATTTCGGTGCTTTTTAGGGTTGCATCTTATGACATCATGTCCTGTTTTTGGTTTGTTTACATGTAATTGGTCCGTGTTGAGTTCATATTTCACATGAATCACACAAGAGTTGGTTTGGAAGCGGAGTGAGACTCATCTTTTTAGGGTCTCGCTCCTCACTAACAGTGTGATTTATTAGTGTATTTTACTAACTTTGAAGTTCCTTTTGAAGCAATTCAATCTCGTCTGACTTTTTGCTTTATTAGTTCTTGCAATTATATTTCATTAATTAACTTTTTTTTGCCGAACAGCACAAGTGGTAAAGCTTACCATTTTGTAGAATATTTTTGCATTTTACTTGTTCCCAAATTCTAGCGGGTCCTGCGATGGCTCTAATACAATTAATGTAAGACAATATAATTACACATACGATCATTACTCACAAATTTAATTTGTCGGCAACTTTTTGCCCGTCCTCTCTCCTGGCTTTCGCAGCCTTTGAAGCCTTGTTTTTTTAATTAAACACTGAAATCCAGCGCCGTGCCGCCGAGAAACACTGTGCGCGCTCTTTCAGCATCGCTGACCAATCAAAATGTTGCTGATCAATGTTTATTTTATCGATACATATCCCCTTTTAAGACAGCACATGATCTCAGATATCTCAATCCAGCTATACTAATCGTTAAGAACAGCTGCGTTCAAAGAACCGAATAATCCAGCTCATAGTTAGTGAGATTCTCATCTCGGATGTGTCATCTGATCTTGGATGTAGTAAGTGACGTATGAAGAATATGCCCCTTGAATAATGCAAAGAAAATGTGTACATATTCATGTTTAAACAACAGAAAACTAATGTTTAGGAAATCAATATGTGGTGTAGTTCTCCTCCTCATTTCCACGAACCACAGGTGTCGTGTGTCTTACGCTTGGCTTTGTTTGCTGCTTGTGGCCTTCCGGCTTCCTCTCGATCCCATTCCAGAGGTTTTCAGAGGAGTTCAGGTCTGGATCCACACCTGGATTGGCCGGTAGAGCATCGTCCTGCGGGAACAATCAATCCTCATTATCAGAGCTTGAGTCGTGCCGCACGTGTTCTTCACAAAGACAGATCAGCCTGATTGTGTTGCTCTCATGGTTAGGCTTATAATAACCCACAGTCTCTGACATTCAGCACATTAATATAACATTTACCATATTGTTCTGAATGTAAGGCAACGCTTTTTCAAGATGTAACTTATGGAAAAAGTAAGTCTGGAATTGGGCATATCCGTGTTTGTGAGACTCGTGACTCTCACACAAGGTCAACCTGCTACACAATTTGCTTCCTTCTGCTCTGACAGTTCAGCGGTTTGTGGCAATAAGTGCGTCTGTTTTGTTTATGCACATATCCTTGTGAAAGTGAAACTGTCTTTGCTTGCTTGTTTTGTAATCAATAGGATTAGAGCTGTCGCTAAGTAATCAGTTTATTTTTTTAATAATAAAATTAGACCCAAGCCTTTAAAATAACTTAAAATACATGTATAATAATGCCATTAATATTTAGTTGAAATGCAGTATGAAAAGCAAGTACTCATTTGGTTTTGTAGAACAACGCTGTTAAAATGCATAATATACATCGGATAAACGATCATGTCATAAATGGCAACCGCAGATCAAATCCTTGTTTAATTTTGGGCAAACGACATGTAATTCCAGTTCTCACTACTTTTATATTTGGCCACTTGTTTACGATAGAAATACTGCAGTCACTGTAATTTCTTAAACAGGAATTTCATGTTTAAACTTTGTTCTGAAATCGTGATGAAGTGTGTGTGTGTGTGTGTGTGTGTATACAAGTGTGTTTGTGTGTGTATGTATGTATGTGCATGTATATTGTGCGCTCTCATGTGTGTGTGTGTGTCCGTGCGTGCATGCATGTGTATATATTGTGTGCTCGCGCGCGTGTGTATGTGTACGTGTGTGTGTGTGTGCGTGTGTATATACAAGTGAGTTTGTGTGTGTGTATGTATGTGCATGTATATTGTGCGCTCTCATGTGTGTGTGTGTGTGTGTCCGTGCGTGCATGCATGTGTATATATTGTGTGCTCGCGCGCGTGTGTATGTGTACGTGTGTGTGTGTGTGTGTGCGTGTGTATATACAAGTGAGTTTGTGTGTGTGTATGTATGTGCATGTATATTGTGCGCTCGCATGTGTATGTGTACGTGTGTGTATATGTATGTGCATGTATATTGTGCACTCGCATGTGTGTATGTTTGTGTGTGTGTGTCCGTGCATGCATGTATATGCATGTGTATATATTGTGTGCTCGCGCGCGCGCGTGTGTGTGTGTGTGTGTGTGTGTGCATGTATATGCATGTGTATATATTGTGTGCTTGCGCGCGTGTGTATGTGTACGTGCGTGTGTGCATGCATGTGTATATATTGTGTGCTCGCGCGCGCGTATGTGTGTGTGTGCGTGCATGTATATGCATGTGTATATATTGTGTGCTTGCGCGCGTGTGTATGTGTACGTACGTGTGTGTGTGTGTGCGTGTGTGCATGCATGTGTATATATTGTGTGCTTGCGCGCGTGTGTATGTGTGCGTGTGTGCATGCATGTTTATATATTGTGTGCTCGCTCGCGTGTATGTGTGTGCGTGCGTGTGTGCATGCATGTGTATATATTGTGTGCTTGCGCGCGTGTGTATGTGTACGTACGTGTACGTGTACGCATGCATGTGTATATATTGTGTGCTCGCGCGTGCGTGTGCGTGCATGCGTGTGTGCGTGCGTGTGTGTGTGTATATATGTATATATAAGTGTTTGTGTGCGCGTATGTGTATATATAACTGTGTGTTAATTACACCCATTTACTTATAATTGTTTAATTTAATATACTATTAAGAGATTTAAAAAAAAAACCTAAACATTCAAAAAATACATTCAAACACAATCCGGTATGTTCACCATTTTTTTTAGAAAACTCCCATTTCTGTGAGTCCGTCCATCGGTCTCTAACAGAAGCTCATGCCCCAGTTTCTCTTCACTCACACAATAACAGATCGTTGGGCGAGAGCTTCAGCAGATTATCTTTAATTAATCAACTTCTCAGAAACGATGTGAGTCTTAACTCGTCGCTTTCAACAGGAAGCTGTAAGATAACGCCGTTCTTGATCACTGATCTCACATTACGCATGTCGAAGTGATGTTTTTAAAATATTAATTAGACAGTATGTGTTAATGCTGATGCTTATGTATTAGGTCTATTACTACTGTATAATTATGGCCACTGAAACTGCCTGAATTTGTTAGTGTAATACAATGAGTCATGATTCTTCAACAGTCATACTAATCCCATCATCAGCGGCTGGTTATGGCTGTTTGTGGTTTGTACTGTGAAGAAGATAGTCAGACTGGATTTTAGGGAATTACAAACTTGAGCAAATATCAACAACACACTTACACTTCCTCCTCAAGTTCCAAGCAAACCACACTTCTGAGTAAACCTTGTTCTGTAAAACGCATGTGTTTTGAACCCTTCAAGTTTAAAAGATTGGGGTCGGTAATATTTTGTTTTTGAAGAAGTCTCTTCTGCTCATCAAGGCTGCATTTATTTGATCGAAACAACTGTTAAACACATTAATGTTGTGAAAAATTGTATATAGTAAAGTGTCATTTATTCCTGTGATTAAAGCTGAATTTATTAATCAAATACAGTAAAATAGTGTAATATTATATCAGTGTAAAACAGCTGTTTTCTATGTGAATATATAGTAAAGTGTCATTTATTCCTGTGATTAAAGCTGAATTTATTAGATGATAAATACAGTAAAACAGTGTAATATTATATCAGTGTAAAACAGCTGTTTTCTATGTGAATATATAGTAAAGTGTCATTTATTCCTGTGATTAAAGCTGAATTTATTAGATGATAAATACAGTAAAACAGTGTAATATTGTATCAGTGTAAAACAGCTGTTTTCTATGTGAATATATAGTAAAGTGTCATTTATTCCTGTGATTAAAGCTGAATTTATTAGATGATAAATACAGTAAAACAGTGTAATATTATATCAGTGTAAAACAGCTGTTTTCTATGTGAATATATAGTAAAGTGTCATTTATTCCTGTGATTAAAGCTGAATTTATTACATGATAAATACAGTAAAACAGTGTAATATTATATCAATGTAAAACAGCTGTTTTCTATGTGAATATATATATTAAAGTTTCATTTATTCCTGTGATTAAAGCTGAATTTATTAGATGATAAATACAGTAAAACAGTGTAATATTATATCAATGTAAAACAGCTGTTTTCTACGTGAATATATAGTAGTGTCATTTATTCCTGTGATTAAAGCTGAATTTATTAGATGATAAATACAGTAAAATAGTGTAATATTATATCAGTGTAAAACAGCTGTTTTCTATGTGAATATATAGTAAAGTGTAATTTATTCCTGTGATTAAAGCTGAATTTATTAGATGATAAATACAGTAAAATAGTGTAATATTATATCAGTGTAAAACAGCTGTTTTCTATGTGAATATATAGTAAAGTGTCATTTATTCCTGTGATTAAAGCTGTATTTTCAGCATCATTACTCCAGTCTTCAGTGTCACATGATCATTCTGATTTGATGCTCAACAAACATTTATGATTATTATCAGTGTTGAAAACAGTTGTTCTGCTTTTTTAAAATAACCTATGATACTTTGAATATAAAGTTAATAAAGAATAAAAGTAAAAAAGTGATAGTAAAGATGAATGCTGATCTTTTTAATTAATCAATGAATCCTGAGAAATCACAGCTTCCAAAAAACAGTAAGCAACTGTTTTCAATATTGATAATAACGGATCATCATATTAGAATGATTTGTGAAGGATCATGTGACACTGTTTTAAAAATCAGTTTATCAGTATTCGTTTTGGCCCTTTAATAACCGATATCGATATAGCAAGTTTAACCAGTTCTGCTGTTTTCTGCTTGTCTGTGCATCTCTCTGTTCAATTGATATTTGTCTGTTTTATTTGTTGCTCTTTGCGCCGCTGTGCTTCTATTTTTAGGCATTGCAGACGTCAGCTCAAAGGGGAGCCGGTATAGATTAAGTTCTCGCCCTCTGGGCCACAGCGCTTGAATAATACCCAGCATCTGTTATCAAAGCACACATAGAAGTGTGTGAAATATTAGCCTCTGATTTCCAGGCTGTATTTGTGTAGGAGTGAAGACATTTGAGACGTGACCACCTGGTTCTGCTCCTAATTCTGCTGTTCTGGTTCTCACAGCAGCCCTGGTCATAAAAGTCACCCTGCTTTTATCAGGACTACATTTAAATTATGTCAACACTGTACAATACAGTTTGTATACACACATGTGTTCAATCGATTCAATGGCATTATACACTTGGCAAATAATAATGGAAAAAAAGTGAGAGTTTATTTGCAACTCAAAGCAAAATTTCATTAAATATATGCATGTATGAGGATATATATATATATATTATACACATACACATGCATACATACAGTAGTACCTCGAGATATGAGCATAATTCGTTCCAGGACGGAGCTCGTAACTCGAATTGCTCGTATCTAGAATCATGTTTTCCCATAAGAAATAATAGAAAACAAATTAATCCGTTCCAGATCTGTAACAACGGAAAAAAAGAAGATACACACAATTATAGTACATGCATATAGTGTGATATCAAATAAAATGTTGTTTTTGAGAAAGCACATTAGACAGTCAGAATGCAAGAAAGTATGCAAACTAGTACAGCGTGATGACCTCACGAATGTGTTATGACTGTTTACGTTGTGAGCGAAATTGTGTTTGTCTGTATCAAGAATCAGAGGTGTTTTTTATTGTATTCTGGTAAATCTGTGCTGTTAGTTGGTGCACAGCAGGGGCATATTCTTCGTACCTCGCTAACTCACTTAGCTGGATTAGATTGTTGACGATTTCGCATGATCTTGGATTGTTCGGTTCTTCGACGCTCATTCGGGACTTGTTGTCATAGTAACAGGTCCGCTGACGTGAACCTGCTCGGAGCAGGCTTACTTCAAGTTAGCAGGATTAGTTCACGCAAGCGGAGGTGAAATGGGAAGTTTGTCGCAACATGTCCTATCCGTTTTTACGAGAGAAACTTGTTGCTGAAGGTGCAATATAATATATTTAATATAATTATAATAATTATAATATATATATATATATATATATATATATATATATATATATATATATATATATATATATATATATATATATATTATATTATATTTCGTTTTTCACATGAGGGTATAATGTATCTAGTTAATTTAGATACAATTAGTCGTAGTCGGGCGTTAACTACAGCTCGTATTGCCTTGCGCTACTTTGCGAGCGGCACGTTCATTTACACTGTTGGTAGCCTATACGGAGAACATTGTGAAAGTGCTGTGTGTCGTGCCATTCGCTAAGTTTACCAGCACTCAAGCAGTCATTTTTGAAAAAAGGGAACTTTGCACACAGTTAGTTTACAGTTTATTTTATTTATTTTAAAAAATCCAGCTGATCATCTCTTGCCTGTGGAATGAAATAAATAAATCATGCAAGGTCCTCAATAGTACAGTGTGTTTATTCGTGTATTTTATTAACTTTGAAGTTCCTCTTGAAGCAATTCAATCTCAAGTCTGACTTTTTGCTTTATTAGTTTTTGCAATTCTATTTCATTAATTGACTCTTTTTTTTGCAGCACAGCGCAAGTAGTAAAGATACTATTTTGCAGAATGTTTTTGCCTTTTACTTTTACTTGTTCCCAAGTTCTAGTGGGTCCTGCGGTGGCTCTAATATAAAAGATGATTATGAAATACAGTACAATTAATATGAGTCAATGTAATTACACACACGATCACTAGGCTTCTCACAAATTTAATTTGTTGGCAACTTTTTGCCAGTCCTCTCTCCTGGCTTTTGCAGCTTTAAAGTGTTTCCTTGTGTTTTAATTAAACACTGAAATTCAGCGACGTGCGCGCAGAGAAATACTGTGCGCGCTCTTTCAGCATGCTCGCTGACCAATCAAAATGTTGCTGATCAGTGTTTCTACTATCGATACATATCCCCTTTTAAACCAGCACATGAACGCGCAATGATCTCAGATAACTCAATCCAGCTATACTAATCGTCAACAACAGGTGCGTTTAAAGAACCGAATCATCCAGCTCATAGTTAGCGCGATTATCTCATCCCGGATGTGTCAACTGATCTTGGATGTAGTAAGCGACGTACGAAGAATATGCCCCATATGCCTTTTGTTGTTAGCAAACATATACAGTGTATGTACTTTTTTTTTATAGCATGCCGATCGCTTCATCAAACAAATCACCATATTGGCTGTTGGTTATCTCGTTCATCGGTTATCTCGACGCTTTTTTGCAACCCATGAGGCCGTCCACATAACCGAACTCCACTGTATATCAATTGATATTTATGCAACCAAACTTATCACGGCCCTCGAGAACCGCTCTGAAATTCTTCTTCACATTGGCTTGTTTGTCTTGTTTTGTATTTTCATATGAATCACTCTGAATGTTAAGCTGTCCCGCCCATTGAGTATCATGATCATCCATTTCTCTCTCTGTTTTTCACGCGACCGTTCTCCTCTTTTCCCACTGACTCCCCTGATGGCTGATCCGGTGTGTTATATGACTCCCGATCCATCAGAAGTGCTGAGTGTGTTTGCGGCTGCGGTGATGTCATGGATTGAGTCTCAGATAAGCTCTGCGGTGCATCTGAGGGCAAGTGCGCCGCTGGAATCACACTTCCTCATTTCTACACACGTTTGAGCTGAGGGGATTTTATTTTTACAGAGCTTCACACCTGGTCCTAAATCTTGTGACCACAGGTCCTTATCCCTAATGAATGATGCATGTTGGATATATGGACAGAGAAAATGTTTTGTCATTTTTTTTTAGTTTTAACATTTTTAGTATTGAAATTTGGCTTCAATTGTCCATCCATCCGTCCAACATAAATTTTTTAGAGGTTCTGACAAAATGTTATGTTCAACGATTCTCAAACGAGTCATTTGATGATTCAGTCCCTCTAAATCCCTCCTGCTCTGCTCTGATTGGTCAGACGGCCCTGTCTGTTGTGATTGGTCGGAAACGAAACTCATTACCATAACTGAACTTCAGCCCCGGAGGCTTCCTAAAGCTCAGCGATTGCACGCACTTAAAGACAGTAACAATGACGTCCGATGATGAAAACATTGGAAGAACTAGTTATTCAACCTGAGCTTGAGCAGATCGTTTCGCAGTTTGACGCACATTGAGTTGCAGCTGTAATTCCTCACCGTCAGCATTAACAAGTTTGTCCATCAACTCATCCATGTGTCTATTTCATGCTGGAACTGTAACTCAATAACAGCGAACATGTTAGCCGAGCGTTAGCGTCAGTGACCGATGTAACATTAAAGTTCATAAAACAAAGCTGGCTCCATCCTTTATCTTTACTCAAAGTAAAAAGAACAACAGTCAGTCTGCATGAATAGGTAGTTTTGAGTAATAGTGGCCCAGAGTTAGCCGGAGACATACTCAAACTGCATATTTTGAACACTCAAAATATATACTTCAATAATTAATCATACATTCAGGTTGTGAGGAGCAAATTGGTACTGATATATCTTTGTTAGATAAGCATTTTGTAAATATTGCAGAGATTTGAGAAACAATTGTCAGTGAAATGAACAGAACAACAGGGGTCTCATTTATAAAACTGTGCGTAGGATCCCTACTAAAAGTTTACGTATGCCTAAAAGTAAAAAATGGCATACGCCAAAAAATATATATTTTTTTTAACCATCTGTGTTGCTAATTCTCCAGAATGTGTGAACGCACAGCTCAAAGTTTGCTTCAAGGTCCGCACATTCTCGCATCAAGTTTATTTTTTATAGATCACAACCTTTGCTTGGAAACTGGCGTACGTACGTTTCCAACCCCGTTTTGTGCGTACGCACGCTTTATAAATGAGACCCCTGGTCATACTGCTGTTATTTTAACCACTTTTCACATCCTCATCCTCATCCATGTTTACAAAGGGAATTTTGCCTTTGCAACGCAGAAAACGGCGTTGTCTCGACACGACACCGGCTGCAGCGATCGAGGGCGGGTCAAAGGCGACGTTTTTCACAGGCAGCCAATGAAAACCACATTATTGGTTTACGTATTGGTTTATTATTGGTTCACATTATTGGTTACGATACGTACATCATTACGTATGAATGTTACAGAAGTAATTACTCTTTTCAGCCGTTCAGAATCGGTCCTGTCTAAGTTTTTGTTTTTTAAACCTTTGCAGACTTTTCATACACAGTAGTTATTTGTGAATGTAAATGTAATATTTGAAAAAAGCATAACAGGAACACTATTTAAAAATTTTTTTTTAATGCATTTGAAATCTCTTTTTTTAAATGTGTTTGAATGAATGATTCAATGTCTTCACTCGTTTCATTACTGGATGAATCCGCGTCTCTTAATTAAATGAATGATTCAATGACCAATGCACTTTTAAGTCGCTTGTCGCCACCTACTGGTGTAACGATGTTGGTGCAATCTTTATTTTAAGACTCAAGTTACTTTCTAAGCGTGATTTACTCTTGTCCTCACTAACATGGACATCAGTGTTTATATCCAAACTATGCATTTATATCCCGGTACTTTTATGATCATTTGAATTGTTATAACAGAAGTACACAGATCTGGATGTTCGGGTTTTAATAAAGGTTTATTAGACCGAGCCGAATCATTCTCATTCAGGAATAATCGTGCAACTCTAATAGCTGTGTAAAAACTGGGATATTGTTCAGTCAGGCTGTGATTATCGCAATAATCCACTTAAGCGTGATGCTAAACCGCTTTGCTCCATATCAGGGTCCTGATCACCCTTTCAGGTTTTTGATAATGACCACCTGACTTTTCTCTGACATGCCATTTCAGGGAGACGGCAATAAAACTTTCTCCAAGTATGACCTCCTGCTTTCAGTCTTCCTTCTGTGTTCAGGCTTCAGTTTCCACAGGCAACCGTCAAAACCCATTCAGAAACTCGCAACGGCAGCCAGCCCACATTCCTAGTGGTTTTGCTGTTACCATGACGATGGTCCCTTAGAGCCCAAGATTGTGGGAGGGATGAGAAATGAGAGGCTTGTTGCCAAGTATGATCCCTGGGATAGAACAAGTCAAGAGCTGCTGTGAGTATCACTGTTAAGGGTAGATGCGATTTTCTATTCCAATTTGCTAAGCTTTCCTGTCGCTCAAACAGTAGATTGTGGTGCTTGCAACGCCAAGGTCATGGGTTTGATTCCCAGGGAAAGCAAGAACTGATTAGAATGCGTTTAAGAAACGCATTGACAATGCAAGTAGCTTTGGATAAAAGCATCTGTCAAATGCAGAAATGTAATGTTTTACTGTATTTATCATATAATAATTCTGCTTTAATCACAGGAATAAATGACACTTTACTATATATTCACACAGAAAACAGCTGTTTTACACTGATATAATATTACACTGTTTTACTGTATCATCTAATAAATTCAGCTTTAATCACAGGAATAAATGACACTTTTTATATATTCACATATAAAGCAGCTGTTTGTGGTTGTTGTCCAAATCCCGTTAGTGTTCAATAGTGTGGTTTGAACTTGGTTAATAAATGATTAGTTATTGTTCAGGATTTGGTTATTCAGCATCAGCTAATAATTCGGCCTGCTTGACTTAAGAGATTAAGTTCATTTTTACAGCACTACCTTTCTTGATTTTAATTTTTAGTAGTTTAGCATGTTAAAAATTATTTAGTGCAATTAACACAGGATCCCTTATTTCCATCATCCTTCGGTTAGCATTACATTAATGATCACACTCTATTCATGCAAATGCTTTTAAACCATTTAAGCACAAGAAGACACAAATGAGAAGACCGTGCGGTATTGGCTCGTTCCTGTGTGTGTGACACACACACACACACACTCACTCATGCGCACTTGGCAAAATGGCAATTTTGTTGAGTATCCTTGCAACCATATTTAAAACAAAGTCTTAAATGAAGGGAGATAATGTGTGCCAGCTCTTAAAGTGACAGCAGCCTAATAAACCTGCTGCTGTCTGTCATTAATGACAATCCAACAACAGAGAAAATCACTCACCGCTCTTGATTTAACCACTTTGTAGCTTTAATAATATTTAATCTACATTTAATTGATAATTTATGCAGTGAAGACTGTGAAGCGTTTGAAAACATTTGTTAAATATCTGAAAAACAAGGTCACATTTTGTCAAAAACGACCAAAACAAAAACGTTTTGTGCATTTAAGTAAAAATCCATTATATAAATGCCATTAAACAAATATTTAGACTATTAGCTGCTGTCTTTTCATTGTTTCTACCTTTATTTGTAGTTTAAATGCAAAATGATTACATGTGATTATTTACAGAAAAATTGGATTTTTTAAAAATAATTTTTTGACAGCACTAAAAAAGAAGTTCCCAATATTTAGCATTTATTTGTTTAACTATAGCAGTGTCTGTTGTAATTGATCATTACTTTTGAACGGGCCGCATTGCTGAATGTGATGTGTAATAAAGCGCAGTCGTATGTTAATGTGATTTGATCTTACACTAAATACAGATTTGGACACCTGGACTGCAGAGAGACATCTGTGCTGCTTTAATATCACTGCTCCACATCTACATCCTGCGTTTTAAATGTCAGTTTCATTCTGATGAGAGCGGCAGAGGGCAGGAAACTCCTGTCGTATGCAGGGTTTCTCACTAGTCAGCTGTGAGAATTAAGTATTGTCAGCTTCACCGGCTGAGCTGCGTTTCCCAAAGCATGGTCGCAATGTTATGAGCGTCGAAAGCATCGTTGCGCCGAACGTTGGCAAACAGTGTTGTGTGGTTGTGTGGTCTGAATGCCAGCTCACTACTGGTGGTTTCTTCTGTGCATGACGTGTGGACTAAATAAACCCTCATGAGCAAAACAAGCAAGCTGACATTCAGTACTCTCTATACTTGTCATTTAGAATATATTCAACTTCAATTCACTTCCTTTAGTTCGTTGAGATTAAAAGTGCCTTTTCCGCCGAGAGTGTGCATGTGCGTACATGCTCTAATTATTTACGTTAATGCATTTATTAGACGCTTTATTCAAAGCGACTTGCATTGCATTCAAGAAACACATTGACATTCTAATCAGTTCTTGCATGGCACTAATGTAGTTTATTAGTGCGTTGTGTCGTTGTGCGGTAAACATGGTTTGACAGATTGCGTGTAATTGGCCGTACAATTTTACTGTTGTTTATTAAAATTATTTATATATATATATTTATATTTTATATATTATATATATATATATATATATATATATATATATATATATATATATATATATATATATATATATATATATATATATATATATAAATAAATATAAATATATAAATAATCTCACAATTAAAAACAAAACAAAAAAACGCATCTGTTTAAAAAAGATAAATATATATATATATATATATACTTGAATTAAAACAAATTATAATATAATTTTTTTTAAATTCAAATATTAGTAGTTTTATGCACTTTAAAAAAAAAATATATATTTCTGTATAATTAAATTTTTTCAGTTTTAGTGTGTTTTTTTTTGTCGATCAGTAATGACTGTGGTCGTTATAAACTATAAACATCACATTTGATGCTTTGTCTTTTGTCTGTCCAAGTTACTTGAGCCTGTGTCCGTCAGTACTAGTACCTTTTTTGTTTTTGCCTTTTTTTCATTCAGATGTGCAGTTTCATCAAGGAAGTCAAAGGAACGTGCCGTCTATATTTTGATCATTAATATCAGTCACTTTAAAGGAGCTTTATGTAAGAATTTTCATATTAATCGCTTTTTATTGCCAATGTGTGAACAGCTGGTAGCAAAACATAAAAAACAAGACCTTGCCTTGCTTCTGTTCTGTTCAGCGACACATGAAACTAATGCTTATACAATGTTCAGGAAAACACAGAAAGACCTTCTGGACTGTAATGCAAAGAAAAGGGATTCATTCAATCTATAATCTCACATAGTCAGATCTATATAATCTATAGTCTCAAATATACTTTATAATCAAACTATTATAACAGTGTGTTTTTTTATTTTTTTAAATTAGCGATGGAGAATCTCAAACATCCACATCTCTATGATCACATGCTTTCTGAATGGTTGTTTTCTCTTGTTTATGTCATTGAGAGAAGCGTGCAGCTCATCTTCATCGAAACATGGCTTTCAGTATTGTGGACGGCGGCGGGATGTTCGTTAACAGTAAATCTGTGCAAAAGGTGTTTCAAAATTATGTTTACTTCTAAGTGAAGAGGGAAAAAGAGCTCGGCCTGAGTATATCGGGGTCAGTCTCTTGTGTGTTACGCGTTCACGAGTGCGAGCAATAAGTGCAGCTGCAGTTCCCTTTATGGCCATCGGTGTCGCTACACACAGCACATTTTAAGAAACATTTCATTGGCTTCAGCTGTAATATCTATCTGACTTTCACAGTTCATGGGGATTTCGTTATGCTTCTCTAAAACCCTCTTAGCACCGTCAGTTTACAGCTGAATCCCTGGTGCGGACTGTAGATCTTCTCCTCTCAGCGGCTCTGTTTGAGTGGCTGTGAGGACAGATCCTGGAGCGAGTTTAAGAGCGTATAATTACAGCATCTCACAGCTGCTTTAGAGATGAGGGATAATTAAAGGGTGAGATGGAAGTCAAGGAGGATGAGTCATATGCATTAAACAGGGGTGCGTGTCTCAGAGGCTTTTACATTGAAAACTTGCTCTTTGTTGCTGCTCTGTAACAATGGATCAGGACCCTGAATCAATTACCTGTCACTTAACCTTTTTCACTTTACTGTGACTGCACATATCAAGTGAGTCTACACAGAAATGTAGGGAAAAGTACAATAGTCCAATAACAGTATCTGCATAATTTAATCATATTAATATATACTATATAGTAGTACCTCGAGATACGAGCATAATCCGTTCCAGAGCGGAGCTCGTAACTCGAATTGCTCGTATCTAGAATCATGTTTTCCCGTAAGAAATAATAGAAAACAAATTAATCTGTTCCAGATCTGTAATAACGGAAGACAATGTTTTATTTGTGAGTTATAATAAGACATGATAAGCTAGTTGGCTTTTGTCACAGACAGGCGCACACACACAGTGGACGAGAGTACGTGACTGAGGCTGTGTGAGTCAAACAAATGCAGCGATTTATTTTTGTGCAGTGATTTATTTTTTTTAGACAAAGAACATTTGACATCCCGTACTGCCATTGCGTAATCAGCCAGCGGCGGCTTCCCGCACATGCGCGATTCATTTGCAAGTGGAGGAGTGAAGATATCCTGCTTTTGGACGGGGATGCGGCAGCACTCGCTGCTCATTGAGAAGAGTAAGAACGATATGTGCTTTCATTCAGAGAGTCTCCAATAACTCCAGATAAAGTCGTTCGATTTGTCGCTAGTCGCTTTTTAGAAAATTTGTGCTAGAGTGGTCTGAAAACTCACTAAATATAGCGACAAAGGCGCCAAGTTGGCAACACTGACCGCGATCCACGTGCAACGCGAACTCCGCGCATGCGCAGTGAAATCTCAGTCATGAGATAACCATGTGAAGTAGCGAATATGTCCCTCTTTTATGCTCGAGATACTAGATTTCGGCGACATAAAATAATCGACATTACACACAAGGAAATGCTTAGACAAATAGGGAGTTTGTGGTTCCACTTCAAAAATGTCGACATAATAGTATTGGCGAGTTAACCGTGAGTCGAGATAAGTGAACTCCACTGGATGCATTTGGTGAATATGTTCATAAGGCAGGCGTTTATGAAAGTACTCAAGTGAAGTTCATTCTGCAAGTCTGCATTGTGTGAAACAAAAATAATCGAGACTCCCACTCTATTGGGGTGGACTAAGTGAAAGCGGGACATAAACGAATGTGCGTCTCCTTGGAAACACTTTCACACCCGCTCTCAGTCCAGATGGCGTCTGAAGCGGCTGATGAAGGAGCTCTTCTGCTGCTCGATGATCCAGGATAGCGCTGATGTGTGAGGTGGTATTATCACTGACTCAGAGGGATTACATGGGCAGATATTATAGGAAACGCTTTCAGATTATAATCAGATGGCTCTGGAGAGAGTGAGTGAGGCCGAGAGTTTGGGGTCGAGGTGTTGAATGAGTCACAAACAGCAGGCGTCTCAATTTCACTGGAATCAAGAAGACTTTGGACACACTCACACATGCGCGCACACACACACACACACACACACACACACACACACTGACACTCAAACACGCACTCTCTCTCGCACTCACACACACTCTCACACCCACTCACACACATGCACTCGCACATGCACACTCTCACACACTCTCACACATACACTCAAATGCACACACACTCACACATGCACTCTCACACGAACACTTTCACACATACACATGCGCATACACACTCTCTCACACATACACAAACACGGGTTAACTCGATTTGCTTTAAAGAATGCTTCATGGAACAAAAATGTTCTTTACAAGAAGAAATGTCTTAAATTATTGCGTAATACTTCGTAATCGTGTTTATTTCATTTATTAAAACAGGATTATTATATTAAACCTGCAAATATACTCGCTCGAGGTATTCTATCATTTGTAATGCATGTAGATATGCGAGTAGAATGCAGTTAAAAGAGAAAATAATGGAAAATATAAGCATTAATATTGGACATTAACATTATTGAACTCTATCAAATATATTATGTAGGCCAATATATCATTGAAATATAATAGAAGCATAACCGTTTTCAGCTTAGGCTAGTATGCACACAGTATATGGTAGTTGTGTGGGAAGTTCAGTATTGATGTGGTTTAAGTGAAATACAAATCTCTTCTCATAAAGCAGCTAGAAAGGCCCTGTTTGAGTCATTTGTAGTTGTGCGGCGCCACCTAGTGGAGGGAAGAGTGTCATCAAGTGTGACCAAAACATTAACACTCTTAATATTTACAACAGGTCAGTTACTGTATATTGTTGTGTTTGTGTGTTTTGTTAGTCGTTTCTGTTTAGTAAACATCATGAATGGCACACCATAGAAATCAGTTTTGCAAGACAAATTATTCATCATTATTCAATTATTCAATCTTTTCATGAAATAATCATCATTATTATTATTTAGCCGTTATCTTTTATAATGCTGCTTGCGTTAATTAGGTTACTATTCAAATTGACAGTAAAAATATTTAAAATGTCTACAAGCTATTTCAGTTTCAAATAAAGGCTGTTTTGAACTTGCATCAAGTAGATAAAAAATCCTGATGGATACAAAAATATGAAGTAGTACAAATGTTTTCAACACTGATAATAATCATAAATGTTTGTTGAGCAGCAAATCATCGTATTAGATTTGTGAAGATCATGTGACACTGAAGACTGGAGTAATGATGCTGAAAATACAGATTTAATCACAGGAATAAATGACACTTTACTATATATTCACATAGAAAACAGCTGTTTTACACTGATATAATATTACACTGTTTTACTGTATTTATCATCTAATAAATTCAGCTTTAATCACAGGAATAAATGACACTTTACTATATATTCACAAAGAAAACAGCTGTTTTACACTGATATAATATTACACTGTTTTACTGTATTTATCATCTAATAAATTCAGCTTTAATCACAGGAATAAATGACACTTTACTATATATTCACATAGAAAACAGCTGTTTTACACTGATATAATATTACACTGTTTTACTGTATTTATCATCTAATAAATTCAGCTTTAATCACAGGAATAAATGACACTTTACTATATATTCACATAGAAAACAGCTGTTTTACACTGATATAATATTACACTGTTTTACTGTATTTATCATCTAATAAATTCAGCTTTAATCACAGGAATAAATGACACTTTACTATATATTCACATAGAAAACAGCTGTTTTACACTGATATAATATTACACTGTTTTACTGTATTTATCATCTAATAAATTCAGCTTTAATCACAGGAATAAATGACACTTTACTATATATTCACATAGAAAACAGCTGTTTTACACTGATATAATATTACACTGTTTTACTGTATTTATCATCTAATAAATTCAGCTTTAATCACAGGAATAAATGACACTTTACTATATATTCACATAGAAAACAGCTGTTTTACACTGATATAATATTACACTGTTTTACTGTATTTATCATCTAATAAATTCAGCTTTAATCACAGGAATAAATGACACTTTACTATATATTCACATAGAAAACAGCTGTTTTACACTGATATAATATTACACTGTTTTACTGTATTTATCATCTAATAAATTCAGCTTTAATCACAGGAATAAATGACACTTTACTATATATTCACATAGAAAACAGCTGTTTTACACTGATATAATATTACACTGTTTTACTGTATTTATCATCTAATAAATTCAGCTTTAATCACAGGAATAAATGACACTTTACTATATATTCACATAGAAAACAAAACATTTTGCTTAGTATTAATTTTTCACAATTTAAGCAGAGCAGAAGCATTTAATGTTCCAAAAATCTTTAGAAAAAAGACCAACCCTGAACCTTTTATCATTTGTGCGAATTTATTGATGTATTAAAAAAAAATTATCTGAATATTACATTGAGGAGCTACTAATGATTGAACGTAAACTCATATTACGGCCACTAGAGGTCATCACATCTATTTTCCATTGTTTCCGTTTTGGAGTGAAATGTTTAGATGAACAAAGCAACACCTCTGAATTGGTTATATGAGATCTGCTTGATTTAAAAACCCATCTCACAGCTGGAGCTGAGATTAAAACACTTTCTTTACAGCAACATGTCTGTCGTTTAAATTAAATTTCCAGGCTCTCAGACAAAAATAAGTGTTCATATTGCTTGTATATTGGCTGTTGAACTCTCTCAAACCCATTAAGTGTTTTGATCAGTGTGTGAGTGATCCGAGAGGATTTCCATTGTAAAAGTCACATTCTTTCCTATTTGTTGCGCTCTTTCCCGGCTCGGCGGTTCATCGGTCAGTCAGGTATGCCTGGACTTCCTCTGGCCATCTGGGAAAGAGAGCAAACGGAGTCCCTTTGGAGTTCCTTAGATGTTTAGAATGAGCTTATGTTGCATACTCAATCACTCACACACACACACACACTCACTCACTCACACACTCTCTTTCACTTTCTCACTCTCTCGCACACATACTCTCTCTTACTCACTCACCCTCTCTCACACACACACACACTTGCATACTCTCACTCACTCACATACTCTCGCACACACACACTCACTCACTCTTACACTTTCTCACTCTCTCGCACACACGCTATCACTCACTGTCTCACACACACACTCACTCACACACACACACACTTGCATACTCTCTCTCACTTACACACGCTCACTTAGTCGCTCGCACACACACACACACACACACACTTTCACTCACTTAGTCTCACTCTCTCACTTTCTCTCACACACACACACACACACACACACACACACACACACACTCATGCTCACTCACACACACAAAGTCAGTCTCCCCACACTCTCAAGAGAATGCTAATTATACAGTGCATATATATATTAATATTTTGCATTAAAGCTAAGATACACGTGCCAATATAATTCTAATCTTTGTTTGGTTGAAATGATTTAAAATGGTATTTCAAACATTGATTTGAACATCTTAATGATCTTAAAGTAGTAAAGGATGAACGTTATTTAAAATAAACACGTGCCCATATATAACTTGTTTCTGTCTCTTCAGGTATGGATGATTTGTCATGCGTGGGGTCTGGCTGAGGGCCGCTGTTGCCCCGGCGTCTGCACCCATTGGCTGATTCACCAGCATGTACCGAAGAAACGGCCTATCGGATGGCACCAGCATTAGCTCCGCCTCCTCAGAGGTAACCACGCCTCTTCTAAAAAAGATTTAATGTATTAACATTTTGATCTTATTTACTCAAATTATTCTTTACTCATTGTTTTTATCGAAGTGTTATTAACAGTTAGTAATTGGTTATTAAGTTAAGTTATCAATTAATTAGTAGTTTATTAACAGTTCTTAAGTGATTCATGTACAGGGTTATTATAGTTCACTAAAACCATAAACAAAAAAATTGTGATAACCCTTATTATTATTAATATTATTTCAGCTAATTGCCAAAGCAGCATGTCTCATTTTCATTTAAACTTTATGCACTAAAGTGACTAATTAATTAAATAAAATAAAAAAAATTTACCACTAAAGTAATGTACTTGTACTTTTGTACATTTACTTGTGTGTTAAAGTACATAAAATGTACTTTAATGTACTTTTTCATTAAAAATTACAGTAAAAAGTTCAAGAGAAATTTAACATATCTCAACCTGCATGCGTGTTTTTTGGGGGGTTATGTCATTGCGTCAGTACACTTGCGGTCTTCACTTAGGTCCTCTGCAGGGTGGCAGTTTATGGGTTTGCAGTGGAGCGTTGCATTGCTCTGAGTGTTTGACCCTGAATGAAGTAGTTCCTCTGGCATCTGCGACCGCCTCGTTTCAGCTCTCATTACCGACTCACGGCAGCACCGCCTGCTTCTGATATCTGCACACTGACAGTACCGTGGTATCACATGCCAATACTTAATTTCCATACATGCACTACCGTTCAAAAGTGTGGTCTCGTTTACATGTTTTAATGTTTTGAAAGAATCTCATATGCTCAACAAAGTTACATTTTTTTGACCAAAATGAAAAACAATAATGTTGTGAAATATTGCCATTTTAATAACTGTTTTTGTTAATATAGTTTATTCCTGTGATTTATTTAATTAATATTATTTAGTAAAGTGTCATTTATTCCTTTGATTAAAGCTGAATTTATTAGATGATAAATACAGTAAAACAGTGTAATATTATATCAGTGTAAAGCAGCTGTTTTCTATGTGAATATATAGTAAAGTGTCATTTATTCCTGTGATTAAAGCTGAATTTATTAGATGATAAATACAGTAAAACAGTGTAATATTATATCAGTGTAAAGCAGCTGTTTTCTATGTGAATATATAGTAAAGTGTCATTTATTCCTGTGATTAAAGCTGAATTTATTAGATGATAAATACAGTAAAACAGTGTAATATTATATCAGTGTAAAACAGCTGTTTTCTATGTGAATATATAGTAAAGTGTCATTTATTCCTGTGATTAAAGCTGAATTTATTAGATGATAAATACAGTAAAACAGTGTAATGTTATATCAGTGTAAAACAGCTGTTTTCTATGTGAATATATAGTAAAGTGTCATTTATTCCTTTGATTAAAGCTGAATTTATTAGATGATGAATACAGTAAAACAGTGTAATATTATATCAGTGTAAAACAGCTGTTTTCTATGTGAATATATAGTAAAGTGTCATTTATTCCTGTGATTAAAGCTGAATTTATTAGATGATAAATACAGTAAAACAGTGTAATATTATATCAGTGTAAAACAGCTGTTTTCTATGTGAATATATAGTAAAGTGTCATTTATTCCTGTGATTAAAGCTGAATTTATTAGATGATAAATACAGTAAAACAGTGTAATATTATATCAGTGTAAAACAGCTGTTTTCTATGTGAATATATAGTAAAGTGTCATTTATTCCTGTGATTAAAGCTGAATTTATTAGATGATAAATACAGTAAAACAGTGTAATATTATATCAGTGTAAAACAGCTGTTTTCTATGTGAATATATAGTAAAGTGTCATTCCTGTGATTAAAGCTGAATTTATTAGATGATAAATACAGTAAAACAGTGTAATATTATATCAGTGTAAAACAGCTGTTTTCTATGTGAATATATAGTAAAGTGTCATTCCTGTGATTAAAGCTGAATTTATTAGATGATAAATACAGTAAAACAGTGTAATATTATATCAGTGTAAAACAGCTGTTTTCTATGTGAATATATAGTAAAGTGTCATTTATTCCTGTGATTAAAGCTGAATTTATTAGATGATAAATACAGTAAAACAGTGTAATATTATATCAGTGTAAAACAGCTGTTTTCTATGTGAATATATAGTAAAGTGTCATTTATTCCTGTGATTAAAGCTGAATTTATTAGATGATAAATACAGTAAAACAGTGTAATATTATATCAGTGTAAAACAGCTGTTTTCTATGTGAATATATAGTAAAGTGTCATTTATTCCTGTGATTTAAGCTGAATTTATTAGATAAATACAGTAAAACAGTGTAATATTATATCAGTGTAAAACGGCTGTTTTTTATGTGAAAAACCTGTTAGGAAGGTATAAGAAAGTACAGTGGTTATGAAATGATTTTGGGCATTATGTGTCCAGAACACAGCGTAAACGGCATCCTTCATTCAGATGCTGTTATCATCAGATCAAAGATCGTTTCAGTCCAGCTGCAGAACTTTCCTGGTTTTTCCAGCGCTGTGAGAAACATATTACCATGTCTGCCACGCTAACCCAACAACTTTGCTTTTCCATGGAAAGAACTGTGCTGATTTATTTTTTTAACGTCAGGCATGATCTGTTGGTCAATACATGAGGATAAATAACGGATAAAATACAGTCATCATCAACCA
Source organism: Rhodeus uyekii (assembly GCA_037043235.1). Lineage (NCBI taxonomy): Eukaryota > Metazoa > Chordata > Actinopteri > Cypriniformes > Acheilognathidae > Rhodeus > Rhodeus uyekii. The sequence goes on from JAWRVZ010000170.1 coordinate 1,160,845, forward strand.
GAAGAATCAAAACACACACATTTAGGAAGACTGTAATTGAGGTCCGTTTTGATTGCTAGTTTTCTTCTGAATAGTCATTGTTTGCTCCCTTTCTTCTCGAGGATCTGTACATCTTAATCTCTCCATGTTTTGCTCGTTTCTCCTCTTCAGGGAAGCAACAGCTCTGTGTCTGTGGACGGGCCGAGCGCTGACTGTGCGAAGAGCTACGATGCCGTCGTGTTCGACGTGCTGAAAGTGACGCCAGAGGAGTTCGCAGTGAGTAAAACTGTCAGCGTTCAGATTGATGCTTTCACCAGTAGAGAACTGAGATGGCGTTTCGTTCGACATCATTTGTCTTGTCCTGTAATGATGCAGCTGCGTGGGTCTCATTAGTAGCTTTCCTGGTCAGTCGGGACCTTTCCGTTTGGAAACAATAGCTCTGTTCCAGAACCTGCTGTCTAGCGCTTGTGTAAGCAGCGTCCCGACTGAACACTCAGTGGAGACGATGAAAAGAAACGTCTGTGCTCCCCGTCACGCTCTACATTTAAGGCCCAGTCACACAGCGAAAACGCATGAAGAACGCACGAATTACGCACGAATTACGCACAGATTTTCGTTTCTGCGCAGCGTGTGCGTCATATGCGTAATTAGTCGGTGGAACGAACGAGGACCGTCAGTGATTGTAAGTGGATGTGCGTCGAAGGTGGTTTGTGCGTGATTTTGAGTTTTGAACGGTTCAAAAATTTTCTGACGCACACATGTGCGTCGGTGTGCGTTATTTATGAGTCGGCGTGCGTAGTTTATGCGTTGAGTATGCGTGACATGCGTGGGACACGCGTCGGCCGTCAGTGCTTATGCGTCGGAACTGGTTCGAAAGCGCGCACGTCCACTGACGCCCCACCTTCATATCACTCATGAACCGCGCACCGCGGCGCGCGTATCACGTTCATTCCACTGACAATGTGGATTCTGAAAGTGCTTGTTCGTGGAACGTTCGCGAAGCGCGCGTGTTGGGACGCGCTCCGGCAGTGATTCATGCGTCGGGTGTTCGTGGAATACTTTGGTCAATTTCTCTACGCACAAGCACGCACAAACCCAATCTATGCATGATTTGTGAGTAATTCATGCGCGATCGGCTGTGTGACTGGCCCTTAACATTCATGCATTTATCACACGCTTTTATTCAAAGCGACTTGCATTGCATTCAAGAAACACATTGACATTCTAATCAGTTCTTTCTTTCCCTGGGAATCGAACCCATGACCTTGATGTTGCAAGTTTTCAAACTGTTGGCAGGAGTTTAAGACTCTTTTTGAACCAGTTACTTCAGCAAGTATATGCATTATGTATTCTTCAAGTTAATTGTTGATCTATTTTTATTTCTTATGCATCTTATTGTCTGACTTAGACGGGTCAGGCCAAAACAACTGGATAAAAAAAAAAACTACTTTTTTTAATACAAATTATATTACTACAAGTAATTTTTGTTATTTTTATTTATTTTTTGTGCATTTTAAATGAAGTGCGTTTTCTATAGTCAAGAAATTTCTCTTGCATAATTTAATTTTTAATCTTTTGTCACATGTAAAAAAAATTGAATATTTAAAAATGTACATTTAAAAGAAAAAAACATTACATTTAATTAAATAATGTAATTCAATTTTTTTTTATTAAATTTACATCTTAAAATGTAAAAAAATACATACATGCTATGTAAAAAAAAAAAAAAAAAAAAAAAAAAATATATATATATATATATATATAGCTGAATGAATAAATTTACCTTGCCAAGCTTTAAGTGAATTTTATGTATGCTAAAAGTATTTATAGTCAAATTTTGTGTCTCTTCCTCAGAATTTGAAGAGGAATCCTATGATGATTCTTCCTACTTTTCAGAACATGTTGTTCACCTACAGTGAGACAGAGCTGATGGTTTATGATGATTAATAACTTACAGAAAGTCAGTGGTGATTTACAATAGGCCAGTTTCCTATGAGTTGGCCTGTAGGATTTGAGAGAGTTTATTACCCATAATTCACATCCATCAATGTCTTATTAGACTTCTAAGGAACTGAAGGTTTGAAGGGCCTGCTGAACATTCATTGTGGTGATTTTTCATTCATTTAGTCCTTTCCCATAATGTTGGTCGTAACTCAGTGCTGGAAAATGAGCTCATGGCTGTGATTACTCACTCTCAGTCTGAGCACGAATGTGATTTTTATTTGTGTCTTTTCTGTGTTTCTCAGAGCCAGATTACCCTGATGGACGCCCCTGTTTTTAAGGCCATACAGCCAGAGGTAAGACCAAGACCACATGTTTTGAGCATCTTGTAGAGCAGGGTATGCACTTAAACATATTAGATTATGTTGCATCATAGCCATCTCTAAGAGATTCCATTTATTTTTATTTAGATTTTTTTTTCAGTCCATAACTGGTCACATTTCTATTCACTCTATTTAATATTTATTTATCTACTTTTTTTTTGCACTCCTGACTGATGACTGGTAACATTTCTATTCACGCTATATTTTATATTGAATTATTATATATATTTTTTGCAGTCGTGACTGATTACTGGTCACATTTCTATTCACGCTATATTTTATTTTATATTTAATTAATTAATTAAAAAAAATTCAGTCCTGACTGATGACTGGTCACATTTCTATTCACGCTATATTTTATTTTATATTTTATTAATTCATTTAAAAAAATTCAGTCCTGACTGATGACTGGTCACATTTCTATTCACGCTATATTTTATTTTATATTTTATTAATTCATTTAAAAAAATTCAGTCCTGACTGATGACTGGTCACATTTCTATTCACGCTATATTTTATTTTATATTTTATTAATTCATTTAAAAAAATTCAGTCGTGACTGATGACTAGTCACATTTCTATTCACGCTATATTTTATTTTATATTTAATTAATTAATTTAAAAAAATTCAGTCCTGACTGATGACTTGTCATATTTCTATTCACGCTATATTTTAGATTTAATTGATTCTTAAATATTTTTTTGCAGTCGTGATTGATGACTGGTCACATATCTATTCACGCTATATTTTATATTTAATTAATTATTATTATAATTTTTTTGCAGTCCTGACTTATGACTTGTCACATTTCTATTCACGCTATATTTTATATTTAATTTTTCTATTTTTTTTTGCAGTCCTGACTTATGACTGGTCACACATCTATTCATTCTATATTTTATATTTAATTAATAAATGTTTTTTTTCCTATTTTTATTTAATAATTTTATTAATAATTTATTTTCATAGAATATTTGTTTTTTCATTTAATGCCTGGATTTTGACTGGTCAGATTTCTAATCACACTAATATGCACTGTATTGTCATACCATTTCTTTGAATTGTAAGTTCTCCATTCACCATGAAACTGCAATCCAGACCACGTCAACATTTGACCTGCATGCTCACTTCTGTTGTTTTGAGCAGATCTACCTCACTATGCCGTATGATATGAGCATGTCTTCCATGAAACCGATGTGTTTCCCTCCATCCTCATAATATAGTGGAACTGTTCATGTTTTCTGCTACTATTCTGAAGCCGGTTTCTAATATCAAACAGCCGTTGTGTTGATTGAGGAGCAGCGTGTGTGTTTAGACGCCAGTGGAAGCGTAGACTTTGCGAATGAAATGCCTTTGCTGAATAACAGTCTAGCAGTTTTTCATCTGGGATGTTTACACATGGTTCGGGAAAGAGAATAACAGTTTCGTATCAGTTGATTGTCTTTGCCAGGATAAGTGACAATGAGAAGAGCGTCCAGTTTTTCCTCAGACTCTGATGTAACGCTGTGTGAAAACATGCCGCTGGCTCACAGATTTTATTTGTATCTCTTATTTCTTGATGCAAAGACTCCAGTCTCTTTTTTTCTGTGGGTAACCGAGATAAAACACGGGTCACAATGATGAGAATTCACGTTTCTTCTTTAATCTGAAGCATCGGCATAACAAAACAACTGCTATATAACTCCCTTCTCTTCTCCTCTGATTTTCCCAGCGCGCCCTGCCTTAAACAATAACCTTCTCACTAATATACTCATAACTTTGCATAAGAAAAATGAAAACGTAAGTTTTCTTTTCCCCCAAATAGAAGAATCATTTAACAAAAAGCTAAAATAAAATAAATGAACTAACAAATTTAAGTTTCCATATCTAGGAAAAGCCAAATTCTGGTTCTACAGTTTAAATGAGGAAAAACGTGCTCATGTGAAGCCGATGTTTAGCACTTCCTGCAACAAACTTAAACATTTGAGTTACGCAAATAAATAAAGGGCGTTTGTTTCAGTCTGTAAAGTCTAAGATGGAAAAAAGTTGGAAGTTTTGTGTTGCTCATCCACAAAAAAAGTGTGCAGTTTGAGATTAGGCCTGTTTGTGATTTGGGTATTAAATTGCACAAGTTCGGATGGCTGTTTACCACTTTTTTTGGGGAAAAGGCCTTTAACGTGCTGTAATGTCTGGCTCTCCGTGAGCATTTAGTCACACTTTCAGACATTCAATCTTCTGGATGTTTGAAAGCGTCTGAGAGAAATGCCCGTATTTGCCGTATCACACACACGAGAGCCTGTGTGTATGTGCCGCGTTCGCTGTAATCGAGGCTGCGCAATCGTGATTGTGTTTGCTGAGGGACATCAGATACATCTGGAGTCCAAAGAAGCTCAAACGCTGTGTTTATAGCTAAACATAAACATGCTTCGTCATTTCTCTTCTGAATAGCAGAGAATTATGATGCATAACGGAGAATTTGTAAACTGACTTGCTCCATTTTTAATCTGTCTGCAGGTTCAAGCTTTCATTAGTCTGGTTCAATGTCTCTGTGTTTAATACATTCAGGCTTTAATGGGAGGGGAATATTCCGGCTTTTGATGTATTGCTCGAGTTATGAAAGCCATAAAATGTGTTGACTGAACTGGAAGTCTACAGGGGAATCGTTTGCCCTATAGGGTTCGATTGTAAATGTTGAAGATATAACTTTGCTGGTTTTTAACTGGTATTGGTAACTTTTTCAGCTGATCAGTTTAACTGGATTAAAGCTGAAATAAAATACTAGAACTGAAATGCATTAAAGATACAAACAATATTAAATATACCCTATAACATGTATGCTAACAACTAAAAATGTAGAAACCATCTGCATAGAAATGCAAATATATATATTTTTAATTATATTCCAAATCTATTTTAAATTTTAGTCATTTTTGTGGGTTTTTTGTCATTTTATTAGTTATTGTTTAATATTTTTAAATATATTGTTTATCATAAATTAGTTTCAGTTTTTGTTATTTTTTTAGTACATAAAATAAAACTAAAATTTAGATTGAAATTAAACGTTACATTTTTAAATATTTTTATTTTAACTAACAAATGTTTTTTTTTTTTTTTTTGTATGGTTTTAGTTACCTATAATAACCCTAAACCTGTTGATTTTTTTTTTTTTATCATGAACGCATGAATTCCTCGTCAGTTTTTCCATTCTTAATGACAAGTAACGCTCTTAATTGGATTTCTGCTTTTTAACTGCAATTTGAGTTTATTAATCAGTTTAATGGAAACAAAGCACTGAAAAAACACATGAGAAGTTAAAAAGAAGGATCTCAACCCATTGAATGCATGTTTTTCTACTGTCTGCTATGGTTGTTATTCATCTTCATCGTGTTAATGTGAGATGCATTGGAGATTTAACGATTGCTCTCAATTCAGATGTAAAAGGCGTCGGGTTTGCCTCTTGAATTCGCCCGTAATTCTTTCCCTGACATTTTTACGCCGTCTCCTGGAGTAGTGTGACCTCTGGCCCTCCCAAACGCAGACTTCCTGCTGATGCAAAGGAAAAGAGGTAACCACCTCCAGCTGTGTCTGCTTTTGCCATCTTTGCCTCCTCTTTCACTCCCGTTGAGTCTTGGCTGAAGCGAGTCTTTTGTAGGTGTGCGTGCCGCGACTCCAAATGAACTTCAGTGATAATTCTCTCGCCGTGAAGGAAGCTGACGTAAGGTCTGACCGCCTCGCAACCTCTGACCGTCGCCACGTTCCATGCAAGTGAGAAAATTAATTTGCTGTAGTAAATGAACCATTAGTGATATAAATTGCAGTCTGTAATTGCAGGAAATTGACCTGCCATTAGTAGAGATGGAAACAGCCTTAAACAAAACCTTTCCATACTTCATAGCTATTATCAGTGGATTACCTTCATCTTTATCCACACATATCCTACACGCATGGCTGTTTCATTTTATGCATGTGCACACACTCATTTACATGCGTATACATAAATAAAATGATATATATATTGTTTATTATATATAATGTTTTTGCTCACCAGCCACTGTGTCTGGTGTTTTTCCAAAGCATTTTCACTGGCCACAGTTTTAACATCACTACCATGGGGAAAAACTGCCTTATAGATATCTTTAATATTATCTCATAAGTTGCATATGATCTCCACTAGAGGCAGCTTGGTTTTACAGCGGGGGTTACCGGGGGCAACGAGTGATTCACCAGTATTAAGCTGGGAGCAGCACGAGTTATGAGTGTTCAATAATAATACATATGAGCTTCTGAGTCTATCCAATACACAGCACAGGAAGAAACACTACACTTCTGTATTGTGTTTGCGTTATCTACATTATCCCTCCTCCTCTTCCTCCTCCGCACATGCATCCATCCATTGGCTGCTACTGTATCATTTGTCTCGACGATAAAATTAAAACCACATTTTATTTTATATCACAGGAATCCTTATATACTATAATTTTTGTGTGTGTGTCTCTATAGCAATTAAAAACATGTTTTTTTTGAGGGCCGGAGCGGATTAATTTCTTTCCTGTTATTTCTTATAGGAAAAAATGATTTGAGATACGAGCAATTCGAGTTACGAGCTCGTTCCGGTAATGGATTATGGTCGTATCTCAAGGTATTACTGTATATTAGATTTTCAAATTAACCCGCCAAAATGGCTTTCAACCCGCGTTTGGCAGGTCGGCGGGTGTTGTAAAGAAGTCCAGTGAATGACCTTGTTTGTTGCATTCATCAATCTCAGAAATGATCTCATTACATAAGACTGTAGCTGCATGTGCATCGTCTCGCGAGCAGTAAATGCCACTGAAATGTAAAAAACCCCACAAGTCCACGACCACAATGATGTGAAGAGGTGTTGGGTCAGGAGAGATTGTATTGGGAGCCCACTTTAGTGCCAAACCTTCTGGAAATTAAGGTTAAAAACGCAACCTTTGACCTCTCGCATGTTTTCTTTTTCATTTGCTGAGTGCGTGCCAAGTCTTACAGTCACCTGGAGGGCCTTGGTATCCTTCTCTTAAACGCTTTTGTACGAGTCTCATTTTCTCCAAATCGCCGACAATTCAACTAAAATGTGGAACTTATCTTTCCAAATCCCCCCCCCCCCCCCCCAAAAAAAAGTTTATGAACATTTTCTCAGTCTTTAGTAATTAAGGTTTTGCTGAAAATCTTTGTTCATATATGCATGTGTCTTTCATTAGACCGCTTCAATTGTTTATTTCTTTCCTTCAGCAACGACTACATCTTTTCAACACATCTTGTGTGGACTGTCTTTTGTTTGTTGTAACATTATCTAAAATCTGATTGGATGAGCCACGTTCAAAGTCATTGGAAAATAGCTATAAAAACACACTTCAACTTTTGAAGTTATTAATTCAATTCTACAGTTTAACTATTGTAATTATTACTCATCATTATTGAATTTGAAGACATGCTTTCTGCTCAATGAGTTTTATTGTTATGTGGTTTAAAAATCTCCAAAAATATATGCAATTTATGCGTCACTTGCATCTTTAAATGAAATTACAACATTTTGTATGAGCATCAACCCTGATTATGGACCTGTGAGAGACATCTGGAAAGCGGTAGATCGTCGCTCTCTGTCTATTTGTGTTTTTGCAGTGTCAGTAAGCAATTGTGACAAGTGTATAAATAGAGGATGATTGCGAACACGTTAGTTTAGCTGAACTAACGGGTAAGTTGCAAATGAAATAAGCTCACAGAATGACTAGTTCGCTTAGGGGGGTTTGATAATCAGAACAATCTACGCAATTATTGATTTTGAAGGAGGACATCTGAGATCTTACACAAAGCTGAAAGAACATATGAAATCATCTCTTTAACTGGGTTCGGATACACTTTGTTTAAATACAGGGGCTCCATGGCAGTAACTCTGCTTCCACTTACCGGCCTGCTGTCAGTCAAAGCCACTGCTTGTTGGAGCTTCAGATAAAAACTTTCAAAACACTACTGGAAGCCTTTAAATCTTAAAGGGATAGTTATTAAATAGTCTAGTAAATGGTCATTTAATTACTCATCCAAACCCGCTTTCATTCATATTCAGGACACAAATGAAGATGAGATCGTAAGACTAATCCATGTGAATCGAGTGGTTTGGTCCATTCTTTTAAGACACGTTCACCTTATGTGAACAGATTGAATTATTAAACCTTGATCAGCGAGCAATGGAAGCTCAACTGAAGCTGCTTGATGCGCGAGAATGAACCTCATTGGTTCTCGCTGAAGAACAAATGTTCTGCGTAACGCAAGAATTAATTTAATTGGTTTCGCAGGTGTCATCGACAAAATCTTCATTTATTTTGAAGATGAACAAAACTCTTACCGTTTTGGAAAGACATGAGGATGAGTCATTAATGACAATCTTTAGTCCCTTTAACATTATGAAATCAAAATGTATTTACTGAATAACAGCTGTTTGTATCTGTTGTGTAGGAGCTTGCAAGCTGTGGTTGGAACAGAAAGGAGAAACACGTTTTGGCTCCCAATGTTGTTGCCTTCACACGGAGATTCAACCAGGTAAGATTATATACATTTACAAATCATTTAAATCAGTAGCTTGCAATCATGATCCAATATCAGACTGAAGCACATCATTGTTGTTGCTGTCATCCCAGTCAAAAGCTTCACTTATTAATTTATGTATTCCTTTAGTTTACCAAATGTGAAGTGTGTGTGGATAGAGTTGACCGCTCTTGAATGTAAAGAGTAGAGGTAGTTGATAAAATGCCAGATGACTACGAGCTGTGCCACAAAACCATTGTCAACCCGATGGCCTTAAACTTAAACATGTGCTGGAAATGCTGTTAACAGATGCATGGGCAAATATCCAGCCTGGTGTTTCTTTCCTCCTCAAGACTGAACTTGATTCTGGTTTAAGGAAGAATAGACATGCACGCTTTGCCAAACTTATAAACTGCGCTTCTATTGGACAACACTGGTCTTGTCATCTCATCACATGTTGTTGACATGAGGCACATGCACCACAAATAATCACTCCACCAAAGACGCGTGAGAGGATATTCACAAAACTGTCAGAGTTGTTTTTGCACATAGTAATTAGTTTTGTATTAATTGTATTGGAATTTATCTTGTTAATATAAATAAATATATAATAAATGTATATAAATATATAATATAAAGTTAATTTCTTTAGTGTTTTTGCCAATAAGCTCTTTTTTTGTTTGTGTGCGATTTTATGTTTTGTTCTCGAAGTTCTCCATCCTTTAGCTTTATTCATAAAACCGGCCTTGCAAACCTTGTAGGAACATTTTTCTGAATCCGTTTTGTTCATGGAAGGAATTTCGATGATTAAAATCGTTGTTTGTTATTCAAACTTGATGTTGGATTAAAAAGCTCAACGAGCCATTAATTATAAAACCAGAAGGAAGTTTGGTTTTCAAGCTAATTTAAACGTCTTTAGCCATAAATTAATCTTAGCTAAAGTTGTGGTTTTAATGTTGCGCTTCCCGTTCTGCTTATTTATGAAGTTTCAGCCTGGAATGAATTTGATTGTAAATCTGAAATATGATTAGACTGACTGGCGTGTCAAGATATTACATGCAATACATTGGGCTATAAAAGTGCAAATCCACTTTTACATTTCTGGCATATGTTTAATGAGAGCACTTGCTCTAGTTTCTCAGCCAGGAGTGTGTGGAAATGACATAAAGCAGAAAGTTCCTCGCTGCAAATGTTCCCTTTTGAAATGGTCTTAGCCTGCACAAATCTCCTCAAAGTCAATATCGCAGAATCCTTCTATCCTGTCTTTGATTTTATGACATCATTAAGCTGAACATGATGAGCTGGCTTCCAGAGCTTCGGAAAGATGGAGCGGCTTTGAGACCCGTTTCTTGGCCACCCAAGAGATTGAAATCTAGTCTAGCTTTAAACGATGCCTGAGGTTTGATGTGTTGTCAATTGTATATACAGTTCGTGTATTAGGAGTCTTTTTTCATTTTATAACAGCATATACATATATATTCACTGTATGTGTGTATGTACTAATATATATTTATGTCTATATACTATAATTAGATATAATATGACATACTATATGACATCATTGCATAGTTGGGTTATCTAGTAAATCAGCGCTCTTACATTTTAACTTAACACAGCTGCCGTACTGATACGTGTCTCATTTCATAATATTGCTGGAAAACTTGACTCAAACATTTTGAATGTTATATTAATAAATCTCAATGATTATGGCTCATATGCACATTGTTATGTGTATATGTGTGTGTGTGTGTGTGTGTGTGTATATATCTTTACAAGACCTAAGGTGCTCAATATGCTGTTGATAAAACTACATATTATCATATTAGTAGTGAAAAGTCAAGCTTTACTATTACTACTACTACTATTACCGTTACTTCACAAAAGAACCATGTGTAAATGATTTGAATGTGCAATAATGTCACTGCCTGTATCTCACAGTGACGCTTGTATGTAGTATTTTAAAGGTAGGATGCAGTGATTTGAACAAACCCCTTACCCTAAATGTTAATCATTCGATTGTAACTTTATCGTCTACGTAACTCACCAACTACTCTCTCACTAAAAGTAATCAGACTAAGAGAGTTGCACCTTGGTGACAATATTATTGGATGACATGAGGTAAGCTTTTTTTTACCAATAAACAGCCACCTATGAACCACCCAGAAGCCCTCACCTTTTCTTCAAAATCTAAATATCTAGTCAAATTTGCCCATGTAATAAATCAGCTCTGTATTTAGTGAGATCAGGTGAGCAGAAACTGTACATGGAAACAATATGGCAAATGAGAAGAAACTCCGGCCCTCAAAAATATTATAGTGTTCTTTGCCAGTTCATTATTTATGAAGTGGGAACAGAAGCTTTCGGAGCCGTTTTGATGGCATTATGGGTAAGACCTAACTAGATGAGCTCACCCAGTTTCATGAAGGGGGTTTGAAACCCAACAGCCAACTTTACAGCCACTTTGGAAAGAGAACCATCCTCTCCGAGCCAAGAAATGTAAGCGCTGCTCCCTGTGTCTCCACGGGTTTCTATACCAACCAGAGCTCTTATAATGTGTAAATGATTTGATAATGAGCTAAAGCTGTGACATCATTCCACAATTGGCTTATCTAGTAAAGCTTTACATTTTAACTTAACACAGCTGCCGCGCTATGATACGCCTGTCTCATTTCATATAACATTGCTGGAAAACTTGACTCAAACATTTTGAAGCTCATTTTATTTAGATAATAACTCTCAATGATTATGGCTTACATGCACATTTTTCTTAATGAAGAAAACACTGGGTAGTGGTTTGGGAACTTTATCAGAATTTACACCTTGTTTCTTCAGGGTAACACTCTATTTCTTTTTCAGAAATGTATTAGATTTTTTTTTGGTAGCACTATAATTTGTTGAACATTAGTTATAATGAACTAACATTGAGCAATACTTCTACAGCATGAACCGGCATTATTTTATTTTTATTTTAGTATGATTTTTAGACCATTTGATTTATAGACAAAGAATATCTGACTGAACATGAATCATGGCATATCAGAAAGCACTGGTCTCAGATCAGGTATTAGAATAAATACACTTACTTACATGTTGTGGCATTACTTTCAAGTCCCTATCAATTCTGTTTGCAAAGCTGCGCCGAAATTGCGACTGATTTACCAGAAAAATGTATAAATGAGTATAAAAAATATGAGACTAGTTTCACGGTTGAAAATAATCAAATTCCTAATTTTAGTCCGGTGGTCCAGTATTGCTCTTCTCTCCTGGTCATCTCACTAATAAACCAGTGGGCGGAGCCAAATTTAAATGGATGAAGTAGGCATTAATTTAGTTCGGCAGAGCCTTTCACCATAGGCACATTCCCTAACGAGTCGTTCTCTGAGCTTGGTTACAATAAATGTTTTTTGACTAACAAGGACGTTTTTAGTTCTGAAATGTATTCTTATAGAATTAGATTAAAGACGATTTAATTTCTAAGTTCATGACTTTTTTTAAGATCGAAAGGTGCATCTGTTAATATTAGTTAATGGACTGGGTTCACATGATTAATTGGTTAATTCGTTAACAAATAAATATGTCTAGCTTTTTTTTTATCCATTTCTAAGGTAGCTAAATAAGATTTAACAGTACAATTTGTAAGTCGCTTTGGATAAAAGCGTCTGCTAAATGAAGAAATGTAAATATACAATTTTAAGTGAATCAAAGTTTAAAATAGAGCAATTATCCTTCCATCCAGCAATGTGTACTGTTAAACAATAGCAATTAATATTTGCTATTTTGAATACTTTTTTAGGTAATTAACTAGTTTCTCAGATTCACTACAAATATTTAAGTCATTTACTCCCATCTTTTATCATGTTCCTTCCATTATCACACAGCGTTGGCTTCCAGCAACATTCACATTTGGAAAGATGTCTAGTGAAGTAGACTTTTTTTACACTTGCTGTGTGTGTAGAGCGCTTCAGGTCACTCGCTCACTGTGTGAAGTTAGGATACTCATGCAGTCCATGCAAGAAGCTCACTAGCTTTTGGAAATTATAAACCGTTGCTCACTCACTTGATTTAATGTCTTCTTTTAAAGGATCAAAGTCTGGGGCCAGATTTACGGTCATGCTATGTACCCTTTTATCCCCATCATGTTATGGAAACTGACTTCCTGAGGGCCGATGGAAAAGACATTTGCTTGGACGGTTCGGTCCATATATTCTTACTTTACAGATGTTTACTCTTCCTCTGGGAGTTCTGTGATTATTTGCTGGTTGTGGAAAAAAAAAACCTACTGTATTCAGCTTTTTTCCTACTGATAAACCTACATATAAAACTACATTTAGTGTTTTAGGACTTTTGAGTCTTAGACTTGGGTGGGCTTTTTCGACTTAATCTTAGTATGCAGTTTTTGTATCAGTGTTTTTGTGATAAAACATTTGTATGTGTATAAAGATATCACAAGTCAGTACATGCATTTCTGTTTGGTTTAACAGTGACTTTCTTTCCTAAATTATTTGTCAGACATTAAATAGTTTCTTGAGTTTGATTCCCTCTGCATGAAATCTAATCAAGGCTGCTTCTGAGTAAATTACTGAGGTTTGTTACCTGACTCCTGTTATGTTATAACGGCTCCCTGAGGCTGAACACATTTTACTACAATCAGAATCACTCCGACTTTCTAATTTAGTTATTTTCTTTTTTTTCTTTGGCATCTGCTGCTTGTGTTGGAGTCTCTGCCACGTGAAGCCTGTGTTTTTCATACGATTATAATCAGACGAGTCTCATTTTTCAGGCATTACATAACATCAGCTTTTCCTTCATCTCAGTTGTTTTCAGCACTTTTGTTTTTGACCATCAAGAATGGGTTTTCCACAAGGTTTGCTTTACTCCAGTTGAGTTTCCTATTAGTGAAAAAAAAAAACCTCAAAACCCGCAGATGAAAACTTGACCTAACGCTGTCCTGAAATGTCCTCAGCTGTCCTCTGCTTTTCTACCTCTTTCCATTCGAGTCATATGCATTATATGCGTATAATGCACATGCATGCATATATAATGCATATATACCCTGAATTTATTCTGTCTGAGTTTGTTCAGTTTCTTCATGTAGTCACAAACTGACTCGATGATGGAGAGGTCAGATCTCTGTGTGAAGCACCTGCTGTTCTCAGACTCCTTGTGCATAAAAAAATCTCACTGGTGTTAAGCAACGGTGTGCGATGCGGAGATACACTGGGAGAGCAGATCACCAAGAATCTTCACTTTACTGAAAACGAATACAAAACACTTTGAACAAGAACGTAAATGAAAAAGACTCGGAGACACGGAGAAACACTGAGTTCCACACACTACGAGTAACGTCATCCATACAACACCTAGTAATGTTGACATTAGACAAAGACATGGGAACACAGGAGGGGATATATTGACAAACACGGGATTAGGAACAGCTGACGAGACTTAGGCAGTGATTAGACGCAGACGGGAGCGTGCAGGACCTGGAAGATACATAAAGGGACCTGGAAGGGAACAATGCGAGACAAGATCGTGACAACTGGATTATTACAATTAATGGAAAAAATTAATGTTTGGAAATGTAAACTGATAGTTCCTACTGACACACTACAGAAAAAGATTGCAAAAAAACTGACTCAAAACCCCTTTTTTGGGGTGAAAATACTAACGTATTTGCACAGTACTGTACTTGAGTGTGTATGCATTATGCATGAAATTGGAGCTAAACTTTGCAGTACATCCCATAGATGTCCCTTTTATTGCATTTGAGCACCTAAGAAACTCTCTGAACAGCCCTGTATACATTGGGTTGATTTTAACCACCTTAACCTTAACTTACAGTAAGATGTGCACTAGGAAAATACAAGCGTTTTGATCAAGACTCGTTATCAACAGATGCTCAATATTCAGTGACTGTGATCAGATCGGGAGAACAGGCAGAAAATCAATATTGTTAATGTTCTCCGTCATCACTAATGTTTTCCCCATCTCTACAGGTGAGCTTCTGGTTGGTACGGGAAATCCTCACCGCTCAAACCCTGAAGATCCGTGCGGAGATCCTGAGCCACTTTGTCAAGATTGCAAAGGTATGTTAATGAACCGTTATTTAGGCAGCACTCTTCCCCATGTACAAACAATGTACTTATTATAGTAATTACAATAACTGGGTAACAACTAGGTATTAAACCTGAACCCACCCCTTAAACTAACCTTAAACCATGTAGTTGAATTATACTTTCCTTTGTAAGTACATGCTAGTGCACGTTCTGTAACAAAGTGCAACTGTTATTTGCAATACTCAATAAGAATGACTATTAGAATGAAAAATATCACTAATGTACCAAAATCTATTGCCAATCCATCATTCTTTATGCATCACAATAAACGCATACAGTATATGTGCAGTGCACTGTTAATGCAACTAAACACACAATATGAAGAGTTGGGTTTTGTTTTCCCTGTTAAACTTACTGATAATTACTCTGACAAATGTTTGCCCACCCTTTCTGCACCATCTGGCTCTCAAAGAAAGTAAACTCATCAAAACAAGCCACGTCAATGAGGCGGCTCGACTATCCCGACCCGTGAGGCTCATCTCGTGACTAAATCTCAGAGGACAGAACAAAAGCACTCAGGTTATAGTCATGGATTTGATACGGTTGGGCCAAATTTGCTGAAGCGAACGCAGAGCAGTTTTCCATCATTTGTTGGGGCTTCATTGTGGGTGTAATGATGAAAGCAGGTCTGTATCTTACTGAAGGTCGCTGTGTTTTAGTGGACGGCGTCCAGTCAGAGCAGTAAAGGGATTTTTGAGTGTGGGCGGTGGCTGTGACATCATCTAACCTAACAAACAGACAGAAGCGCATGTGGCTTTTCTGCATTTTCACAAATTATGAAGTGAAAGCTTTTCATTACATGCGTTTAACAGCAAAACATGATAAAATAAAATGCATCCAGTAAAACGGAAGTGTTTGCTATATAAATTTACTCTTTGACTCACTCACGCTCTTTAAACAGCTTTTTTGTGGTTTGTGCATTGAGTTTTCTGAACTGTTTAGCAATTCACCACTTGTTTTCTATGTGTGCAGAAACTTCTAGATCTGAATAATCTTCATTCTATGGTGTCGGTGGTGTCGGCACTGCAAAGCGCTCCCATCTTTAGATTGAGCAAGACCTGGGCGGTAAGACACTTGTTTAATGACACTTCTAATATATTTACTTTATTTAATGAATCCTCAATCACAGGTTTGATCAGAGGAGAGTTTTGTCCCAACAATGTATAGCTCGAGTCATCATACCTCATCAAACCTTTGGTTACTTAATCATAATATCTGAATTATAAAAACGTGTTTCTTTTCTGCACTTTTCCCACTTAGTGCTGTAATTATTTTCCCCTGCTCCCTTTGAGACTGATGGTTTTTAACACAAGCGTCTGCCGTTTAAAATGGAAAATTACTCTTTAGAATTTTTAATTTGTGGAAAGAGACATGGAATCCAAACATAACACTTCTCTCATCCTACGGTATGCTGTATGGTTTGCAATAAGCGTAGATTGCAGAAAACATTAGTCATAGTCAACTAGTGATGCATCCAAATGAAATGTTTGGCTGAAAGTTCTGAACTATTTGAGATGAAAACCAAAAGAAAAAAAGAAGCGGTTCATTTTAAAGTAGCCAGTGTTTAAAATGTTACCGGTCAGTAGGTTTTATTTTTTTAATGAAAATCTCATGTGATCAAAAATACAGTTTTAAAGAAAGTAAAATATTATTACAATTCAAAGTAACCATTTTCCGTTTGAAGTTTTAATAAAGTGTCATTTATTCCTGTGATTAAAGCTGAATTTATTAGATGATAAATACAGTAAAACAGTGTAATATTATATCAGTGTAAAACAGCTGTTTTCTATGTGAATATATAGTAGTGTCATTTATTCCTGTGATTAAAGCTGAATTTATTAGATGATAAATACAGTAAAACAGTGTAATATTATATCAGTGTAAAACAGCTGTTTTCTATGTGAATATATAGTAAAGTGTCATTTATTCCTGTGATTAAAGCTGAATTTATTAGATGATAAATACAGTAAAACAGTGTAATATTATATCAGTGTAAAACAGCTGTTTTCTATGTGAATATATAGTAAAGTGTCATTTATTCCTGTGATTAAAGCTGAATTTATTAGATGATAAATACAGTAAAACAGTGTAATATTATATCAGTGTAAAACAGCTGTTTTCTATGTGAATATATAGTAAAGTGTCATTTATTCCTGTGATTAAAGTTGTATTTTCAGCATCATTACTCCAGTCTTCAGTGTCACATGATCTTCACAAATCATTCTAATATGATGATTTTATGATTCGTAAAAACAGTTACAGTTATCAGTGTTGCTTCATATTTTTGAGGAAACCACGACACATTTTTTTCATGATTCTTGGAAGAATGGAAATGTCTTAAAAACAGCATTTATTTGAAATAGAAATATTTTATAACATAATAAATGTCACTTTTAATTAATGTAGTGCATCCTCTATAAATCCACATTAAAGGAGGGTGAATTGTCCTTGTTTCACACAAAATACAAAAAACGAAGATACTTTTTCATATGTAATTCACACAGAAATATTTGTCCAGTTTCTATCATTTAGTTGAATCTGTTTTTGCTTTGTTAGACAATTTGTATGTCTTGGCTTTTATTTCTCTGTATTGCTTGCATGATATATTGCATTGCTTGTTTTTATGCAATATTAAATCAAGCTGTGTGTGATTTGAAAAATTCAATCATGTATTATAAATATTAAATCATGCACTGTTATAATTCCCTAAAAAGTCATGCCATTTGGTCAGGAAGAGATATTTACTGGCCAAACCCGGGTTATACTCACTTTTGCAATGGCGAGTCTCATTTTGGACCTTTGACCGCTTCATGATGACTAGTTTAGTGACGGATGTCTGATCATGCTGTTCTTTCTGCAACTATCCATCAAGATGATCGTGACATAACAGGGTTTCACACTTAAACATTTCACTGAAGCGCTGTCCCTGAAAACACTAAAAACGTTTTCTTCTCGCATGGTCTTGATGGTCCATGGCCCTTTTTTTTTTTTTGCAGAATGCATTAAATGGCATTTGGGAATGTTTTCGATGTTTCGCAGCTCAATGCATCACCACTGGCTCACGGCTCCTCTATCCAGTGCTTTTGTTTTAATCCAGCAACATACAGAAGCTTTAGACTGCTTTACTGGTTGAAACTAGAATCTCTAGATGCGTGTCTTTTGGCATTTGCCGTTGGATCCTTTTACTCTTCAATTCTCAGGCCAGATGACCACTTCCCTTAAAAATTAACAGATGTTTGAAATATGGAGAGAAATTATGCTCTTAGGAAATGTTCATCATTAAAATAGCAGATGAATAATTTCCTGCACTCTCCTTCAATGAACCGTATGACCTTCAAAGTTATAGAAACTTATGCTTTGCTTGTTTTAGCCACTGGCCTAAAGACTGCATTGCACAACTTTGGCACGATTTGCACATCTGAACGAGTCGACAATAGTTGTCAAAATGTCCAGCTGGTGGAAATCAAAATGTCTTACTTTTACTCTCCTGCACATCCATATTTGTGTCACCTGTTCTCCGTCTCAGAGTCACGTGAGTTTGTTGTGTTTGGGAGTGTGTGATCCTCAGTCGTTTAGTGTTCAATGCCCTGCTTGCCCATTTACAAATTCAGCAAATGTGTCATGACTGCTGTTTTCTCTTCAGATTGTATTCCAGCCTTAAAGCATTGTTCATATTGAAATGAAATGTCTTTAAGTGATCAGAAGGGCGATGTGCCATTCACAATGCCTTTTAAAGTACAGTTTAGTTTCTCATTTTGAGCTGAATTTGATTTTGCAAGCAGGATGTCATATCTCAGCAGGTGGTAACCCAAGACTGGCTGCCCTCTGGAGTCGGGCTTAGGGAGAGTCGGGCTTAGGGAGAGTCGGGCTTAGTTGAACCTGGTCAGTACCTGGTTGCAGGTTGCTGTTGGAAGAGGTGTTAGTGAGGATGAGATGAGGTCCTGACTCTCTGCGGTCATTAAAAAGAATGTCTCTTGCAAAGAGAAGGAGTTTAACCGTTCCATCCATCCTTCTGTTTATCTATCTATCGATTTACCATAAAAAAGTATAATAATTCTTAAAACATTTATAACACATTCATCCATCCGTCCGTCCATCATTTTTACTGAAGTTGTCCAATAGATCATGTGATTGCCTTCAAATTTAGTCAAAAAGATGTGTTGGAGCTTATGTTGTCAGAATCTGATCCAAAACGTCTCTTCAAGTCAATGACTTAATGATTTAGCTCCAGGTTTAGTTCAGTGATGCTTGCCTCTGATGAGGCCAAGATCAACTCTGCAGGCAGGTTTATGGCTCTGTCCATCCACCCTTAGAGGAACCCCAGGGACACTTTGCTCTTTAAAATCCGCTCAGCAGCCGCCGAGAGTGTCCGTGGCGCCGGAGGTTTGGCGTTGACGTGGATGAGCTTTTCTTTCATGTACAGGATATGAACTATTAACGCATATGATATAATGCAGAGCCCAGATTCATGTACAAAACGCAAGGGATGGTATGTAAAATAATAAAATAATAATTTCTGATGGATCATGTGACACTAAAGAAATCTTTGCATCACATGAATGATAAATAAATTATATTTTACAATATATTCAACTAGAAAATATATTTTAAATTGCAATAATAATTGACTATAGTATTGTTTTTACGGTATTTTTAATCACATAAATGCAGCCAGGAGAGATAAATAATTCTTTAAACATTAAAACATCTTACAAGTATAAATAATTGAATTTAGCATTATAACTGATTCATTCTGTTCTGTATGATTTATAGCAATTCAATTTTAATCGATTTAAAAAAAAACATTTTCAATATTAGCTTTCCTTTGTTTTAATATTATTTTAATATTTAATATATATTATTTTAAATATTCCATTTTGGTTTAATTTATTTTTATTTTAGTTTTAGTACTAACGTTCAGTGATATTTTTATATTTATTTATATTTTATTATTTCAGTAAATTATTCTTTACAGATTTATTTTTGGGTATTTATCCCAAATGGCATGATTTTAATGCTGCAATTTAGGCAATTCATAGGAATTAAATTTGAATCGATTGACAGAAATATTATTTTGAAATTATTATTTTTATTTATATATAATAAAATTATAAATATATGTGTATTTTATATATATATAAAAAAAATGGATATGCATTTATTTTTATATTTTCTATGTTTATTTAATTTTACTATTTCTTTATTATTTGCTTTATTTAATTTTAATATATTTTTGCTCTAATTTTCAATGCAGTTAGATGCATTCATTTTCATCCAGTATTTATATTTTATTTCTGCTTTTGGTAGTTAATAGTTCTTTTATAGCTAACACTAATAACCCTGACTGACAGCCCTTCTTTGTTCAGTTTTTTGGCTCATGTCATGCCTGGTTTGGACGTAGTTATTAGCGATTTGAAAAAAGCATGACTACCTGGCTTGTAACTCGTCACACACAATTTGCGCTACATGAATGATACCTCAACAATCCACAATGCTGAGCGGTGAAACATTACTGGAGAATAACAAGCTTTATGGCCCATCTGCAGGTGTGAGCTGGATGTGATTTGTCTGTTCTGTATTGAAAGCAGCCCAGGTCTAATTAGTCTTTAGAGACCAGTAGCGCTGGTTTTATCCTCTAGTTACCAGCAACCGATACGTCTTTCCTCACACCTGCTCTCTCAGATGGTTTTGCCAGGTCCTGCACACACTTTCCTGCTCTCTCACCCCATATGGCACCACATACAGCAGGACTGGCTTTGTTCGCAGAAGGGTCACTTCAATCCCTACTGTTGAAATTGAACAAAGTAATGGCAAACACAGAAGGAAGATTATACGGTGTTCCCCAGTAGGATTAGCCTGACTTTGCAGAGCTTTTCAGCAGACGTCAACAGCTGGCACTGAGGAAATTAACTTGAATCACAGATTGAGAAAATATTGGCACATGTTCGATGTTAGGCATGCTATTGTGAAACCACCTGAAACATGGTATATCCGCTTTCAACACCCTAAAGGCCAGAACTACCGCTAGCTAGAGCATTTCCAAAACCATGATTTAGATGAGCTCCGACTTTTACCAGAAGAAACTCTGTTAGCTGCATTACATTGATGGGGAAGGTCAGAGACATTATATTTATTTATTTTTTGCATGCAAGAGAAACTCACTCCCATCATTCATCTTGAGCTTTGATCAATGAACCAATGGTTTCCTGCCGGAAACACAATAAGATAAAATATAAAGATTATTCGAGTACATTTTCAGTCTTTCTATCTCTAAATTTTACTTTTTGTTCAATGTTACTTGCTTTTTTTGTTAGTATTTGAAAAATTGATTTACAATTTCTGAAAATGGTTTCCAAGTAAATCCTGCACTAACATTTTTGTTTTCTTCAGAAGAACAAGATGCAATATATAGTACTTTTGTCTAGGGCTACAAATAATTAGTCATTTGAACTAGTCATTAGTCATTTTACTGTAAATTTTACTGCAAATTTATTGCACATTCTGCCCATTATTGTCCTCTTAAACAATGAATGTATCAATAGCCATTTTTACATCCATGTATTTTTATACACATTTTTGCATGTCGCATAAAAAAAAACCACTGAATGGAAATGCGCATAAATTCTAAAAATGCACTTAAAAAAGCGTATGTGCTGAATTGAGGCGGAAATAGTTTTTTCTTGATATAAAGACCGAATACTGAATAAATCCCTCGATGGCAACAAAAGCTCATGTGACTGGAATAATCGGCGTATCGGTTTCATTGCACAGCATCTTAAAATTTGAGTCAAAGTCTGTCATCAGAATGATTTGTTTTAATTCCTCTCAGGATTGCGTTTCTAAACCCCAGAATCCACACACAAGAGAACATGACAGCGTTTAATGCGCTTCGTCTAATTTATGATGGAGGAATAAAGAGCCGCAGTTTCTTCCCAATTGCAGCAGCTTCCATTTTTATTGCAGATATTGTGTGCCAAGTTCCCAGGAAGTAACAGTTTTATTCTCTTGAACACCTGCTGTTTTACGGGATATTCCAACTTTGCGCATAATTTAAATGAGCGTCTTTGGATAATAACATGGTAAAAAGGGATGCAATTTAAACTGATTGCTTATCATTTGAAAGTAGTTGTTAAAATCACTAAATTAAAAATGCTGAAGAATAGGGCCAGTGTTAACTGTTCAAACCACTGGAATAAACGGCACATGCGTTAGTCAAAGCACATGACCGCGTAGACAAAACCACACTAATAACAACTATTAATAAGACGCATTCGCACGCTTGGGTGGATTGCTGCTCACTCTTTGTCCTCCGCTGTTTTCCTGATGAGTTTTTTCTGGAGAAATGCACTATCCTCTGCTGTAAAGTGACGTGACTTTACGTGACATGGATGTTTTTTAAACTTTGAAAATTATCCTTTTATTTACTCACCCTCAAACTAGATATGTATGACTTTCTTCTTTCAGCCTTAGATTGGGAAGCGTAAAAAACGCATCCATCCATCATAAAATAATCCATACAGATTCAAGAAGTTAATAAAGGCCTTCTACATTCACATTTACATTCATGCTTTTATCCAAAGCGACTTGCATTGCATTAAAAAACACATTGACATTCTAATCAGTTCTTGTTTTCCCTGGGAATCGAACCCATGACCTTGTGACGCCATGCAATTTTGTAAAAAACATATCCATCTTTATAACTATAATCACTGGCTTCTGGTAACGGCCGTGCACGAGTCTAGTTCCAGCGGAAGAGTGACCTCTGACCTCACACATCATTTCTGGGTAAACTAACCCTTTACATTTATGGGTGGGTAGAATCATGTCATCTCATTGTACCCAATTTTTGAAATAGCTTTTTACTGCATTTATAGAGAAAATCTTTCGCTGATTGTTTACAGTTTAATGAAAGTTACTCCCATAATTTGCTCAGAGGGTGGAGGGAAAAGTATTTGAGGAAAAATCAAAGATGAGAAGCTCTTGCTGCCCAGTCTGACCACCTGACATCTGCCTGGCAGGAAGTCCAGAACACAGCAGCTCAGGACTATTAAGGACTGAACTAAGGCGCTGTTGTCCACAAACAAACCACATTCTCACAGATAAGTCCAGGTTTTGTCCAGATGATTGCAGAATGAAGGCTATGACATCAATCATCACTGATGCTGCTCTTAAATATTCTCTTTGTTTATCTTTGCATGCGTTTCCAACAGGGTTGTGCACCATCCAGAATTGAATTGAGAAAACCATATAATATCCAGTTCATGGGTCCTGAATTTGAGTTGTGGAGTTTTGCAAAGCAAGCCTTGAAGTTTGAACATTTATAGGCTTTGAAAAGTGATAGATCATATTTAATAAAAGAAAAAAAATTGCGGATAAAGGTAGTTCCCTTTCAGGGAACTCGAGCTGTGTCGAAGCACTAGGGGAAATAGCCTTGCGTGAGTCACGTGAAGATCTATGCAACCAATGAGAAGCGAACGCGTGTGAATGCGTCACTGCCGGCCGCAGCCGGTGACGTCATGAGGAAGAGCATAAAGCGCGTCTGAAACCGGGGCGCGTCAGCTCTGAATGCCTTCAGCGTGCTGTGTCTGTGCGAGAGTGGTTTTTGAGACTTGATAGCTTAAAAAATCAAAGAATGAGTGTGAAAAGTGTGGCGAGAGATGAACAGAGTTTCAGACCGTGTGTTTATCCCTGTCCTCGTTTTATAACGGGCAGGGATACACATGTAATGTGTGTTATCTGTTTAGGAGTGGAACATGCACGGTCGGCTCTTGAGGGCGCCGGCTGTAAAGACTGTGAGCAGTTTTCTCTGCATGTTCTCCGCTCCCGCCTGGCGGTCTGTAACGAGGCCGCCCAGGCTAGTGTTCCCCGGGGTTCGGGACCTGCAGCGGCCGAGGCGTTGCGGCGCTCTCAGTCCTGGGGTTCACAAATGGATCTCGCTGAGGCTGCTGGGGTGGGTCCGTCCTTACCTCAGCCCTCACGAGACCAAACGGGTTCCAGTCACGGGCACTCCTCGGGAGATGTTCGTGCTGTGACTCCAACATTAGCTTTGTCGAGTTCCGATAGTGAGATGGACTTAGCTAGTGTTGACCCGGCAGAGGAGGCTTCGCCACTCTCCTCGCCGGCGTTTGAAGAGCTAGTTGAGGTTGTGGCGCGAGCTGTCTCTCGTCTGGATATTGAATGGCCGGCGGAGACCAGAAGCGCCCGTCCTAAAAGAAGTATGTTGGACGAGCGTTATCTGCCGGCTCGCGTCACTCCCCCGCGCCGAGCTATGCCTTTCCTTCCCGATTTGCATGCCGAGGTATCCAGATCGTGGGAAAAGCCAGCCTCTGAGAGAGTTCATACACGGAACAGTTCGATGTATACGAATCTCGCAGGGGCTCAAAGCTATTGCTATGGGGGGATGCAGAAGGTGGATGAGGCGCTTGCGAGCTACCTTGTGCCCCAATCTGCGTCCTCCATTAAAGCTCCGGCGCTCCCCTCCAAGCCGATGCGCGTCACGTCGTCTTTGGTGGGGAGAGCGTACTCAGCCTCTAGTCAAGCCGCAGCGTGCCTGCACACCACGGCTCTGCTGCAGGCTTATCAGGCTGAGTTGCTGGGGGACCTCAACGAGGGCGGCGGTATCGGTCCGGAGACAGTGGCAGAGCTGCGCCGGACCGTGGATCTGTCTCTCCGGGCCACTAGGGAGACGGCCTACTCTGTCGGTCGCTCCATGGCAGCTCTGGTGGCTACGGAGAGACATCTCTGGCTCAATTTGTCTTCCATCAAAGATAGGGACAAATTTGTTTTGCTGGACGCTCCTCTGTCCCCTTCGGGCTTGTTCGGCGACGCCGTAAAAAGCGTTGTCGACAAGTTTCAGGAGGCTGCACGACAGCAGGTGGCGTTCAGTAAAGTTATTCCCCGCCGCCCTCCACGTGAGACCGCCAGTCAAAGGGGGTCTCAGAGCTCTTCACACAGGGCCGCTCAAAAACGAAGTGTCGCCACCCGTCTTCCTCCGGCTAATCCCGGGGGGTCGGGGCGACAGGCTCAAGCCTCTGGCAAGAGGGGCGATCTGAGGGCTGTCCTGAGCGCTAAGAAGGCTAAGAGCAAGCGGCCCTGACGCCAAGCCGCAACAAGGTGGTGTATCCCTGGAGCAGCTGACCAGTCAGCCCGCCATGGGAAAACCACCCCCTCTGAGGAGGGTCCTAGAGCACTCCACCCGGGAATCCGGAAATCCCGGCCCAGTGGTGGACATGCCATCAGCACCAGAGGCCAGCCCCGGGAGGCTGGTTCCCCTAGTAGAATTCCGGGATGCGTGGTCACGGCTACCCGGTATCTCTCAGTGGGTCCTGCGCACGGTCACCTTAGGGTACGCCATTCAGTTCGGGGTCTCACCACCCCAGTTCTCGGGGGTCCTACAGTCTGCTGTAGGCCCTCAGCAGGCTCTGGTCATGGAACAAGAAGTAGACACTTTGCTGGCGAAAGGGGCCATCGAGTATGTACCCCTCGCAGAGAGCAAGTCCGGGTTCTACAGCCGGTACTTCATAGTTCCAAAGAAGGATGGAGGGTTGCGGCCCATTCTGGATTTACGTCTCTTGAATCGTGCGGTCAAGCGTCTAAAGTTCAAAATGCTAACGCTCAAACAGATCGTAGTGCAGATCAGATCCGAGGATTGGTTTGTCACAGTCGACCTCAAGGACGCTTATTTCCATGTCTCCATCCTTCCGCAACACAGGAAGTTCCTGAGGTTCGCCTTTGGGGGAAAGGCGTACCAGTATCGGGTGCTTCCTTTCGGCCTAGCGCTCTCACCCCGCACGTTTACGAAAGTCGTGGACGCTGCTCTAGCTCCCCTGCGGTCACGGGGCATCCGTGTCTTAAACTATATAGACGACTGGCTTATTCTGGCCCAGTCGCCGCAGTTGGCGGAGCAACATCGAGATGTAGTGCTCGCACACATAAAGGAGCTGGGGTTGAGGCTGAACGCCAAGAAGAGTGTCCTTTCTCCTGCTCAGAGAACCACCTTCTTGGGAGTCGTCTGGGACTCAGTAGCGATGTCGGCCCGGCTTTCCCCCGGGCGCATCCAAGTTATCTGTTCAGCCGTCAAGAGCATCAAGTTAGGCCAGCCACTCACTGTCAGACACTTCCAGAGGGTGTTAGGGCTCATGGCAGCGGCTTCCTGCGTCATCCCGTTGGGCCTGCTGCACATGAGACCCCTGCAGTGGTGGCTAAAGACCAAGGGGTTTTCCCCGAAAGGGAACCCGCTTCGCATTATCAAGGTCACGGGGCGATGCCTACGCGCCTTGAGTATGTGGAAGAATCCTTGGTTTCTGTCTCAAGGCCCAGTGCTAGGGGCTCTGGCTCGGAGAGTCTCTCTCTCGACAGATGCCTCCCTCTCGGGCTGGGGGGCGGTCTTGAGAGACCGCTCCTCACAAGGTCTATGGAACAGTCGGCACCAAACCTGGCACATAAACATGTTAGAGTTACTGGCGATCCGCAAAGCACTCCGTGCGTTCCTACCGGACCTTCGCGACCACCATGTCACTGTCTTCACCGACAGCATGACTGCGGTTGCGTATATCAATCACCAGGGGGGTCTGCGTTCGCGACCACTTTACAAGATGGCGCGACAGATCCTCCTCTGGGCCCAGGGAAAGCTGCTCTCCATCCGGGCGGCTTACATCCCGGGGGTCCAGAATGTGGGAGCAGACGCCCTGTCGAGACAGGGGGCGAGACCAGGGGAATGGCGACTCCACCCCGAGGTGGTGGAGCAAATTTGGGAAAGGTTCGGAAAGGCACAGGTCGACCTGTTTGCCTCGGTAGAAAACTCCCATTGCCCTCTGTGGTTTTCACTCACACATCCAGCGCCTCTGGGGCGGGATGCCGTGACGCAGGCATGGCCGAGGTTACGCCTGTATGCTTTTCCCCCGATCGCTCTGCTCCCGGGAGTTCTGGCCAAGGTTCGCCGGGACAAGGTCCGTCTCACGCTAGTGGCCCCCCACTGGCCGTCCAGAATATGGTTCACGGACCTTGTGTCCCTCCTCGACGGGGTCCCCTGGGAGATCCCGATCAGGAGGGACCTTCTGTCCCAGGCGGAAGGTTGCATTCTTCACCCGCAACCAGGGCCGTTGAAACTGTGGGTCTGGCCCCTGAGGGGGCCCAGCTCATAGAGGCCGGTCTCTCAGCCGAGGTTGTTGAGACCATCCTGCAGTCCAGAGCTCCCTCCACGAGGAAACTCTACGCCTTGAAGTGGAAGCTCTTCACTTCTTGGTGTAGTGAAAGGCAGCTGAACCCAGTAACCTGCCAAATTGGCAAAGTACTGGAGTTCCTGCAAGAAAGATTTGTGGCAGGGCTGTCCCCCTCCACCTTGAAGGTCTACGTGGCTGCTATAGCGGCTTGCCACGTACCTCTGGGTGGGGTGTCCTTGGGCAGGGACCCCCTAGTCACTCGTTTCCTCCGTGGTACATTAAGGCTGAGACCTGCGGCACAGACCAGGGTGCCTGCCTGGGACTTGTCCATGGTACTCCTAGGCTTGTCCCAGCCACCCTTTGAACCTCTAGAGGGTATCTCTATCAAGTACCTCTCGCTAAAAACCCTTCTTTTGCTGGCTATCACTTCGCTTAAGAGGGTCGGGGACCTTCAGGCCCTCTCAGTGGCCCCATCATGTCTTGAGTTTGCGCCCGGGATGGCGAAAGCTTTCCTCCACCCGAGGCCGGGCTACGTCCCCAAGGTTCCCACTAATGTGGCTCGGTCTGTCACGCTGCAGGCCTTCTGCCCTCCCCCATTTGACGATCATGAGCAGGAGCACAAGAACAAGGTCTGTCCAGTGCGAGCACTGGACGCTTACGTTCACAAGACTGCCACGTGGCGTAAGTCGGACCAACTGTTCGTTTGCTTTGGGGCCCCCGAGGGTGCCCCAGCTTCCAAGCAAACTCTGAGCAGGTGGATAGTCGAGGCTATCTGTCTAGCTTATGAGTCGGCCGGACATGCTTCTCCTTTGAGGGTCCGAGCCCACTCCACTAGGAGCATGGCGGCATCCAAGGCTCTCCTCTCCGGAGTCTCCTTGCCTGACGTTTGTGCTGCGGCTGGCTGGTCCTCGCCGCACACATTCATGAGGTTCTACCAGCTAGACCTCGATGCCGCCTCGGGAACCAGGGTGCTCTCTCAGTGAGCTGGGACACACCCGGATGCTGACCTCGCTGAGGTGGCGTTGGCATAGCGTTCCCCTAGTGCTTCGACACAGCTCGAGTTCCCTGAAAGGGAACGTCTCGGGTTACTTATGTAACCCTGGTTCCCTGAGGGGAACGAGACGCTGTGTCTTGGCCTCAGCTCCGGGCGCATCCGGGCCCGCTTCAGGCATTCATGGCTGACGCGCCCCGGTTTCAGACGCGCTTTATGCTCTTCCTCATGACGTCACCGGCTGCGGCCGGCAGTGACGCATTCACACGCGTTCGCTTCTCATTGGTTGCATAGATCTTCACGTGACTCACGCAAGGCTATTTCCCCTAGTGCTTCGACACAGCGTCTCGTTCCCCTCAGGGAACCAGGGTTACATAAGTAACCCGAGACGATATTTCACTTGAAGCCCTCATATAGGCCTATAATTTGTTTCTCATAATGTACATTGTAAATAATGCATTATAGATTTTCCTAAATAATTGTAACAAATTAAATTTCATTATAAATGTACATATTCCTTGTTACATCTGAAATTATTGTACATTATTGAAATTATTATAGCATTGTTAGTTCCTAAAGGTGTAGCAATAAATATATTAGTATTAATGTGTTAAATTAATATTATTCATAAGGCCATACAATTTCCTGTTGCTCAATCAGTAGAGCATAGGCGCTTGCAACGTCAAGGTCATGGGTTCGATCCTAGTGAAAGCAAGAACTGATTAGAATCTAAATGTGTTTCTTGAATGCAATGCAAGTCGCTTTGGATAAAAGTGTCTGATAAATGCATGAATGTAATTGTACAATGCATTATGAGGTTCATCACAAGGCATAATGAATGTGTTACCGAACGTTTCATTTTCCAGAATGCATCACCTGTGCAATTCTTCTTACAGTTTTGATTCAAATTCCAATCATCTTTTTTGTTACTAATTCACTTCAAATTCACACACATGAATTGAATGGGAACTGATCTTTATTTTTGCACAACCATGCTTTCCAAGTTAAACTTGTATCTGATCTTATAATTGGATCAATGTTTTCTTGACCAGCTAGATTGAGACGTTACGTTGACTGTTGATCCGTCTCACAGTGTTTCCATTGATGGTCTTTCGCGTGTGACGACGGAATAAAAGTCTTTCCTGCCAGGATTCCTCTGTCAGTTCTTCCCTGCGCTAAGCGTTTATGATTGCAGTGGGAGCTGCGTCTGTGAGGCATGTAATGACATACAGCATTTGTTCTGGACGGTTAAAAAAAATGCATGCAAATATTCATTCTAAATTGCTTTTAATATCCTGATGCGTGGACACAATGGAAGAATGTGGTTAAATCTCACGAAGCCTGTCATGAAATGTTCCAGTCATATTTCAGCCCAAAAAATATATTTGCAGAAGAAAGATGAAAACTGTTTTTTAAGGATAATCATGCCAAGATTAGATCTTCGCTTGTTTTGTGAGTTCACTTTATTTACACAATCCCATAATTCTCAACATGTTTGTGAAATTCACCAGAATTAAAGCTTGAATTTGAAATGCTTTTAACATTTAAGTGTGACAAAAAGACAATATTGTATGTTTTTACTGTACAATTGTAACTAACAAAAGTTAGTGTCTTATAAATGAATGCATTATTATTAAATTTAATTGATTTAATATAATGTAATGAAACACTATCACAACTAAAAACAGGTTTGAGTTCACTTTACTATCCACCTTCAGAGTGACAAGTTTATTATATCATAATATATGACAAAATAATCACAATATAACTCTTTGGCAGTTGTGTAGCCATATATATCATTTTTAAAATAAAAAATCATAAGACACTTAAAAACAATATTTATTTGTATGTCGTGGGCATTAACTGACATCAGAGAACCGTGAATATGCAAATGTCGTTAAATATTGAAATTTTCAAGTAAATGTTATGTTTAAGAGGCTCGGCTAACAAAAAACATTTAGTCATCCTACACTACAATAATGAGACATGTCCTATATATGATTTATTATTTTGGAGTGAAATATTATTTGGACATTTTGACGGGTTTCCTCCTTCCCCCTAGGAAGAAGTACCTTAAACATTTTGCGCCCCCCATCTCTCCTATTTCAGAACGTTTCCCCTTTATTGTTTCACACATATTCCCTATGCTCGTCACGTGACACACCGCAGCCACAAAAAGCACTGTATGACAGATGTATCACAATTAATTAGTTTTTTCTTTTTTATTCAAAATATTGACCAACTACCTGATATTCGGATTCTGAAAGTGAATGAGTTTTGCCGATTAAAAGCCTTTTTAATGATCATGTTAACCGATCTATGAAGCGCGACGGGCGCCGCAGTTCAGAGAATCTGTTCTGTCGGATTTACAACACGTCAGTTCAGCCACTTCTCTCGAAATACATGACTGTAAGTGGCTGGTGAAGTGGGCGAAGAATAGAGTGAACTTTATAGTTACCAATTCAATGTGTATCTGATATAAATAAAACACCTAGTCAATTAATAATTGAACGGATTGCCATATGCTCTTTTATAAACTCTGAGCGCGTCCGTCTCTGGATCAGCGCCAGATATCACAAGAAAACGCGTTTGAATTTAGCAGTAGATCACGTGACACACTGAACGCTTTAATCGAACCCGTGTGATCGTACGCGTCAAAGGGTTAAGGGTTTGTGATCTGCACTTCATATCTGCTGCTCTGTGCTGTGTGCTCGAATTCGGTGCAAAAAAAGCATGTTCCCCGGGGTCACTGGTATTGCTCCGAGCCCCCACTATTTGAGAAGCACTGCCTTATACGAGGTCATGATGGAAAAAGAGTTGTTGTTATTTTTAGCTGCTAGGATATTATACATGTAATGGCTCAGTATATGAAAATGTTAACGTTGTATCTATAAGAAGTTTTGCTGTACTTGCAGTCCTTATAGCAAATTACACGCTTCCACATCAAAACTTTTTCATTGTTTCTGTTCTTTTAGTTTGTGGTTGTGTGTGTTTAAATTATAGGTCTCTTTTTTCCACAGTATGTTCGTAGTTCAATATCTGAGGTCTCCATCAGTAAGTCTCTCTGTGTGTGTTTGCTTGCGTAAACGTCCATGTTTCCTATAGGTCTCAACCACTTCCTCTTCATCCATCCGTATTCACAGAGGGGATCAAAATCCATCCTTTCCCCCATCCATCACATTTTCCATCTCATAGAAATCTGCTGCTCACCACAAAAGTGAAACATGATACAGAGTCTTCCTAAACGTCTGATCCCACTGCCAACTATAACCTCAAGATGCTGACTGTCCCGATTTCAGATCCCATCCCATATTCCACTTCATCAGGTCATCCTACAGTTTCCATGCTGCTTTACTCGAGTTCTCGTGTGTTTATAGTGTTGATCCTGACTGAACTTAGTCTGAAATCCCACCATAAAAATGTTCCTAAAAGAATATTTGTGTGCTTGCATGTTGGGAAAGGGTTGTGTCAGTGTGAAGTGATATATTCACAGGCTTTCTGCACTGTATGAACATCAACGAAAGGAAATTTCCTCCTGCGCAACATCTTTTTCCATCAATCCCACTGCGCTGCTGCAGCTTTTACAGTGCGTCCGTGTAATTGACATGGCCAGCTTACAGACTGTAACTTGTATTACAGTACTTGCATTCAGTGGCGTTTGCTCAAACATCCCTATTATTAATTCTCACATATAAGATGAATGGTTGCAGTTTCCTCTAAACGCTCAATGATGGCTCTAGCAGAGCCGAGGTCATGGGTTCGATTCCCAGGGAACACATCAGGAACTTAAATATAATGCAAGTTCTGCCAAATGCATAAATCTAAATTTAATAGTTTTTTTTGTGTGTAAAAATAATTTTACTTCTCTGGTCAGCCATAAACATTTAATCTGTAATTATCAAACGCTTCCTTACATTATTCCTTATGTATGTACACTACACTTTAAAAGTTTGTTTTATTTATTTATTAATACTTTTTTTAGCAAGGATGAATTAAATGTCAGTAAACACATTAATAAAGTTAGAAAAGTTTTCAATTTAAAATAACTTTCTATTCATCAAAGAACCCTGAAAAAAATGAAGCATCACAACTTAAAACGGTTTTCAACACTGATAATGCTCATAAATGTTTGTTAATCATAAAATCATTATATTAGAATGATTTGTGAAGATCATGTGACACTGAAGACTGGAGTAATGATGCTGAAAATACAACTTTAATCACAGGAATAAATGACACTTTACTATATATTCACATAGAAAACAGCTGTTTTACACTGATATAATATTACACTGTTTTACTGTATTTATCTTCTAATAAATTCAGCTTTAATCACAGGAATAAATGACACTTTACTATATATTCACATAGAAAACAGCTGTTTTACACTGATATAATATTACACTGTTTTACTGTATTTATCATCTAATAAATTCAGCTTTAATTACAGGAATAAATGACACTTTACTATATATTCACATAGAAAACAGCTGTTATACACTGATATAATATTACACTGTTTTACTGTATTTATGATCAAATAAATGCAGTCTTGCTGAGCAGAAGAGTCTTTGTTCAGAAACATAAAATCTGTCATTTGTCTGATCTGTAATGGATAAAGCAAATATATGAACCGTGTCTGACTGACACGATCTGAAAATAAAGTTCATCCACTCTTTCTTAATGTTAAGATCACAAGACAGGCAATGCAGAGTTGTTTCTCCTCAGTACAAAATGTCTCATACACTTCAGATGCCTCTATCGTTTTTGTTACTCAAGTAATCTTGTGTATTCGCCTCACTCTCGTATTTACAACATGATGTGCACCAATCAGCAGCGGGACTGAAGTAGCCGTTGATCTTCCCCGGTCTTTTGTTGCTCCACCATGACGAGGTCGTTGAGTCGTTTTGGAAGCTTGGTTTCAGTAAAAACTGTTTTTGGACTAAACAGGAAGCTAGGTGTTCTGAAACTTGCAACTTATTTTTATAGTACAATGAACTCTTATATTTCAGAAGATCATTAGTTTTCTCAATTAATGAACCTTTTAACATTATTAATTCTCTGTCATATGAGAGCTTCCCCCATTAGTACATATGTACTAGCGTTTTAATATCGGTTAATGCGTTTTTACCGCGTGTATGCATCTTGGTGAGGCTCTTAACTAGCAGCTTGATGTTTTCTTCTCAGAGCTTCACGCTCAAATGCACCGCGGCTCTGAGTTTTGCCCCCAGTTTTCTGCAACAGTCAGTGGAATTTCAGATGTCTATTTCTTCCCATCATGAGGCATTTACCACTGCAAATGTACAAGCCTTTAGCATTGTCCCCAAGAGCCTCGTAAACCAATGAGATCGCAGCTTCCATGAGCTCATGGCGTGAGCAGCCGTTATTAATGAGGCACATGTATGGAGGCGAGGAGTTTGCACCATATGCCCGCTCTGGCTGTAGGGTTGTTGCTGGTGTTTTGGAACGAGCTGGGTGGGCAAAGGTGCAGTACAAACTATTAAACCCTTCTGGGGAACACAGGCCAGAGTGTTTAGGATAGAAGAGGTTTTGCAATCGTTAGATTAGGTTTTCAGTGCCATTTCATTTATCATCACTAAACAACTGGAAACACTGTACAATAAGGTCTCACTTATAAACATTATAATGCATTAGCTAACATATATTATATGCATTAACATAGTACATGTTGAAATGAACGTAGAAATGCTGTAGAAGGATTGCTCATTGTTGGTTCATGTTAACTTCTCTTATACCAACAAATCTGATACGTTTGTGTTCATATACTTCACGGTTAAAAGTAAAGCTTCTAAAAGGGGATTTTTCACATTTGATCACACTTTCACACTTTCCTGTGGTTCAAACAGTAGATTGTGGTGCTTGCAACGCCAAGGTCATGGGTTCGATTCCCAGGGAAAGAAGGAACTGATTAGAATATCAATGTGTTTCTTGAATGCAATGCAAGTCGCTTTGGATAAAAGCGTTTGACAAATGCAGAAATGTAAATGTAAATGATGCCATAAAGGAATCGTTTTTGGTTTCCACAAAAAAAAAATCTTAAATGGAATGGAAAGTAAATTTTGGAATGGAAATGAAAGTTCTTCATGGAACGATGGCAATACAGACCCTCTTGTTTTTAAGAGTTTTGTGGAGTTTAGTGGAGTTAGCTTTGAAACATTAGGTTTCTGAATATCAGCTTTATCATCTCCGCAGTTTGAATCACAAATGATTGAGGAACAGCTCCATATACATTATTAAATCGATTCAACTTCCAGAGAAGCGTGTGTGTGCGTGTTATCAGAGCGTGTGAAGCCCCGGGAATGACAGCTGTGAAGTCTAAAGCAAGCATCAGAAAACAGTTTCTCTCCACAGGTTGCTCATCCTTTTGGGACGGCTCACTAAAAGCTGTTTGTTTGCATTTGCTCTGCGTGTTGAGAAGATCCCCTTGTGATCCTCCAGCTGTGCTTACTCTCTGGAAACAGATTTGAAATTGTGTTCGGGTTCATTTAACCTACTTTTGATTGTTAAACAGTTTGAAGCACTTAAACTATTTATTTCTTCTTGAATCTTGGGACTTTCTCATTTAGGATCATGAATGTGCGTGCAGAGTGTCAACACACAGATTTGTTTTGGAAAGGCGGTGTACGTTTTGGTTGCATCGACTCCTTTTGGTTCCCATGCAATTTGATTAGAATCAAAACTGCAGGAGTCAGACACAAAAAAAAAAAGAAAACCTTTTTTGTACTTCGTCAAACATTAAAATATGTAATGCATGAGAAATTGAAGACTCGTCTTCTGAATCATCCAAGTGACATCTATTTGAAGATAAATCCGTTAAATCATGTTCGGGATCTTGCGTAAATGAGGTAGCCAGAATGACATAACCATAATTTACATTTTTAGCCACTTAAATACTGATGTCGTTTGTTATCTGAAAATGTATTGATTAGTTTTGAGTTTATTCAAAACAATTAAAAGTAAAATTTACAATAAAATTTACAGTAAAATTAGACGTGTTCTTTTTCAAACTTAGTTCAATAAGCTTTGTTGTATTTACATTAGCAACAATGCATGTAGTGGAATCTGTAGACTTCATATTTGCTGTACTGAAAATATTCTGGACAATTGCTTATTCGCCAGCGCTTCATGTGGGCCTGATTATGAGCGGCTTGTATCTCATTAAACTCTTAAGTAGCTCTTCAATATGTTCTGTTCTGATACAGTGTTACAGTGAAAAACTAATAGAGTTCCACAACTTTCCTGTTTTTCTTCAGCTCATCAATAGGAAGGACAAGGCCACATTTGACAAGCTGGACTACCTGACGTCTAAAGAGCATAACTACGCCAGGATGAGAGAGTACATCCGCTCCCTGAAGATGGTGTCCTGCATCCCCTACTTGGGTGAGTCCTCCTCTCTTCTTTTGCCTGGTCCGAACCTGAGTTGGATTGCTCCCCTCCCCACCTGCCACTGCTGGATTGTGCTCTCATTGTGTTATTTAAAGCTGCTTTGAAGCGCTATGTAAATAAAGGTGACTTGACTATTCGGATCCAACTGCGGTGCGTTTGCATCATAAAGCAGCAGCTGACGCGTGGTATCTATGGATGCAGGAGAAGACTGCAAAATGCATGGTGTTTTTGAACCTTTGGGTTTGTTTTCCAAGTGTCAGCACATATTCTGTTTAGTGGCTTTCCAAAGTCACGGTTCACTCGGCATTTTCCCTGGCCACATTTTTGATATCGACCCCATTTGGGAAAAGATATTTAGATATTGTTTTAATGATCTCATCATTTGCCACATACTGTTACACATGTGTTTTCTTTCTCAGTTGTTTACTTTCACTTAAAACAGAGCTGACTCTGTTTTACATGAATACTCAACGGCATTATTTTGTGTGTATTTGACTGTTTAAGCGCAATAAGCAGCGGAATAAAAGCTGAGAGATCTGCAGGAATGAGTAAGCTGGTATTGTGTAACTTTTCTATGGAAAATTAGTGTTATTTCAGTATTGATATGCATCAAAACAAATCTATATTTATGACAACACTACGTTTATTCATTTAGGTTTGCACTTAGTTTAAGTGTTTATTCAGTATTTCAGATGCCCTTTTAAAAGACAATTGAAAAATGTCTATATTATATTTGAAATTCGACCCGCCAAAGTGGTTAATAGGGGTGACAAGGTGTTCATGTCAAGCCCTGGTCTTCAATAGCCGTGTAGTTCACATGAACTGTTTACCAGACCATCAGAAAACAGCATTCACGTCATCCAAACAATCTCTGACGTCGATCCAACATTTTTAACATCTCGTTCTTGACCGAGGGATCGGGTTTGGCTG
The DNA here is from genome assembly GCA_037043235.1 of Rhodeus uyekii. Classification (NCBI taxonomy): domain Eukaryota; kingdom Metazoa; phylum Chordata; class Actinopteri; order Cypriniformes; family Acheilognathidae; genus Rhodeus; species Rhodeus uyekii. The sequence continues at coordinate 1,197,276 of JAWRVZ010000170.1, forward strand.
GTTAGAGCGGACCAAATCATGAGCGGCACATGCTTTTTGTTATCATCCTTGGAATAAGTATGCTCAGCGTTCAAATATGAAACATGTCTTATTATTTTAGGCTTATTTCACCGTGTTCCCATGTTCTCTCACTCGATCGCGTGTTAGAGTTCAGAGCGCACACACTGGGCTTCAACGGAGATCACAGGCGTACGGTTCTCATTACCTCTCAGACTCAACAATATCAGTGATCAGAGATTGTTGGAAACATCTCATATTCTTCTGCACTTTGTCATTTTAAGCTGCTGTTCTGATTTAACACAAATTGGAAGGAGATGGATAGCTGGCACGCATTAGATTGTCTGGGTTTGATCTGTAGAAATGTACAGGTGTTATTTCTTCAGGATTGTCTGAGAAATTATATGTTGATTGCTTGTGCGTATTCTGTCCAAGAAATGTCAAAAAGTCATGTTTTGTTGGTATTTTTGCATACGCAGACCTTTGGCTAAATGCCACCAAAATAATAAACATCCTTAGCAACTCAGTCTGGCCATGAATCTTCTACTTCGATGGTAAGAGATTGTTTGTGTAACATGTAAGCAACCACCGGTGGAGCTTTTCTCTGCAATTTAGATACAGGATTATCTGGAAAAACAGAAATAATTGAAAGGCATGAAAAAACACTGAAACAACATTGTTTCCTTGCCCGAGTGCAATATGTATGTTGGAGTGTTGCTTGAGTTGTTGTTATTTCTGGACTAAAAAGTGGTGCTTTTTACATGTTTATTTAGTGTGGATAGCAAGAACACAATTTGCATTAATAGCCCCTAAATCTTGAACTGCTTGACTAGTTTGATTGTAAGATAGTTGGTCTGTAGGTCAGAATGGCGACCACTTTCTTTCTATTTACTGATTTACTCTTCTGATGCAATAATTAGCAGACACTTTTATCCAAAGGAGGAACACAAGCAATTCCTCAAATAGTCAACGATACTTGTAATATATAATGGCAGATTTATCAGAGAACTAGATGAGGAAGCAAGCTAGATAATAATCAGTATCAGTGTTTTTTTTTATCAATTAGCAGCCCTACAAAACGATTGATTCAGACAACAAGGTACAGTAATACATTGAGATACGAGTATTCCGAGATACGAGCAAGCATTCAAGCATTTTTGCTTTGAGATACGAGTAAATATTTGAGATGCGAGTAAATATTTGAGATACGAGCAGCTTACAGACGCTAGAGGTGTTCAGCACTCGGAGCAGCTCAAGCTCCTCATTTATGGGTAATTGCATATGATCTCCACTAGAGGCAGCTTGGTTTTACAGCAGGAGGTTACCGGGGGCGACGAGTGATTCACCAGTATTAAGCTGGGAGCAGCACGAGTTATGAGTGTTCAATAATAATACATATGAGCTTCTGAGTCTATCCAATACACAACACGAGAAGAAACACTACACTTCTGTATTGTATTTGTGTTTTCTACGTTATCCCTCCTCCTCCTCCGCCATTAGCTGCTACTGTATCGTCTGTCTCGAAGGTAAGAACTTTAGATCATAGAAATCCTTATTAACTATAATTTGTGTGTGTGTCTCTATAGCAATTAAAAACATGTTTTTTCCATTGTTATTAGCACTAATAAGGGAGTTTTTTTAGAGGGCTGGAACAGATACATGTTTTTCTGTTATTTCTCAAGGGAAAACATGATTTGAGATATGAGCAATTCGAGTTACGAGCTCAGTCCTGGAACGGATGTTGCTCGTATCTCAAGGTATTACTGTACATTTAGTTTGAGAACTGACTGTCCCAGGGCAATGTCATGCTTACTAATACCTTCATGTGTGTTGATGTGACCTGATGGTATTCAGAGTATGTACTCGTCCTACTGTCCTTAAAATTCCCTCTCAGGCTGAACAATCAGTGTGTTGTTCTCTCTTTCGGGTCATTACCGTAAGCTTGAACAAAATTACTGCTTGTGTGCACCACTGTCACAAAATCTCTCATCGTCCTTTCTGTAGTTCCATAGTATCTCAGTAACATTTAATCAGACATGAACTCACTTTTCAACCCATCCACAATTGATTTACAGTCATTTTAAAGTCAGCATGAATTGAAAATGAATCCTGTTTTTACTTCAGTTCAGGTTTGCATTATGATGCATGTTATTCTAAAGACCTCTGATAGACTTTTTACATTTCAGTTATTTCTGATTAATTAAATCCCTTTTTTCTCAAAGTCCTGTTTGCAATTGGAAACACTTGAGTGAAAATGAGTTCCAAATGGCATTTTATTTTAAGTTTATAACTTTTGTTGTTTTTTGACCACCATGATCAAGCCTAAATATAATCGGCTATAAATGTTTCACCCCCGCTATCACATGACTTCAACGTCACCATTATGCTGCCAACAACGCTTTCAATCTTTATCTAAAATCTACAAATTGGAAAGTTTGAGTTGGATTAGTTTGCAGGAGCACAAGTGTAAACACAACGTGGCTGTGAAAGCGACTAGTGAGTAGATGAGTTTACTTTTTATACAGACTTTAATGTATTTTCCAGGCATTTACAAGGTTTTCCTCATTTGGAAACTAATGCTCATGACACCCAACAACGACCGGGATGTTGCAGCAAAGGATTGGGATTGTTCCCTAAGTCTCCCGTCGGGCCCTTAGAGCCTTTGACATTTAGACGCTTGAACAAACAAACACATTGACTTTGAACTCAGTCCATCTGTTGCTTTTTCTCGACTCGTCTTTCGTGTTTAAGACTCGTTTTATGTCTTTCACAGTTTATCACAAAAGATCTTGTCTCTAAACCGCAGTAGCTGTACATAATTTATTGAAACATTCTGTAAGTACAAAACACAACCATACTCTGCGTTACACAAATACAGTCACTCATACGCCCTGTTTACAGCTCTTAATAAGGTGCGTTTGGTCAATCTGCTTTCAAGTGGATGGTGCTAAATGCAAGTGTAAATGTGGTCTGACACGTTTTGAGCTTGTCCACTTTTCAGAGGTAGACGACAACACATTTGGTCAGAACGCTCAAATGTGTTGGAACAGCCACTAGAAGACCATCTGCTCTCCGTCTACTGACCTAATGAGTAAACATTATGGGAAGTGTCGACTGAAGACCCATTTCAAGTTGTTGACCCATAACCCATGTTATCTCGCCATTCCTGCTTTCTAACACACACTCACAGCGTTCGGCTGGTCTTGTGGCCGTCAGAGCAGAAACGAAAGCCGAGGCTCTCAGTGTTTTTCTGTCGTCTTTGGTTATGTTCATATCTAAATTGCACAAGCTTATTTTGTCAAAAGATCTGAAAAAGCCCATGCTTTCACCTGCCCATTGACAGAAGTGGTTGAAAGTGGACAAAAGAGACGGACTAAAACACCAGGTGTAAGCGAGACTGTGTCTCCCTCGTCTACTTGTGATCCGATCGACTGAAACGCATCTTAATAGCAGGAGTAAACCGGACTATAGCTTCTATATACAGATGGTTTTCAAACAGGACTCAAGTGAGTGAAATCATTCATGGACATATGGATGCTGTTACACTAAAATGTTCAGTAATATACAATGCAGACATCTTTTGTGATGTTTGCTGAGGCTTTGTTTTGGTGGTTTAATGTCTCTTCATTTACACTTTAGCTATAGTTTCATACACAACAACTAGGATAAACTTACGTCTAAATGTTGGCAACAATTTTTATTGCTGCTAAAAAGTCCCATGTTGTCCACTTTGTGGGGCACAAATGCAGTTTTAATGATTGCAATTGCATCATTAAAAGTGAACACTATAAACAGTTGAAATGTTGAAGAAGGTTTGCCTTTGTGCTATTCAAATTAGCCTAGTTATTGAAGTTTTTGGGGGCGTCACTTTTTGGTTTTACAATTTCATTCTCTTTATTTACAATTTAGCTTGCAAATATGGGCATGCGTGATAACTAGGTTGAATTTATCTCTAAATGTTGAAGTTTTAACACATAATATCCCTTTAAGAGGTCTGAAATTCCTATGTAGTCCAGTTTTTAGAGCACAATTGCAATGCACCCTCTATTGGAAATAAACGGATGCTATGCTATAAACGGATGAAATGCTTGAAGAGTTTTCAGAGGCTTCACATGTGTGAATTTTTTATTTTTTTTGATGAGGTGTTCATTTAACCAATTTACACCTTAATTTAGATTGTAAATTGGTGCATGCAAAATAAGTAGGTTCAGTTTAAAAAACCCTTTTAGGCGTCCAAAAACCCTGTGCAGTCGACTTCACATGGCACAATTGCAACATACCCTTTATTGGAAGTCAATGCTATAAACAGATCAAATGATATGAGAACGGACTAATTTGAACTGTTCAAATGCCTCCGTTAGTACACAACAGATTGTGTTTTATAGCCCTAATGTAAACTCAAAATAACAGCGCTTTTCTTCAAGGTTAGACTTCTTACAGTGAGAATGAGGTTACAGATGCCTGTTAAAATCAGATCACGGAAACGTACTCTATATCCCCATTTTAAGCGCACTTGTCATACACACACGATGCTGTCCAGCTTCAGGTCATGTCTCCAGGTTTGCTTGACTGAAGATGGCATTTCTAGCCTTTTGACTTGCTCTTCAGTGTCCAAAAGCCCGGACACCATTGGGACCTGTCACTCCAGGAAACCCCGAAAGTCCTTCATGAAGTCATGTTTTGGGACTTTCAATATCTGTGACTGTTTATGAGTCTTATGAATTCTTAATATGCAAAGTAAACAATCAATAATTAACAAAAAACAACAACATTAACATTGCACTATTTACAATGTCTTTAGAGTTATTTGCGTTTTCCTTCACATGATGTTTCTAATGGAAAGTGTTGGGATTTGGCCGGATCATCATAGTGACCTTCTTCAAGGAATACGAACCACCGCGGAACTCGGCCCAGTAAACTCCGTCCTGGTAGCGGCTGCGGTAATGCCCACCGCGGTACCAAACGCCATTCAGGTTCGAGTGGGCGCAGGCGTTGTACCACCAACCGCCCTTCTGGTAGTGGGCACAGTTTCCTGAATGAGAGGAAATGAGGTTTGAGTAAGTGAACTTTGTGACTTTGTAGAATCACACACTGTTACAAATTGATTATTTTTTAGAATGCTGCAATGATGATGTCATTAGTGTTTGCAACACGTCATTTAGAATCATCCTAGTTGAAACTACCCAGAACACATCGCAACCACCTAGTAACATCCTAGCAACCACCCAAAATACCCTAACAATCACCCCGTACACCCTAGCAACTGCCTAGAAACCACCCTGGATACCCTAGCAACTGCCTAGTAACATCCTAGCAACTGCCTAGCAACCACACAGAATACCCTAGCAACACCCTAGCAACCAACCGGAATACCCTAGCAACTGCCTAGCAACCACCCCGGATACCCTAGCAACCACCCAAAACACTTAGCAACACCCTAGCAACATGTTTGTTTCTGATAATTCATAGTAGCGACTACGTAGTTAATGTTAAATCGTGCTACCAACATCTTAAATTAAGTTTCTGGTGTGACATTGTCAAGCCAACTTCTAAAGTTTGTCTCGACGAACTTTATCCTCTAGTTGTAGAATATAAACTCTGTGACCAACAAAAGTTTAAGGTTCTTACAGGTTTTGTTCATCAAGATAATCATCAGAAGTAAAAAGCTATAGTTAGGCTTTAAAGAACTGCATTACAGTTGCATGACTTACAAAAAACTAAATGCGTTGACTTCTGAATGATGGAACCGGAAGTTTCAGTACTCATTTCTGCAGCACTGTATAGTTAGTATGCGTTTTAGCCTTTATTGAACAATGAAAACATGCTATGGTCTCTGCAAACAAGTTGGAGTAGTGTTTGATCTGTGTTGGCAGTGATACCTGTGTACGCGTCGTGATCTCTGTCTAAGGTGGTAAACTGTTTCCCATTGTGCCAGGTAAGCGAATCTCCGGCGTTGCCATGGTAACGGCCCACCCTCAGCTTGTAGAAGTCGGCCTCTGGCTCCAGACGGAAACTGGCGTATTCTGCGAACGTCTTTCTGCCTGACCAGTCCTCGAGCGTCACCAGCAGCTTATAGTTGCCTTGGTTGGTCAGCCAGTAGATGTTCTCCAAACCAAGCCAGTATTCACCGTCAATGTTCCCAAATCCTTGCTAAGTTAGAAAAGAGAGAGATTGTTTTGTGACAACTATAACTGATAACTGTGTGACAACTACTGCCTACAACTATAACACATAAAAAATGCAATTTGATGATTCAAAGTAGTAGCGTGTAGTAGTTGATTATATATTGTGGAGTGTTTCATCAAATCTCTGTTCCCACCGTTTTGTTAATTTATATATGTGTGTGTGTGTGTGTGTGTGTGTGTGTGTGTGTGTGTGTGTATGTGTGTGTGTATGTGTGTATGTGTGTGTGTATGTGTGTGTGTGTGTGTGTGTGTGTGTGTATATGTGTGTGTGTGTATATGTGTGTGTGTGTATATGTGTGTGTGTGTATATGTGTGTGTGTGTATATGTGTGTATATATGTGTATATATATATGTATATATATATGGGTCTGTCAAGCAAATTGTTTTATCTAATTAATTACACCATGTGACGTTTAGCCTAATTATTGCACATCAAATTTGGCTGAGAAATTACCCCCAAAAGATATTCTAGTAAGTCATTATTGTGTTAAATGTGAAAAGCATCAAATAGACGTTACAAAAAGTAGCTATAGAAATTTTTTATTTGATTCTATACAAGGCTCTACTTTTAGGCTTCACTTACCATGACTGTAAATTTTGACATACTTTTTATTTTTATGTGAACTATACATTTAAGTTTTTTTTTTATTCACATGGAAATATTAAATGTTTTTTAATGAACTTATGCTATACATAATGGCTGTCTGTGGTTGCGTATAGAGTTTTTCAGAACTCTTTATGCTCAGTTGACTTACAGTAACTGGCGTAACCTCTTGATTCTCAAATAAGCTATGCATATTGGGAAACAGTAACTCTTACATTTCTACAGTGCTCATTCTTGTTTTAAAACCTCTTTGCTGGATCCTGAATCATGCCAGATGATGGAATTGAAAAGAACTCCACGCACACCGTACCGTACGCATGTGTTTGTGTTTAACGGTCTCAACATTCGGGTTAATCCCGAAGCAGGTCTGACCACAGTATCAAAAACACCTGAGAGCGAATTTAACTAGCTGTCGGTGGACAGAAATTACACGTTATGTCAGCGACAAGCCAGCTCAACATATACTATAGCATGAGGAAACAGAACAGAATTTACTGAAGCATGTCATAAATCAGCAGCTAAACCATTCACTGTTGTATTACTCATTGTTTAAAGAGATTGTTCAACCGGAAAATCCAAATCTGTCATTATTTACTCGTTCCAACCCTGAATGCTGTTCGTTTTTCCATGCAACACAATGAAGAAGTTTCACCAAAACAAAACGCAACATTCAGATTCAAAAGTGACATGTTGATGCATATGCAAGGTTTGAGATTATTGATGCCGTTCTGTCCTTTTGACAGATGTGTTAATTATGAACAATCCTCAATTCTCCTCAAAGAAAAGAGAAAAACTGATTGGAGAATAAAAGGTTAGCATAAAAAAAAAATGATTTGTTATACAACTACATTTTAGTGCTCTTTAATTCAGTCATTAAGACGTTTCCCTTGACGCTGGGCCTGATTGTAATTCTGGGCTGTAATGACATTGACAGAGTGTTTTCGTCAGACCGTGTTTTTGCGGACGAAGCCCTGGCCCTGGTTCGAAAACCTTGCCCCTCTTGCATAAGCAAATTCTATTGCCGTTTGAAAAGCAATGAATTCAGAAATGGCAGAAAGATGCGGTTTGCTGAGAGACTGGCCGGTTAAGACATTTTGTCATGAAAGCAATGTGTGTTTGGTTACTTTAATGAAGCATGACTGAGGGAAGTACTAGGGGAGTTCCTGCTGTTATCCGCTGATACAGATCAGAAGCATTACACTGGGTTTTGTCGGCTTAGAGCGATGACGTACACATGCATGAGCTCACTTGGTCTCTATTTGTTGGTGTTTGACATTGACAGCAAATGAACAAAAACTCGTTTCTGACCTTATACGTCTCCCAGTTTCGGAAGAAGTTGACCGATCCGTCCATGCGTCTTTGTATGACGGTCCAGCCGCCGGGGTCGTGCCTCTGGTCACACCAGACCTGCATGAGTTTGTTGGTGTTTTCTGGCTTCAGCAGATACATGTTGCTGTTGGCGTGTCCTTCCTCTAGAGCCTGTAAGCAGTCTTTGAACGGCCCTGAAGAGAAAGCAAACATTGAATAGTTCTTCTCAATTTTCTTGAAATCAATTCAGACGAGGTTCAAAGCTGCTGTATATTAGATGTGCCTGTTTCTGAGACCAGTTTGCCTTTCGCAAAGAACTACATTGTGAAAGAGAGTCACTTATTGATGAGCAATGCCTGGCCAGGACCTCCAGGAGTGCGTTTTCTTTTGTGAAAATAATGTCAGATGTTTCAGTTGTGTTGAGGCTAATGGATTAAAGTAAATCTTCTATGCGAACACCACATGTTTACTAAGCATACTGTATGCTTGAGCCAGTAAACCGCTATTTATATCCTCACTGAACAATTAAATGAACTTAAGCTGTCGTCACTGACAACGCTTGTGCAACCATTGTTGTTCACATTTGCATTTAAAATCAAAAGTGCACTGATGCACCAAAACAAATGCCATTTCAGCCTTTTATAGCTTGACTAAATGTGTTCACTATGAACTTATGTTGTGTAGAAGAGTTGTCAAAAGTGTTGCGTACATTATTTTATTTACTATTTGGGACCGACTACCCATAATCCAGTAGGTTTTAAAAGATTTGCATAAAAAAATATCCATTACACTTAATTAAGGCCTATACGGATGATGCATTATAAAGGATTCATAGCATATGTTATAGAGCAGGGGTCTCAAACTCAAATTACCCGGGGGCCGCAGGAGGCAGAGTTTGGGTGAGGCAGGGCCACATCAAGAATTCCATAAAAATAAAAAGAATTCTCAAACGTTCTTTAACTTGACAGTTCTTTAACTTCAATGGGTTCTTCTGAGCATGAACTGTCCTGAACATAAACAGTATTGAAGAACATGAACGGTTATTCTGAATATGACTTATCTTGCCTACTTCTTGCTGCCAGAGACCTGCAGATCTTCCTCTCACGCAGCTGAGACACATTTGGCTTGAAAGAAGAAACTGTTGAGACTCTCAGTATAGCTTGAAGATGATCGTCAGTAAGTAGACCTGGACTCGGACTTACTGAAGTTCAAGGTTGAGGAAAAAGTTACAAATTCTTTCGAGATACTAAGATAAACTATGATAAACTGTCATTATTTTGAGAAGTCAATATTATAAGAAACGTTCTCATTATTTCGAGATATTAAGTCATTATTATGAAACTTTCTCATTTTGTCCAGATACTAAGTCATTATTGTGAAAAACTTTCTCATTTTTTCGAGATACAAAGTCATTATTATGACTTAAATAAAAAAAATTCTCAACTGTGGCGGAAACGGGCTTCCATACTTTCCTAATGACATGAATATCGTAACATTTGTATATGGTAGAAAATACTGAGACTGCTACCGGCTGTTAATTATTAGCTGGGACTGTGGGACACCATTAATAAATGTACTATATACAAACAATGGGATGCAGCCACGGAGGCGTTATTTAATGGATTTTATTTTCTATATTATAACACCGATGTCCCGCAAATCAGCCCATGTCAAATGATGGAAAAACAAAATACAATCCGCATGACGCTAAATCCAACGCCGATAACAGTAACATTCACTTCGTCCAGCTCAAAGTAGAACATGCTCAATTTCAATCACAATAAGAAGTAATAATTCTATGACGGCTTTGACAAATGTGATATTACACGGGCAGGTATGTTTCTCTGTCTGCATCAAGCCCGGCTGATGCCCCGCCCCCGGGAGTCATGTACTCCACTGTGATTGGTTGGCCTGTACAGCTCCAGCTCGCATGAAAAAGGAACCTTTCGCACACACAACGCGGTAAAGCGCAATTCATTCAAAACTCGCGGGCCACACTTACATTAAACTTTCATATGGTCCCGCGGGCCACAAAATATCGTTTCGCGGGCCGCATGTTTGAGACCCCTGTTATAGAGCATTATAATACAAATTTACACCTAAAATAAAAGTTTTAATTTCATTATACTTTCCAATGAATAGATGAGTATTATTATATACAATGCATAATGAATTAATAAGCAAGTAATGTTGCAAAGTAAAAACAGAAGCAAGTTGCTAGAAAATGATTTGTTACATAATTTATTTTTCCCGTTTTCTAAATGTTAGCAGAGCAGCCGAGTGGATCTATCTCTTTGTATATACTCATTTGACCGCACTTATGCAACTGTTGTAGCTGAGATGTTATTTTCTCATCTGAACTCTCAAGTTTCCAGCAGCTTTTTTGAGGCAATGCTGTTTTCATTATGACTGCATTCTCTCCACACCTTTTTGTGCATCATAAAAACTGCCCTAAGGAGATGGAAAATCATCTAGAAAATGACCAAGCACTGACCGCTGCGATTACAGGTCCCCCTGTAAAGGCGTCTAATGAGTTTGCTAACAAGCTTCAGACCAAGAGCCAAAGTGCCCCTGTTTCTCAGATACTTCAGGTTATTGCTTCCACATCTTCTGTTTCTGCCAAAGTACTGAATGTTAATGACTGTATAATTTTTTCCATTTGGAAGCTAATAAATTAGTTGTCTGGATGAGGAAGAAACAGACACCAACTGGCCTGTTTAGTATGTTTGCATAGTTTAGCTTTAGACGTCTTCCTTTTGTCTGCTGTGGATGCGTTGAGCTGTGAGCTGCTTGCAAAGGCAATTTAAACACAAGCAGCTCTGAGAAATGCATTACACTATATTTTGAGGGCTTGAGCATGCATATGTCATCGGTTCATACTCGTACTCTAATAAATGTTCCCAAGAGTCGGACCGTTTCAGTCTCAAATTGACTTTTGTCTTTTGTCACGCTGGTTGACTTTCTCCAAAATGTAATGGGAAGACGTGAGGGAATCTCTTCGGAGGAATACAATTTGTCAAAGTTTGTGTTCTGAGTCTTCTCTGACTTTCCTGCTTCTTGTCTTTCTGTGACGGCTGTTTTGACGTTTCATTTCAGATGAGGAGTTGTTTTGAACAATCAAGCGTTCGGATCTCAGTATGGTTAGATTGGAATCAGTCTGCTTAAGACTGGATGGTTTTTCCAGACTATTGATGGGCAAGACATGTCTCACCTCGTGAGTAAGAGCTGCTCACAGTCTGCTCTAAAGCTCTTTTTGAAAGGACCTTTCATTTGCTTTATGCATACTTTAGCATGTAAGGATTTTTCAGCAGGTTATTTCATTTTCAATGATGTTCAAAGGAACAATGCATTGTATAAACGGCACATATGATCTCTCATCGTTTCCTCCTGAAATCCTTATAAATCAAGCATCTCAACTGTTATTAACTGATATTATTATGAGAACAGTAATACCTCGAGATACGAGCATAATCCGTTCCAGGGCAGAGCTCGTAACTTGAATTGCTCGTATCTAGAATCATGTTTTCCCATAAGAAATAATAGAAAACAAATTAATCCGTTCCAGATACGTAACAATGGAAAAAAACATGTTTTCCATTGGTATAGACACACACACACACACACACAATATTATAGTATATGTATACAGTATAAGGATTTGTGTGATATCAAATAAAATGTGTTTTTATTTATACGTTTTTACAGACAATAGCGGCAGGAGGAGGAGGAGGAGGGGGGGGGGGGTTGGTACGCAGACACTTGATTACGTATCGTATCTTACACGAACACTACGTAATTTACGTAAACTTAAATTAACAAACTGAACTTATCTTACGGATTTTTTTTAAACTTTTCAATTTGATATTTTTGTTTTGGTTTTTTCGATTTTGTATTCTTTTCTTCACTTTTGTTAATTTTTTTTCACTTTCACTTGTCGCAGACCTTTTAATGAAATACCTATCAAGGGATATTTGTTTGTTTTCGTCTCCCATTCAAAATAAGTAAAGCACATGCTACGACCAGTAGACGATTTACTTTTCAATGAAATCAGAAACCTTCTGCCACATAGCCATCATTTCCTTAATTCACTTGTGGAAATGTTTTCCTCCGGTTCATCCTCTTCCTCCTCGCCACTGCTGAGCTCTTGCAACACCTGCGTATGTTCATCATCTGCAGCTCGATCAACTCCTCAGTCCACAGTTCCTCCTGATGCTCCTGATCACTCACATTCCACAATCCACAATTTCCTGCATCATTTCCATGGTCATCATGCGTTTCTTCTTCTCACTACCATCCTTACCACTAACTTTCTTAGAACTCATTGCTATTAAGAAGAATAATGCACAAAATAGAGAGAAAATCAGTGACTCGCAGGCGACGCGTACAGAAGTCAGCGAACACGTGAAGTGAACGTGCGTCGGCATCGGCGTCAGTACGCGTGCTCGTATCTCCAATATTTACTCGTATCTAGAAGCAAAAATCTGCTCGTTTCTTGGAATACTCGTATGTAGAGACGCTCGTATCTCGAGGCATTACTGTATATATTTCGATCCACCGGAATAATTTGCATTGGACGTTTTGTTTTCCATCCTATATTGGATAAAGCATCTTCTAACTGACTGTTTTACTTCTTACATTCATCCATTTAGCAGACGCTTTTATCCAAAGCCACTTACAAAAGACGAGCGATCCATAATGTATATTTTGCGTATCAATATTTGCATTTACATGTAGATATGGGCGTAAACAGCGGGTTTCTGTTGCACACTCAAATCTAAGATTAAATATATCGTGCATAGGATACTTTACAGCAACTAAGTATTTTAAAAGCTGCATTACTGATGCAGTGTGGGATATTTATTCGAATCATGCAGTCAACAACATATTGTTAAGCATGCGTGAATCTGTTTAAACGAAGCACATTAGCACTCTGGAGTTGTTTGTTGTGGGAGAAATGCTTGCTAATAACTTCCAGTGGCGTGATTTAATGGCATGTTAAAATGAAAACACGGCGACAAGATGAATTTACAGACGACTGCTGTGGATATAGTATGCGGATGTGTTTTGGTGATATCGTGAGAGAGATTTAAGTGTGTGTAAGGATTTATAATCACAACCATGTTCTGTCACCCTGTCATTTACATTCCTTTACTACATGTGAGCATCTCCAGGTCCTCAAACCACAGATCTCACTGTAAAAGTTTGCTGGAATTCCCCATTTAAGAGCTTTAAAGTGGTTTGTGTCTTAGAGGGTTTTCCTCCCAAGATTAATGTGCGCTCTTAGTTCAGAGGATGTGTTGCCAGATGATTGTGTTGTAACGGGACAGAAGCCAAGCGCTCCACGTGTCTCCATGTTGCTTGTGTCGGTGAACCTTTGATCTGTTTTCTTTGGAACCGCTGATGTAACCAAACGGCTTGGGTGTATCCATACTTATTTATCATACTCCGTGTGCAGAAGACAATTAGCCTTGTAAATCTGCTGAAACGCTGCAAGGAAAGGAAGATTGCTGGCTGTGTGATGTTTAGATGTTTCTCATTAGTCACCGCGATCCTGTTGCGGACACTAAATGCTTTGTAGAAGTTTGCATTATGGAGACTTGCGTCATGTTTTTCCTCAACATTTTCTGTTATTTAAACAGCGCTGCGAGTGGGAAAGGGAAATATTCCACTTAATATTCCTGGTTGCTTAATGATTCCATTAATGATTCTAATTGTTAATTTAACATTTTACCTTTCAAATGTTTGGATATAATTGCTTTCAAAGTGGTTTTTGGACAGTATCACTATTAATCCCAATGCATTAAAGTAACTTGCAATTATCATTGCAGAAATAATATCTTTTTAATTTCACGATAATGGCAGTACATCACAATTTGACAGGTTTGACACAACAAACTGACTAGACCATCGTTTAAAATCTATTTAATAAAAAAAAATAACCTGCTGAAACTAGCGCTTTAGCAAGCTGGTTTAGCTTCCAGGAGATGTTTTTTAGCAGGGTTTAAGTTGTCATTTCTTATTTTTAAATCAACATTTCCAAATGTTAAAATAATTGAAAAAGATTAAGCCATCCTATAGTTTACAATGAAAGTCACACTTTATTTGAATAACTGTTTTTATATCAGGTATATGCAATAGCGTTATATTACATATGTTATTCAATTAATGTATATTGCATTATTTTAGCGTCATTGCATATTTCATGGTGTTTTATCATGAAACTGCTCCTTCTATTTATTAATATTTCCCTTTACCTTACTTTTATGACGAACTTCTATTCATCATGTCGTTTTTTTCTTCACGCTTATGTTGTTGTCAGTGTGTTATAAAGGTACAAAACAGATTTTAGTACTTCAGCAGGTTGGTATATTAACATTTTCAGTTCATGACTGTAAGTTTAAGTTCAGTCCGTAAAGCTCTAATAGCTGCATCTGCTTTTCTACTGGACGTTTCACAGCTTTTTTTGCAAGGAGCCGTATTACCCTGTAGCCTTAGACTGGTTGCCCACTGAAGCTAAGCAGGGTTGAGCCTGGTCAGTAGAGGATGGGAGACCTCCTGGGAAAAACTAGGTTGCTGCTGGAAGAGGTGTTAGGAGGCCAACAGGGGGTGCTCACCCTGCATCTGTGTGGGTCCTAATGCCCCAGTATAGTGACGGGGACACTGTACTGCAATGAGCACCGTCTTTCGGATGAGACGTTAAACCAAGGTCCTGAATCTCTGTGGTCATTAAAAATTCCAGGATGTTCTTCGCAAGAGTAGGGGTTTAACCCCGTTATCCTGGCCAAATTTGCCCATCGGCCTTGGTCCATCATGGCCTCCTAATCCCCCCCCCCATATTCTAATTGGCTTCATTGCTCTGTCTCCTCTCCACCAATAAGCTGATGTGTGGTGAGCGTTCTGGCGCAATATGGCTGCCGTCACATCATCCAGGTAGATGCTACACATTGGTGATGGTTGAGGAGATTCCTCCCTACTATGTTAAGCACTTTGAGTTCTGGAAAAGCACTATATAAATGTAACGTATTATTATTTTGTGGAAGAGACACTCACCTGAGGGTTTATCTGTTGAGGAGCTGTGTGCATCAGAGGCTACGGTGGGTAAAGTTGGTGGTATTGCTTTGGAGTTCTGGTCACTCTGGATTTCATTGGTGATCTGGTTGTTGTGGCGGGTGTATGTCGGCGGGTGGAAAGGCCTGGCGGGGGAATGGTGGACCGGAGGCGGAGGTGGAGGTGGTTGGCGATGTTGAGGCGTCTGCGCTGGGATTGCAGGAGGCTGGTAAGGTCGTGGTTGTCGCACAACACCAGCTCCACCTCCGGCAACGAAGCCTCCTCTTCTGCACTGCTCTTCCAGCTGCACTATGAGCGCGCTCTGATTGCTGGAAAGCGATGCCAAGTGCAGGTACTTGTGCTCCAGATCCCGATAGCGTGCGGTTAGCTGCTGCATCTCTGACGTGTGATTCAGAACGCGGTTCTCCAGCTGAGAGAGCTCGAGCGCGTTGTCTCTCTTGCGGATGATCTCGTGCAGCAGCTGCATGTACAGCTGTGTCACTCGAGCGTTCATGTTGCGCGACTCCTTGCGAAGGAGCTTGACTTCGTTCACCACGCCGCCGTCCACCTCCACCAGCTGCTGCAGCGTCTCGATCTGACGCCGCTGCTTGTGCAGCTCTCCGTTCAGCAGCTCCAGCTCCTGCTTGTTCACGCGGTTCTCCAACAGGGCTTCCGGCTCTTTGGAGTTCACGCAGATGGCGCCGGTGCTCTTCCGCTGAGGCACGATGAAGGTGTAGGAGCATTTGTCCTCGTTGGAGGCACTGGGAGGGTCTGGGGAGCGTTTGGATCGACCAGCGTACATGAACTCGCTTTCAAGTACATCATCTCGGCTTTCAAACTCCTCAGCAAAGCCAAGCGAAACTGAGTCGGGTCTGGATAGGGCGATGGTCAGCAAGGCCAGAAGAAAACGCTTCAAAGTGACGGCAGTCATGACTCTCTCAGATGTGTGTCTGTGCTGGAACATAATCAAATAAGAGTTTATTGTAGACTCGGTATGTTTACTTGTATACCCATGAAATGTATTCATGCATTTATATATAAGGATTCTCACATGCTTACCAAGGATTCATTTATTTTATCAAAAATACAGTCAAATAATCAGCATAGAATTGTTAGCAATAGAATATAACCCTGAAAACTGGAGTAATGATGCTGAAAACATTGCTTTAATCACAGGAATAAATGAGACTTTACTATATATTCACATAGAAAACAGCTGTTTTACACTGATATAATATTACACTGTTTTACTGTATTTATCATCTAATAAATTCAGCTTTAATCACAGGAATAAATGACACTTTACTATATATTCACATAGAAAACAGCTGTTTTACACAGATATAATATTACACTGTTTTGCTGTATTTATCATCTAATAAATTCAGCTTTAATCACAGGAATAAATGACACTTTACTATATATTCACATAGAAAACAGCTGTTTTACACTGATATAATATTACACTGTTTTGCTGTATTTATCATCTAATAAATTCAGCTTTAATCACAGGAATAAATGACACTTTACTATATATTCACATAGAAAACAGCTGTTTTACACTGATATAATATTACACTGTTTTACTGTATTTATCATGTAATAAATTCAGCTTTAATCACAGGAATAAATGACACTTTACTATATATTCACATAGAAAACAGCTGTTTTACACTGATATAATATTACACTGTTTTACTGTATTTATCATCTAATAAATTCAGCTTTAATCACAGGAATAAATGACACTTTACTATATATTCACATAGAAAACAGCTGTTTTACACCGATATAATATTAAACTGTTTTACTGTATTTATCATCTAATAAATTGTGATCTGTGATCAAAGCTGAATTTTCAGCATGCTGATTTGCCTCTCAAGAAACATTTTATTATCACTGACTTTTATAGCAATGCAATTATTGACATGAGCAAACATCTTCACACACATTTACATGTGGTTGTCCTAGTCCTAAATCCTTCAAAAAGCACAGAAGACACTGGTTTGTATCAATCTGAGTAATCTTTTGGAATAGCATTCGGCATGAATCCCCTTACAAGAGGAGCTTCTTTTAGTTGCTCAATATTGTACCGCTTTTTTGCAAACCTTATGATGCACAAAACAACATATAGCACTTAAAATCTGAGATGCACAAAGTCAGAAAATACATCCTGAACGTCAGATTCAGTCAAAGGCAGCTTTACATAGACAAAGCAGTGATGCGTAACACATGCACATGCTATTAGCTTGAAGTTTAGCTCCATAGGTAAATGTTTTAGTCAGATTTTGTCTTTCTCTGTAATCTCTGAGTCATAGATTTACATCCTCGGACTGGAATGCATTAGTTCTCGGATGGGAAAATCGATCGCACACAGTTCCTGGTGTGTTGTGTGTACAGAGAGTCTCCATAGCAACCGACCCAATGTTTCTCATTGTGCTCATTAGGAAGTGCTTCTTCCCCACTTGTTTCAGGGATTGTTTCAGAGACTAATGCTGTACGTAGGGCCCTAAAATATTAGTGCTGCTGCAAGGAGGTGATATGGCTGGTACAGTAGCTTACCTCTGGATCTAATGCAAAAAAAAGAATATTTCTATATTTTTAATATCTTACAGCGGCTTGTGGTTTGGACTGAATGTACAAACAAACATGAGTCATCAATGGAAAATATATTCCAATCGAACGGAATATAAACAGGATTGCTCAAGATGTTCAGCAAGGGTCTGTAACCTCATGTTACAAACATGCATGATGAATCATGTAAGAAAAAATACTAAAATTACATAACTGAATTATCGTTGTTGTGCATTTGCTTCGCATTGATTCAGATGAAACGCACTTTTCCAGCCCTGCATTTCATTTCTGCGCAGGTAATGTGTAAAAATCTCCCATTGCATTATGGGTAACCCTTTACATCATGTCAGTATCACCATATTTATGAAATTAAAAAGATTGCCCTTGATGAATTTCAGATATCTTCACTTAGAGGTATTAGGTAACTTGCTTCTATCAGATTTGATTGTTTGATGCATACATCTGTTCTCTTTTTTCCTGGTGTCGTCACTGATAAAGCTGCACATGGACCCGTTTTGCCCAAATAATATCGAAGTATGCGCATGCAGTATTACATCATTGTTGAGAATTCATATTCTGACTTGCCTTTCTCCGATTTAAATCTGATTCCAATTAAAAGCCGACTGCGATGATGTCATTGGCTTGAGCTGCTGATGTCAGCGGGGTCTCCGCTTCTCTCCGGCTCGGGTTTCACTCGCTTCCTTTACTTCTTCTGGGTCGTTTTCAGCATGCATTAACAATAACTTCCTAATCTTTTTCTGCAGGCTTGCAAGTGCTGGTATTCGATTAGGAAATGCAAATATAGGCTATACTTTGAGACAGAGAGTGTGTGTGTTTTGGGCACAAATCCAGCTCAAGGAAGGGATTCCTGTGTGTGTGTGTGTGTGTGGCGGAGGGAACGATGTATAGAATTTTTATTGATTGCTCTCAATATTGCTGTGTGTTGTTTGAGAAAAACCTGCGATTAGATGCAGCAAATGCTGTATTTTAATAGGTGATTATATAATGCGTAATGAGGTAGTTAAAAGCTCTTGTTGAAACTAGATGTAACATGTTATCCTCCAGTAACTGTTGCTGTGGAAAGAGTTTGGATCATTTCAGCAAACGGACGCTCCTTACTTGTGCAGTTTGATGAGGATATGATGCAAATTTCAGCTTTTTGATGGGTTTGGCGATGCCTTTAACCTTGAATTGCATTTAATGAGTTCAAGCTCTAAGAATTGAATGACGTGACCGATGTTGCGAGCGCCGTGCCACTGTACACAGCTCTACAATTTTCTAAAACCCTAGAAGTCAAGGAAATATCTAGTGAATATAATTATTTTTATCTTTCAAATATTGAATCAAAGTCAAACTGCTTGTGATTTGAGCATCTCCTAAATGAATAAATGTGTTTGTGTGCACTTTTATTAATCTTTCCATGCCAAGTCATGCACATGGATATACACAAGCTCTACTGCAGTTTGTGTCGGTCTGTAAATGTTCTGACTCTGTGCAAGTTGAATCCAGTATAAAGGTGAAACCCAGAGAACTTCATTTAGATGCTGATTTATAATCACTCTTACCAGGATTCTGTGCTGAAGTTTCCAGGCTTTTTCCCTCTGCTTTATCCTTTCAATCTCTCTCCAGGCAGGTTGTGTGTTGCCGTCCCTGAAGTGCAAGTCATCACCAATCCGCTACTGTCCTTTCTGTCCTGTTCTGTCTCTCTCAAGTGTGTCTCCTGTTGCTGTCATATGATGATGACGGTCTCATTTTGTGTCGGTTGAAATGTGTCCCTGCATGTCCTGCAAGTGTCTCTGTGCAAATGATCCTCCGGCTGCTTCAATCAGAGTGACACTTGATCTAGAGGGAGACGTCCTTAACTTCCACTCATCCGCACGCAGCACAGGGAACACACTGCTCTCTCTCTCTCTCTCTCTCTCTGTGGTAATGGTTCTCCGGTGGCTCCTCCCCTTTCCCCGCCCCCTTGCACAAGAATAATGCTCAT
Source organism: Rhodeus uyekii (assembly GCA_037043235.1). NCBI lineage: Eukaryota > Metazoa > Chordata > Actinopteri > Cypriniformes > Acheilognathidae > Rhodeus > Rhodeus uyekii. Next base: position 1,216,978 of record JAWRVZ010000170.1, read on the forward strand.
TACAAAGATGAACCTCTGATCTGGTAATAGTGAACCGTTAAATATCTCTCCTTCTCTGTTCATCTATGATTTCACCTGCTTCAATCATATTCAGTCATGCATAAATCATTTTTGTTTAGGCATATCGTTTCTCATACTCTGATGAGACCATACAAATATAAAACAAAACCAATATTATGAAATACACTCTTTATAAAAAATGGATTTACAGTGATCCAGTAGAAGAAACATCATTGTTTTTCTAAAGAAACATTCGGTGGCTATTGTTTTATTTTGAAGAACATTCTCTTATTTTACTATAAAATACAATTATTTACAGAAACGTAGATGCCAGTAAAGAACCGTTAATGCTACGAGTTTATGAGAACAGATACTGTGTAAAGCGCTTACATTTCTGAGCTTGCAGCAATGGCTGAAGTTTGAAAGCAAGTAGAGTGTGTGTTTCCTCTCTTGAAGCATGCGCCTCCATGTCACAGTGATCAGCTGATCATGCTTTTAATCTGATGATCATCTTCAATTATTAGACCTGAATGCTGGAAATGGAGGACTCATTATAACGCATTCACTCGGATTTCATGACTTGGTGCATTCAAGCATAAATTATCTTCAAATGACTATTAATTGTGCCTTTTATTGTGTTATTATAGTTATTAAATCTGAAATGCATGCAAGAACTAGATGGCTATTGTGGATTGCTCTGGCCAAATAGTGCGTTCGGCTGTAGTTTCTTGTTCATTGTGGACACGCATGGCTCATTAAAGCACAGATGTCACTACTGCAACCGACTCCATGTCTTTGTGGACGTCTGGTGCAAGTGGTTGCTAATTATTAACTTTTGATTACCATGTTTTATTCATCCAATCACCTTTTGGATGCACATTTAGTTTTGGATGATGTACGTTTCTGATTTAAAGTCATTGTGTAGATTTAAAAACAAACGTGGTTTGTTTCATGCGTGATCTCACTTCCTGCTGTTGACCGATGATTGATGGGACGCACAGGTGAGCCGATTAAAGTACGTGCAGGAGGAAAGATGAAGAGAGGTGATGCGCTGAATGAGCAGGAAAAGCTCCTCTCGGGAGGAGAGTGTTGTTGAGTCTCAACACTCAACACTGAGTCTCTTAATGCCGAACCTTGTGAGCGGCCGGGTTCTGCATCAGCACATTGTTCCTCCCTGTTTGGGATTCGTGGAAGTGATCAGCAGGAATGCCTGCTTTACTCGGATGTTCATGCAGTCACATTACAACTGTGCAGAAGAGCAGCTGCTGTCCTCCTGTGATGCTTATATATACATCATGCTTTCTTAACGCATCTAAAAAGTATTCTAAAGTATAAATATTTATTTCTAAAGTATAAGAAAGTATTTATTTCTAAAGTATAATGCATGATTATGGTTTGTTTAACAATTATTTCTGGTTTTGTCTTATGCATTTTACCCGTGTGTGTGTGTTTGTGTGTGTGTGTGTGTGTGTGTGTGTGTGTGTGTGTGTGTGTAACCACGAGTAGGTGAGTCATTTATTTTAGTTATTAAATATACTTAATTGTAAAATGATATTTATTATAACCGTGGTTACAATTCATACATTATTATCAAAAACAACAATAATAAATCTCTTATACTTAATAGTATTTTAAATCATTTAAATAATAATAATTTTGTGTCAGAACAAATGCAATTTTTATGTATTTATAATTCAACTTAAGTATGTTATGTTGTGAACTGTAGCCAGAGTTATAATAAACAATGTAACAATTATTTCAATTTTTAAAATGATTAATTGTTCATTTAAATGAATGAAATAAAAATGTTTTTGTAGCCAGTTCACATTGTGCCTAAAAACACACCTCATCTTTGTTAAAATCGCACTCCTTTTTTTTATTATACAGGCTTCATCGAAAGTACGGCTGAAAACTCTTTGGTAATTCTGTATAAATGACAAGATTACAGTTGTTTCCCGTGAGGTAATGAGGTGGTCGAGCTGGTGGTCCGAGTTTTGGGAGTGTGTCCAACTGTTTCAACAACTCCTGCAGACAAATAAAGGAGACGGCGAATGCATGTCCACACACATTCACACACTCCTTCATCTGTCAGCACAAACACATTCTTCATTCATCAGTGTGTGTGTGTGTGTGTGTGTGTCTATAGCAATTAAAACATGTTTTTTCCATTGTCATTAGCACTAATAACTGAGTTTTTTACAGGGCCGGAACACATTAATTGTTTTTCTGTTACTCCTAAAGGGAAAAAAGAGATACGAGCAATTTGAGTTACGAGCTCATCCTGGAACGGATTATGCTCGTATCAAAAGGCATTACTGTATAGAAACACCCTGGCAAAGCTTCATGACCTTGGCATTTTGCATGTCACATTTTGTCCAGAGAACTTGTGTTATTTGATAAGCATTGCTCGTCACTCTGTCTGGCTCTGAGATCACTGAAGAAAAGGCTGATGGGTGTTTCCTGCTCCCGCTGGCTCACTGGTTTGTCCTGTTGTGCGGTCTCCAACACACTTCCATGTGTCAGTCACTCTAACAATAGCATCATAAGCCTCGACGAGCGAGCTCTCGATCCGCCCGGTGCTCAGGGAACACGCTACGCAAGTGTCTGCCATAAAGGAGACGTACATTTTCAGCAGGAAAAGATTTATGCTGAATTCCATGTCTGAGCGAAACTCCCGGGAGTCACTTGCAATTTGAAGCGGCTTTGCCGCATGTTCTCACTTTGTTCTCTGTAAATCTGTTGGTGAACACAGCAGCGCTCTTGCTGTGTGTCTACTGTAAATCTACCTCATGCTGTTTTGGGCCACACAAAAGGAATGTGTGTCAATAAATTTCAGGAATCATGTCAAAATCTGTTAGGCAGATCCGATGGGAAAGATTCAGCAACGCATTTTAGACTCAGCGAGTGGAGCGCTTCACTTTAAAGTCACCATCCATTCATTATTATAAATGATTTCTCCGTGCATCATTATTGTTTATTATTCATCATGCCTTTTTTTTCTTTTTTTTATATGCATTTGGCATTCGCTTTTGTGCATAAAAAAATAAAACCCTTTTTTTGCTTTCCCTGGGAATAGAACCCATGTCATTGGTGTTGCAAGCGCCACTCTTTAATGTTTTAGCTGCAAGAAAGCCTTGTAATCTTTATTCACAACATCTTCCTCTCTCGCAGCATCTCTTCTCTAATGATGAGGGCGGGGCAAAAACCTGTCAATCACATGAGATCCACCAATAACAAACCACAACCTCATGACCAAAATCAAACCCCGCCCTACATTTGTTCTGGTTCCAGAAACTGTTTCACTCAGATGTAAATCTAAAAAAGGTGATGGTTAAATAGAAAAAGAAGAATCTTAGAGTACTCTTAAGTTTCGTAAAGGAGTAGTTGAAAATGCTGTCATAATTTACTCAAAAGTGGCATGATTTTTATTCTTCCATGGAGCACAACATCAGAAATAGTTTTATCTTACATGAGTTTCAAATTTCCATGCAGGGAAAGTAATTTGATTTAAATATAGGACAATTTTTGCAGCTCAACGTCTCTACCTTTTTTGCATAGAACTTTCTTTTGACAATTAATATAATGTAATACTGATTTAACGGAGTTGAGCTGTATATTGGCAGTATTTTCTTCTGTACAGATGCTTATAGATGAACTTGTTTCATAATTGATGAACATTCACACTGTTATTGAACTGAACTGTATCAACAATTAATTCAACTGAGCCGAATAATGGCTGTGATCACACTCTTATAGGAACGTCCACTTAGAGGGCGAAACAAGGCTTTCCTCTGTTGACCACGTTTGTACTAAGTATTAATATAGTAAAACAGTGTTCGTAAAAGACCAAATTCACTATACACCTTATTGATAATGCATAATGATGCTCAGAACATAAATGCAACGCACAGATTCCCATAGAAAACCACTATAAAATACATCATGCATAAATGTTTTGCATTCATATTCTGGATTCATCTGCTTGCCTGCATCTTTTAATCATATAAAACATATATTTAACATGATGACAGGACTCGTTTTGTGCTTTATTTCTTATAGAGAGGCTTTGACTCAACATGTAACACTTCTATCCATATTCTGGAATATTAGTATGGGATTTAATTTGGGCTTTAAATTTTTTTGGGCTTTGATTTGGTCCATCTGTGGATCAGTTAAAAAAAATGGTTTTGATGAATGATTATGAAGACAAATGTTTTTATTTGGAATAACATGACTTTTATAAGCATGTATTGAGTAAGTAAGGAGACTTTTGATTTCATGTCAAACAAAGTAACAGCCAATATTGTCTTTGCCAAAGCTTTGCTGTGTTTGTCCATATGCTTTCCTGTTTTCTGTTCCTTTCTCTAATTCATCATGTAATAAAGAAAGGCAGAGGCTTAGGATGTGCTTGCTCTTCAACAACACTCAAAAGTGTTGGATTGCACCGATGTTCTGCGGATGGGATCATAATTTGGCAGCAGATGCTGTTTTTAGCCTCAGTAGTAAAATGGGATGAGGTAAGAGCTCAGACTTACAGTAAATCTAAAAACTTTTAGGAAATCACACGGAGAAGTGGACATTGTCATAAAGCAGTCTTTTCTTCTTTCCTTTAGCGTTGTGGGCCGGTGTTTAGGGGTCTGTTTCAGGGGTGTGTAGCGCGGCCCCACACCTAACGGGACGGGCTTAGTGTTGGTGGTCCATCCGGGACCACAGGGGTAAACGGAGAACCGGTTAATCTCCTTCTGGAAGTCTTATGGCATTTCTGTAAATGATCCAGCATGTGTGCCTGTGTCATCCAGTGTGATTTTAGGATGGTTTATGTGCTATTTTTAGTTTTTTTAGTTAAAGGTTTTGGTGATTTTGTTATTTTTTTAATGTAATTTTTTTACATCAGTTTAGTCATTTTAGGACTTAAAATTTTACAACTTAAAAAACTAATATTCTAATATCTAATACTTTTAACTTTATTCAATGTAAGATTTTTAATAGTTTTAGATAATAAGAACACTGACATCATCATGGAAATGTGTTTATTGGAGTAATTATTAATAGTTAGAGAAAAGGGTTATTGTTCTTTTTGCTCATTCATACTTGATTTGGTTTCAAATCATTTTAATTCAGCTAGTGATTTTAGTAACTTTGTTTAGGTTAAATTATTCATTTTAATATTTTTAAATGTTATTTTATTTCAAATGTATTTTAAATATTTGAATATATTTTATTTACACCAATACTGCTATCATCATGGAAATGTAGTGCAGTAAAACTGTAGTTTCTGTCAAAGAATGGTACACATCATAAAAAATCACTTTGATGCATATAAAATAGATTATTAAACTTCATGCATCTTACAATGCGAGCGATCTCACTTCCTATCCAAGCAAAAGCGAGCAACTGTCACAGTTAATTGTAGTAATGTTTTATCGTCAGTAGAAAGGATCACTAATGTTCATTAAAACTTGATGTATAGCTTTCCTGTAGTTCAATCAGTAGAGCATTTGTGCTTGCAACGCCAAGGTCATGGGTTCGATCCCAGGGAAAGCAAGAACTGATTCAATACGTGTCTTGAATGTAAGTTGCTTTGGATAAAAGCGTCAGCCAAATGCCGAAATGGTGTTTGTTTGCACATGAGAGCACCTGGGAGCCAGCCAGCGGATAGAAAGCAAAGAAACACATCCATTCTTCACACACACACTATGTACTACGTCATTACACAACGCTAAAATAATTCCCTCATGAATACATGTAGCAACTACTTAAATCCCCTTATCAACCCCCAAACACACTACCACCACTATCCCACCAGGAATACAATATACTCGCATAGAAAACAATCATTTAAAGTTATAATATTTTATTATATGTACCGTATTTTTGATCAAATAAATGGTGAGTAGAAGATACTTAAAAAAAAGACCCCAAACTTTTGAAAGGTAGTGTATAAAACATTGTACATTAGTACCCATTAGTATTTATATAAGTTTATAACATACTTAGTGACCCGATTCACAACTGCGTTTCTAACTGAAGATTCACAGAAAGGGGAAGATGAATATCATCAAGACGCAAGTCTCGAAAGGAGACTCCACGGGACCTTTATATTTACCAGACAACCCTTTCCCCGTGTCCTCTGATCAGCCGCTTCTGTCATTCTTCTCTTCCTCACACGCTTCATGTTGATGTTCAGACTCAAAATGCTCAGGCCAGTGAGGCTGAAGCCGGGCTCAGACCGCAGGGCTTTTCAAATCTTAATCCATTGTCCATTCCGTTTGCGTCTTCACAGATTTCCATTGATGCATTTGGCAGACGCTTTTGAATTAAACCGCTCGAATCAAATAGATTTGTTTTTCATGCCTTCTCTTAAGTTTTGGTTACTTAAACTTTCAATATATAGAAACCACTCAGTTTCATTAAAAAGTTTTAAAGATTAACCAAAATCGAAAAAGTTTGAAATGACATGAGGGTCAATTATGACCATTTTTATCCCGTCAATAAACATTTTTATTGTTTAATGTACAATAAACCTCCAAGAACATAAAGAAACGTACATAAACACGCTGCACATGACATATATAGTCGTCTCTCCGCAGTTACACGCTCAGCACTGTTTATGTTTTGACTGTGAGCTTGGCTACTATTTCACCCAATTATATAGACTTTTTTAATAGTGAACACTCGAGCATGCAGAGGATTGTTTTACGAGTAGGGTCTCTCCTCTCGTTCTGAGGACTGTCTTCCCTCAATCCCCCTCCATGTGCTGAGTCCATCATACTTGTTTTATTTTTATTGGCCCTTGACTGGAGTCCCAGTCTCCCATCGCCCAAAGCTTTAATGGTGCATGTGGTGCGAAAAGTGCAATAAAACCTGTAGCGAGTAGAGCTGGAGTCTGGCTGGTTCTCACACCAACAATCAGATCTCCGTACTTTATCCAGCGTCAAAATCAAAGTTTAACCACCTGAAATTACCCTAGCCCTTTACTTAGCAAGCACTACTGTTTTAAAATGCTGAGAAAAGCATCCAGGCATGATGTCAGCTCATTAATCAAGCATGCGGCCAAACAAACCAACTATTATATCCATCTTCATCATGCGCCTCATGCTGGAAACACTCGAGATCAAACCGTGTCCATTACACCTTCAAACGGGAATAAAATTGCCTCTCGTCTCATTTGGGGCCACGGGCTAATGCATTGCATGTGGGTTTTCTGGGTTAGTTGGTTTGTTTTCATATCTTGCGCGATGCAGCTGATGGGGGGACGTGTGACTGATCACAGGCACTTGAGCACAAATGGTTCTGTAGGGTCAACATTTGTTTCGGAGCAGTTCGGCTCCCTTGACCCTCGTAACTTAAAGTTACCTGACAGCTCAGACCTGCTGACTCAAACATCTCACGCTCCTTCCTTCCCCTCTGGAGTCGGCTCGAACATGTCAGCACACCTGTATGGATGGACTGCTTTGATGAGGAATAGATTAGACTATATTAGATTCGATTTGAAATCCTTAGGACTGTCTGCCATTGTGATTTAATATAAATGATGAAATTGACACTTAATGCAAACATACCAACTATTGATTTTAGCCAGAAAGTAGAAAGTTGGTCTCATCACAGCACATTTCTCCTGTTTTGAAATCCCTCCATTGGCTACCAATTCGCTATAGTCCTGCTGTTGTTGTATATAATGTTAAATATTGACTGAACTTGATGAAAATATACAGCATCTTGGTCAACGACTGTTGTTTTTAATGGTGCTATATAAATAAAGTTGAGTTGAGTCATCAGTCATTACCCTCTTTCACACTATAATCCCAGTAAATTACCATAAATTACCATAATGACTTTACTGGTAAATACACAAATTGTCACGGTCTTGTCTCGTGTTGTTCACTTCCAGGTCCCTTTATGTATCTTCCAGGTCCTGCACGCTCCCGTCTGTGTCTCATCAGCTGTTCCTAATCCCATGTTTGTCATTTAATACCTTCCTGTGCTCCTTTGTCTTTGTCAGTTGTTGACATTGCTCGTAATGTGTGGATGCCGACTCCGTGTTTCTCTGTGTCTCCGAGTTTTGCACTATTACGTGCCATTTATGTTCTTGTTCCAAGTGTTTTGTTTTCGTTTTTAATAAAGTGAAGACTCTTGGTGACCTGCTCTCCCCATGTATCTTATATAAGGTTCACACAAATATGCTGTTGTTCTGACATTTCACTGTTAAGAGACCATTCACACATCAGCACCAACACCGGCCAATTCTGTGATGCCAGTCATCGGAAATGATCTTTAAACACTGCGCTGTTTCGTCATTCACCTGCATGAGAAGAAGTGCTTGCTTCTGTGCTTGTGGACAAACGCATTTTTGCTTTTAAAAACACGAGACATGCTTAATAGTATCCAACTACAGCACTGATGAATGAAAAAGATGAAAAACTCGAGATGTGGTGCTATGGTCAAAGATGTCCATCTAGTGCATATATACATTTACAAAAACAGTGAGTCTTACTGTAAAGAGTAATCATGCCACCTCCATACTGCAATACTTTTCTGTGACCAATGCTTGATTTTCTGGAAAATTTCATCAATTTTGGCCATGGCTGTATAGTGAATAAACTAGCATTAACTCGCCTTTTTACATAAACTATGAAAGCATTAAACGCTGGTTTTTCGTGGACACTCGGCACTTGTTACAACTTCTCATACTGGCAAATTACCAGAACCAATTTATTTGTATTTTTGAAAAGGTCTTGTTCACACAAGATCATTTACTGATAATTTGCCTATAAAGACTGTATGTGTGAAAGGCCATGATGACACATTTTTCCACTTATAGATATTTAGTCTCGTATTTAAATATGAGATTTTTCTTTGTCTTATAGTAAAAATAGAGACCGGGGATAGTTATCAGACCACTTCTTTTAATATTGCTGCTCTTGATAGCTTCCCTAACCAGTTTTCTCTTTGTCTTCTCATCTGTTTTGTGACTGCAGGTGTGTGCTCTTTCTCATGATCTCCATGATTGTCATCCTGCCGCATACCCCATTATAAAAGGCCGTGCACACTTATGCATGCAGGTTATTTTAACTGTTACTTTTTAATCTTTTCTTTTGATTTCAGGGGCAGTCTGGTGGTGGGTGGTTAGCTCGATGCTTGGTTGTTGACCGGGGGGAGGGAGGGGGGGAAGCGACACACATCTACTCTCCACCAAAGCTACAGCACCACTGTCGTTTGCAGCAACTCAAAAAAAGTTTTTGAATAATTGTCCACGGCACACTAGTGTACCGCGGCACAGTGTTTGAAAAACACTGTTTTAGAGGGCCGAAATGGATCTTTTTTTTCCTGTTATTTCTTATGGGAAAAAATGATTTGAGATACGAGCAATTTGAGTTACGAGCTCGATCCTGGAACAGATAATGCTCATATCTCAAGGTAATACTGTACGTTTCATTTAAAGCTAGTTTGTGTGATCCTGATGGTAAAAGTGTGTCAGTATAGGTTAGTTTGTGCTGTTGCTGTGGATGAATGCTGTATACTGTGACTGTCGTGATGAGTTCACTGTGATGGGCTGAATTCTTGCTCCCGGCCACAAATCTCAACAGCTGTCAGCTGATGTTACGCAATTCCCACTGCAGTCCCATGAGTCGTGCGCGGCCGGTGTTCCTTCCCTCCTGATTAACTGCTGTAAACACAGGGTCACTTCTACCTTAGCCGCGTGTGGGACGTCCAGCTGGAAGCACTGAGCGCTGATCTGTATATGGTTACAAATGTACAACAATCAGCAGCTGATCTTTTGGAAGGTCCGTCATTAATGCACTTTTTCCCTGCGGAGGAATGACTGCATGGTATACGGATTAGCGTTAATGAATGTTGTGTGTTGTGAAGATGATGATGTGTCATTGCGGTGTTGCAGTCATGTTTTAGACTGAATATTTTTGGGATGATAGCGCTCACAGCTGTGTGGCTAAACTATAAAATGACTGAGAATTATGGCAGCTTTTGCAGCGCATAAAGTTGTGGTGTTTCTTCTTTTCTTTCTTCTTTCACATTTTTTTGTCACAGTAATAACGATAACCTCCTTTTATTGTCCCAATAATTGAATATTAAGAGCAGTTACAGTACCGACGTTGGTTTACATGTTTAATTTCCTTTAGTGTGTGATGTTGCTGTTCCAGTTCTTCTCTATGTAAGTGTCAGTGTTTCTGATCGTCTCCATTGAGTCTTGAGTTTTCTGCGGAGGTAGTTAGTGTGTTAACATTGAATTGTTATTTGCAATATTTCTCAAACACGCTGGAAGCAGTCGACCAATTACAACACACTGGTCCAGCCGACCAATCAGAGCACAGTGTGCTTTTCAAAAGGAGGGGCTTCATAGAGACGGGAACTATTCTGAGCGTTTCTGACAAATGGGGAAAAAGGAAACCGCAACCGTGGAGAAAATGGCCATTTGAACATTAAAATCCTGTTCATAAAGCCAGGACTTTATAAAAGAGCATAATAGGTCTTTCTCATTAGTTCAACTTCCTTTAGAGGGTTTGAATTGTGTTTGGTGATTGACGGGTGCTTCTGTGACCCCGTGACCTTCCCCGTGTTGCTGGATTCAGCGAGTGAGAGATTTTTATTTCACCTTTCACCTTTCTTAAACGATTTTGTCTGTGTTCAAATTAGTCAATGTGAACAGTTAAACCCATGAATATGAGTGATTAAAGGAAAACTAATCGCACAGTCTCATCTAGTCTTTGATTGGACATAATTGGCATGAAATGAATATTCAGTGCAAGTATTTGGCGTGAATCAAATCTGTGCACAGACCCTTTTATATCAGAGACAGAATTAGTCCAATACCCAAGTGAAAGTTTTGTTTGTCCTGTTGGTTATTTCTGTTGTTTGGGTGTCTGGAACCGGCAGTTCAAATAGACATCTGTTGATATTCAATAATATTCAGAGACAAACAATACAGACACACACAAACACACACAGACACAGACATGCACACAAACACACACATACATAGGCAAACAGACACACACACACACACAGGCAAACATACACAGACAAAAACGTGCACAGACACAAACATGCACACAGGCAAACAGACACAGACAAAAAGGCACACATACACACAGACACAAACATACACAGACAAAAACATACACACATACACACACAGACAAACATACAGACACAAACACACACACATACACGCACAGACACATGTGACTGTCCATTGTCTGTTTTACTCATCACCTTATTTTCATTCTAGTCGATCTGACTGTTGTCATTGTGTCAGGTAAATGTCGGGTCTGGAATGAACGTCAGCTTCTGCACCGTTTGGCTGAGCTCCGTTCGCTTGGCTCATTCCTCCAGTCCTGGACTCAAACCTGCATCCATTTATCCGCCGCAGGGGAGCCGTGTCCAGTATAGGCCGGCACATTTATTGGATTGATTTATGGTTATAGGACAGGGGCTTGCCAAGCCGCCTGCCCCTGCTTGGAAAGTTTGTTTATTTCTTATGTTTGAGCGGCGATGGGAAAAGCAGCGGCAGTGTAATGAGCTCGTGCAGAAGCACTCTCAGTCTTGAACTGGAGGCTTGATGTGGGTCATTATCCGTGGGTGAAATGACTCTTCTTGATTCCCAGTGAAAGCAAAACTGATTAGAATGTCAATGTGTTTCTTGAATGCAATGCAAGTTACTTTGGATAAAAGCGTCTGATAAATGTAATTGTAAAGCAGATAAACTGCCGAACACTGTTGAGAGATGCACAGACTCAGGTAATTAACAAACACTTAATCAGTCTCTCTCACTCTGATAACTGCATTTATAACTGCATTAGACCGTTTCGAGCTCTGAAATAATGTTTTGTAATTAGAAACGGAGGCTTGGGATGAGATGTGAAAGAAATCAGTCCTACAAACAAGAGTGTTTTAAGGACAAAACCTGACAAATGTCTTTAAATAACCGCATTAGAAGCAGAATAATTGACTCTGCTGTGCATCTTTACCGCATTGCCACCTTACGTGTGCGTTATTTTCTAACAATTCTATGACCGTCATCGATTATTCCTTATTTATTATCCATCTTCATATTTTTGTGGAAATTGGGACATTTTTACAGGATTCTTTGATGAATAGAAAGAAATGGGAATCTTTTCCGAAAAAGAACCCCATACTTTGGAACGGTTTGTCTATATATTGATATCTGTTGGTTTTGTTTTAGTAAAGATAACAATGCCTTGAGTTAGAAATTCTTTTTAGGTATTTTAGGTCTTTCTTACATGCACTGGGTTGGTGACAGACGCTAGTAAAAGGGATTTACCGTATTTTCTGCACCACAAGGCGCACTGGATTATAAGGCGCATGGTTGATTTTTTGAGAATTTACCTCTATAAATTTAGAGATAACCGAGGATAAACAGCCAACAGCCAATATGGTGATTTGTTTGATGAAGCGATCAGCATGTTATAAAAATGTACATACACTGTATATGTTTGCAAACAACAAAAGGCATATGTGCACCAACTAACAGCAGAGACTTACCAGTATACAATAAAAACCACCTTCGATTATCTATACAAACCTTTAATTATATTGTCCAACATTGCAAACGCAATGATCGCTCACAGCGTAAACAGTCACAACACACTAAACACATTCGCTCATAACACAGTCATTTCGCTCTGACACAGTTCTGATAATATTGCACATGCAGTTATTATGGTTTCTTTATAAACTCTAAAATGCTTTGTTGCTTTTTACATTTAACAGTCTGCTTGAAAACAAATGCTTCTAAGCTTCTATCAGTAATGACGTCTTTGTCGATGTCAATATAATCTGTTAATTCATGGACAGTGAAGGTGAACTCCTGTGCCTCTTCCAAGATAGCATCTGTAAGGCTTGATTTTTGCGCGAGTTCTTTTGCGGCTGGATGGCACTGCGCCACAAGAGTGAGTGAAGAGTCATTGGAGTGAGCGACCGTACAGACCGTGATGCATGTGCAACGCGAACTCAGCGCATGCGTAGTGAACTCGGTACTATCAT